>VZTF01008977.1:288884-322612 GCA_013397755.1 Cnemophilus loriae | reverse complement strand
CCTTGTTGTTGTACTCCTCTACGAAGCTCCCCAGCGCCAGGCGGAACCGCTTGTCGGGCCGGACGCTCCAGTTCATGGCGTACACGGTCCAGGGCGCCTCATATTTGTAGATCTCCTTCCGCTTCCCGTGCAGCGACATGGCTGGGCCGGGGGGGCCGCGGGCCTGGCCCAGGGAGCCTGCGGGGGGGCCCGGCTGGAGCGAGCGGGGAGGCGGGGCGGGCCGGGTGGAGGCTCAGCGCGGCCCCCGGGACGGGGAGCGGAGGAGGCACGGCCCGGGCCCTTGGGTGTCGGGGAGCGGGGAAGGCTCGGCTCGGCTCGGCCCGGGGTCGCAGTGGCTGGAGGCGGGATTTGAGCCCTTAGCCATGACCGATTGGCTGGAAGTGATGTCAGTCACGCCGGCCCGGGGCGGGTGGGGCTACGTCAGGCGCAGGAGAGCGCCGCCAGTTCGAGTCCCGCCTTGGCCGAGTGGCGGATGGGGCCCGCCTTGTCTCTAATTAACAGGAGCTTAATTATAGGGCTTATTTGTGGAAGCAGCCCTGGCGTGTGCTCGGCGCCTTACTGGGGGAAAGGGCGCAGCTGGCTCCCTGAGGAGCTCCTTGCTGTGCCCGGCATCCCCCTCGAGCCGGGGAGAGGCTGATTTAATCCCCTGCCGGGGGCGAGGGGCCCGTCTGGGGTCGGTGGGCCGTGATCCCGGCTCCAGCCCCGCGCCGCAGCCGCCTCCCCGTGTCCGCTCAGCGGGGGCGCTTTGGGCCGTGCCGTGCTCCTTGAAGTCCTGCTCGCCTCAAGGACCCTGGGTCTGGGCTTTGCCCGAGTTGTGTTTGTGAGATCGTTTCTCGTACACAGCTGCCTGGGCTTGTAGGAAAGCTTTTCCAAATTACTGCAGAGCCTCAAATGCATCCTTGTCGGGAAGGGATTGCTCAGGGCAAAGGCCCCGCAGGGTCCAGCCTTGACCTGACTGCACATGAGCTCTGTCAGCCCCACACTCCTTGGATGAAGCAACCGGGGTTTGACCACAGCCCTTTCGGGCTGAAGATGCCCGGGATGAATTCGTGGATGCTCCCAACGAACACAGCTGTAATTCACATTAGGTGCCAAAAACATCTTTATTAGCAAAGTGTACACTAAAACTCCAGAGAAAGAGATGCTCACAGTTTGACTACTCTCAAAGGGAGCTCGATACATTACTTGAGCTGGCGGCCTAGGACTATCACAGCATCTACCCGAGCGGCGAGGCGGCAGTGCTACGTGGGCTGCTCCTACGGGGATGCTGCGGGAGCCTGCCGGGAGAAGGGCTGGGCAGGAGGAAGCACCTATTGAACCTTTATCAAAAGAGAGAAGCTGGGAGGGAGGGCTGGACACGAGGTGTGTGGGGCTTTTCAGCTTTCTGGGATTGTGCTTTTGAGTTTTGTGCTTTATGCCCAGGCCGGTGACGAGTTGGGTTTACCTGGGGAGTTGTGGGATGCGTGTTGGGGTTTGCAAGGCGTGATCAGCCTTGCTGGAGAAGTCAGTGCCCTGGGACTCGTGCTGAAGCAGGCAGAGGTGGCAGGGGCTGTTGGCCCTTCACTTCTCAGTGGCAATCAAGTAGGACAAGCTTCTGTCCTCTGTCCTTGTCCTGGGCTTGCCACCTGCAGTTTCCCCCGGACCACACTGTGGAGATCTCTCACTCCTCCTCTGGTGACCACTCTTTCTGTAATACCCGCGGGCCCTGCTGGGCTGAGCCTCGTACCAACACAATGGTTCCTGCTCCAGAGGTTTCCAGCACAGCAGCCTCACAGCCCAGAGCCGTGGATTTGCTCTCCTGTGGTCGCTGTGGCTCGCTTGGCTTGTGGCCTTCTCGAGAGGAAGCCGTGGCAGGGAGGAGGCGGTGGGAACCACGTGGCCTAACCAGCTCGACGGTGGCTGTAAGAACTGTTCTAGGTTCACTCTAATGTGCAAATGAAATCTACTCTATGGGAACCGCTGGAAAACGTTGACCCTGGAAGCCAGCCACTCTATACTTCCTGTCACGGTGGCAGAAGATAGCTACAAATTATACCCCTGAGCCAATGGCATTGTCCAATGTCTTACCCTTGCAGTCAAAATCAACATCAACCGACCGGGCTTGCAGTTGAGGTTCCTCTTGACTCGCCCCGCAGCCCCCACGTCTCTAACTTCCCGGAAGCACGGGGTCGGAGAGGTGTCTCTGAATGTCCTGGTGCTCGGAAGATGCCTCCAAGTGCTCGGGGAGGGACGGGAAACGAGAGCCCCGCAAGAGTCCCTGGGTGTTTGGTGCCCTTTGGTGGGGAGGCTCTGGGTTCGGGAGAGGTGGCGAGTGGTGCTCCTGCTCGGAGTAGACTGTCGTGGTTTTGTCGGATGACACAGACAGCTGCATCCCGCTTGACAAGGAGTCCCTGGATTTCAAGTGGAACTTTTCTACCTCTGTGTAGCTCGGGCTCTGGTGGGAAACGAGGAATCATATGGGTTACGGTAAAAGCAAAACGAAGTGGCCACACTCTCTCCTCATCAGCCTTGCAGCCTCATCAGGCTTCAAGCCCCAAAGTGCTGTTTTTCACTTGAGGAAGCCTCAGAGCACAGGAACCCACTTCCTTTCCTACTGATGGGGCAGCCTGGCAGTGTTTGGGATGGCAGCTGTGCCCCAAAATCAGTGATGCACTGGGCAGATCTGCTCCCAGATCAAGACCCCACGGCTTTGCTGGGACCCGTGAGTGTTTGGCTGTGCTTTGCCTGGAGACAATTCGGGACTGGGGCAGAAGGGCCCGGCGGGTGCCGAGCCGGGAGGGGTGACCTTACCTGCTCCTGGGTCGGCAGCTCCTGGTCCTCCAGAGGTGCACAGGGGGCGAGCGGCTCCAGGCTCCGCGGGACGATGCCGTACATGGCCAGGTTGTGGGAGGTCGGCGAGATGGGGCTGTAGGCGGGTGGCACTTGGGACAGCTGGCGCTGCAGGAGCTGGAGGATTATATTAATGTCTGACGACATCCTGGACTCCAGCCTGGGGACAGAGCAGCCCGGCGTTAGCGCAGAGAACCCTTTTGCATCCCGCGGCTGGGCAGGGGAGGCACTGGGAGGAGGTGCCGGTCCCGCTGCCCCGGGGCAGTGATGCTTTGCCTGCTGCTTGTTGAGGTTTTTAGAGAGCTTCAAACCAGCGCTGCCACAGAGAGATCAATCCTGCCATCTCTCTCCTGCCACACTCAATCATCCTCTGCCCAATTTTGTGTGGAGCCAAACTGGGATCTGGAGTGGGGATTTGAAAAAAGCTAAAATTACCCTGGAGGGGGGAAAAAATTGCAATGGTTAGTTTTAATCTGGATCAATTCTCCAGGCCAGCTGCCTGTGCTGACAGATGGAGCAAGGCAGGTTAGTGACAACCACTTTTAACTGAGAAACAGAAGGAAACGGAAAAGCAGAAGTCTCTTCCTTCTGCCTTGTCCTTGACTGAAGGGAAGAGCTCTGGCAGGAGTGGGCACAGCCCCGCTTGCAGGACACAGTCACAGCATCACTTCCAGAGTGGGCAGATCTGTCCCCCAGCGCTAGGATGGGGCACTGGAGAGACACCTAAACACAAGTGTGTGGTGAAATGAGCTCAACAAGGGCAGCAGAGCCCACAGTGTCAGCCCCCCGTGTGGGTGCTGCCTGGGGACCTGCACCTCCAGCGTGGGCTCTTCCTTCTCCTTCAAAAATCATAGAATAGTTGGCATTGAAAGAGATCTTAAAGTTCATCCAGTTCCATCCCCAGCCATGGGCAGGGACACCTTCCATTAGAGCAGGTTGCTCCAAGCCCTGTCCAGCCTGGCCTGGAACACTTCAGGGATGGGGCAGTCACAGCTCCTCCAGGCACCCTGTGCCAGGGCCTCACAGGGAAGGATTTTTTCCTAGTATCCAATCTAAACCTACTCTCTGTCAGTTTGAAAAATCATGTATTTTTTCTTATTTAGAGGGCAGTGATGGTCATGAGGCTCATGTGCTCGAGCAAGAGGATGCTTGTAGCTCTTTGCAGCAGGAAGAGGGGACCTGCAAAGGGCTCCAATCGTGGCTGTGGGTGGTTTCATATCTGCAATTGCATTGAGTTTGGAAGCCGTGGCAAAGTGACAGATCTCAGGTGGCACTGTGGGAGATCCGGGGGGTGGTGACAGATGCCAAGGGTGGTGGCACAGCAGCAGACAAGGGGCTGGGCTGCAGTCAGGGTCAGGGCCTGCCCTTTGAGAAGCCACTGCATTTGCAAAGCACTCCCACCCCCTCCCCAGGAATGCAGTGTCCCAGGGGTCAGGACGTGGCGTTGCTGCACACAAAGCCCACTGCAGCCACCTCTAGAAAGCAGGAGGTGATGGCCCAGAGACCCCCAGGTCCTCTCCAACCCTGCCCACCTGCTGAGCTGGGCCTGCAGGAGCTCCAGCCTGGACTCGATCTGCCCTGGCCTGTAGTCACTGTGCAGGGGCACGTCCTGCGAGCTGTGCACCAGCGAGATGTGCTGCAAAGGCTCCGCAGGGTGGGCTGGCTGCCGATCCTCCCAGAAGGTGAACATGTTGGGAATATCCAGGGGAGTGGCTGGAAGGAGAGGAGACATCTCAGCACTTCTGTCTTGCATCCTCCAGCGCCACTGGTGTGGAGGTGCTTCAGATTCTGTCACCTGACGTACATGGAGAGCCATGGCCCACACACATGGGCAGCCCCACCCTGACATACATGGTGTGGCACACGAGGGACAGCAGATCCAGCTGGGGACAAAAGGCAGCAAAGACCTTTGGCCTTGGAGTGTGGCTCCCCTCAAATCCACGTGAGCTGCTCGGACCTGCTCCAAGTCAAGGCCACCATACCCAAACATCTCTCACCACCCCCCTGCCAGCTCTGCCTGCAGCCCTGGGTACCTGTGTAGGACTGGCTGCTCTCCGCCGCCTGCTTGCCGACCTCCGTGTTGCCGGCGCTGGGGGTGATGAGGCTGAGCGAGGGCAGAGCAAAGTCATCCTTTTTGGGTGTGGGGAAGGGCTCAGCTTTCACAGGGCTGCCAGTCTTGGCCTCATCGTCACTGGCCTGGGAGCAGGGAGAGGTGCTGCTGCCCAGGTCGTCCCACTGGTCCTTACTCAGCGGGTCCTGCGGGTTGGTGAGCTCGGAGTAGGTGTGATACTGCTCTGCATCAGAGATGCCCGTGTCTGGGTCTGTGGGACAGCACAGCAGGTTAGTGTGGGGAGCACCACACATGAAAAAAACAGCCCCCGTTCCCTCAGGATGCCTGTAGGGCTGGGGCATCCCAAGGGGAAGGAGGGAGGGAGGGAAGGCAGTTTGGGTGCCTGCAGGATGGTCTGCAGGGACAGAGGCACCAGCAGCCTCTGCTTTGGGGCACCTGCCAGGGTAGTAATTAACAACGATCCCGCTCTCCCGCCCTGCAGGCCGGGCTCTGCCCACGCGGTGGGACTCACCAGGCTTGTTGGGCTGGCAAAGGGAGTGCTTGCGTCGGCGAGCCCGGCGGTAGGTGCAGTCATACTCCTCGCTGAGGGGTGAGCGGGGAACGCTGTCTGCCTGAGGAATGAGAGGGGCTGGTCACCAGGGAAAGGGTGCCATGTCCCATCCGTGGGTGGCATGTCCCATCCGTGGGTGCCATGTCCCATCCGTGGGTGGCA
Source organism: Cnemophilus loriae (assembly GCA_013397755.1). Classification (NCBI taxonomy): domain Eukaryota; kingdom Metazoa; phylum Chordata; class Aves; order Passeriformes; family Corvidae; genus Cnemophilus; species Cnemophilus loriae. The sequence goes on along the minus strand of VZTF01008977.1, from coordinate 317,000 downwards.
TTGGGGGCTACCAGCCCTTTCCATGTCCTCTGAAGGTAAAGCTACCTCTGTCTCTTCACCACTGCCCTGTCCCACCCAGTGCCTTCTGGACTGGTTTCAGAGCTCAAGGGTTTCCTGAGGCTGTCCTTGCTGCTCTGAGACTGAGGTAAGGGTGTCAGGGCCATGGGGAGGGACAGAGCACCCTGAGAAGTGGCAGGACATCCAGAGTGGGACAGGACATGGAGGGAATTTGACTTTCTTTTCTATCTTTCAGGTCTCTGAAAAAAAATGCCAGGAAAGGACAAAGTTCAGTCACATGCTATAAAAGAGTCAAACAGCACTGGCAAAAATGCTTCAGGCCTTTCAGGGATTGCAAACCTGATTATTTAAAAAGGAATTTTCAGAGGAAGCTGGTACCCAATTTAATGAAGCATATTTCTTACTTCAGCAGCCTCAAAACGTGTGCAACCCATTTGCCCAGGCTGGAGCAGCCCCGTGGATGATTTACAAGTGCTGCAGAGCAGAGTACCACTGGCGTGGCCTGTTGTGCCAGCTTTTCCAGAGAGCTCAGGAACATGCGGTAGACATGTCCTGCTGTGGGGGAATCATAACTCCACGGAGAATGCCCTGGGAAATGTGGCTGTTGCACCTACTGACATCCTTGCTTCAGCCCTCCCACTTGCCAAATTTAAGCACTGACCACATTGCTCCCTGGGGCAGCCCTGGCACTCACATCCCGTAGGTTGAAGGTGATCTCTAAGTTGCTCCAGAAGTTGTCAGAGAAGGCTGGGTACATGTCCAAGACCTCCAGCAGGTCCTCGCGCTGGATCTTGTGCAAGTCGCAGTAGGTCAGGGCCCTCACGTCGGCGTTGGACTTCCCTGGGCGGGCGTAGAGGCTGATGGGCTCCCCAAAGATGTCGTTCTTCCCTGTGTCAAGAGACAGCTCATTATGGAGAGGTGGGCACCTACTCCTGCTCCAGATATTCTGGTCCAGCACCCCTTACTTTGGGGCTCGTGAACAAGGGGATGCCTGCCTGACCCTGACTGTGTGTGCTGGGGATGATTCACCTAGAAACCTGTCAACCCACGACACTCTGTGAAAGCCACCACTGATGGTGACACCAAGCCACGGCAGTGGGTCATCAGTGATGGCTGGCGACTGCTGAGCCATGCCTGGCTCTCCTCACTCCCTTGCGGCTTCTGCCTGGCATCTCCCAGGGATCCTCCTTTCCCTGTCCACTGGTGCGGGGACCTGTCAGATGCTGAGGAACAACTTTCCCTTCCCCAATATGTGGGGAAGTTCTTCACCCTCACCGGCCACCCTTCGTCCACTGCTCACTGCCCATCACCCTTTGCCCCTCGCCCATCACCCCTCGCAAAAGGAAGGACTTTTCCACCTAAGATGGCCACCACAATGTCTTCCCGGAGGATCTCGATGGAACCCCGGGAGATGAAGTAGAGTGTGGTGAGGACATCTCCGTAGTGCACCAGGGTGTCTCCAGGCGGTGCGTGAGTGGTCTTGAACTTCATGGCCAGGGCGCGCAGGCAGCCTTTGCTGGCTCCCCGGAACGCTTTGCAGTTCTGCAGCAGCGTGCGGTTCAGGTGCAGGCAGATGTCGGCCTGCAGGCAGTCGGGGAAGCCCTTCAGCACCTGTGGAGAGCCAGGGAGAGATGCCATCATGCCCGTGTCCCTGGGAGGGAACGCTGTGACAGAACTGAGAGGCTGGACGGCACTCAGCGTCACGCAATGGGGCCAAACGCGGAGACCGTGTGCCCAGAAAGCCAAAGGTGGGGACATTTTCCCATACCTGGAAGTGTTCAAGGCCAGACTGGATGGGGCTTGGAGCAACCTGGTCTAGTGGAAGGTGTTCCTGCCCATGGCAGAGAGTGGAACAGTTTGAGCTTTGAGGTCCCTTCCAATCTCAAACCATTCTGTGATTCTGTGATTTCGATGATCTTTTGATCTTCCCTTGGTGGATCCCTGCCTGCCTGCCTGTCACTGGCTTTTACTGCTTGTGGCTGGGGACAACAGCACTCCCAAGCAATAAATAAAAGTAACCAGTTCAATCTATTTATACCCACTGGTGGCATGTCCCCTTTTTCATCTTTACACCCACTAATCTTGGATGAATGAGAGCAGAAACTGGCACAAAGAGCACAAAAACCTTAATTAAACAGTACCTGCCTGAATGCCAAGAAGCAGCAGCACGGGACAGTTGTGTGCAGTGACAGCTAAATATACCTGTGCAAATACCTCGTGTTGAACAAAAGCTGAATCTGAAGGTGACATCAAGGTAAAACTCACAATATGGAGAGAGCTGCTGCCACCAATGACTCATGGTGCCAAGGTGAAAACCACCTGGGTTTGGGTTTTTTTTGGAGAGCAGCATATGGCCCTGGGGTCCTCCTTGCTGTCCTCTTTGCTCACATCCCGCCGGTGGCCAAATCTGGAACAGCCATGCTGGGGCTGGTGAGCACGACTTGTTCCTGGCTCCATCACGATCTCCAGGCTAGCAGGAGTGTTTCCCTACTCGGAAACCAGGGGTGGACGAATTGATCGGGCTGTGGGGTGATTGATGAGATCACGCTGTGTCTCTGCAGCACCCAGCAGGAACTGGTGTGAGCGGCGGCACGGCTGAGCCGCAAGCTCAGCTCTCACAGGGGATTTGTGACCTGGCTTTGTACTAAGCCAAGAGCACCTGTGCTTGGTAGGGTGCCATGGTGCTGCTTCTCCTTATCACCACTGATGTCCAGCCCAGGGTGTCTCCTCCACCAGAGAGGTTTAACCCAAAGCTCTCGCAGCAGCAAACCCCCAAATGCTGCCCAGTTGTTTCATGTGGCAGCAGCAACATTAGAGGGAGATGCTGAATTCATACAAATCTGTGTCCTGATGGTGCTCAGGATCAAATCTTAAGGAAAAAAAGGAGCATGAACTGGGAACGAGTGGGCTGATGACCTGCCCAGGGCCAAGAGACTGGGAATACGAGGTCTCATGTCTCTCCTTGCCTTATCCTTTCTCATTGCTCTGCCTTGCTGCTGGCCGAGCCACCATGTCTGTGCACTGAATCCCAGGGCCGTGAGTCCAGTCCCCAGCCCAGAACACCTCGGCTGAACCACCTCCTCATCCCCACGGAGCCCCGGCGCCGTCGGCACAAGCCCTCCTGGCCAGGCTCGGAGACACGGCGCCTCTCCAGCACAGCTCCGCCATTGATCCCCCCTTTGCTAACAAACAGCTGCCTCTCTGGGCTCTAATTAAAATGGATCGAGGTTTATTTAAATGCCCTCCTTTCCCTGCTGCGAGAGCAGGATGCACTTTGCTTAGCAACCGGCGGTGTGGAGAGGAGCTGGATCGATACCTGCTCCACTCCTGTGACACCAGCAGACACCAGCCTGAAAGTGCTCAGTGCCAACAGGGGCTCTGAGCTCCCTACCAAACCTGCTCTCTGGCCAAGAAATGTGCTCATGACCCTAGAAAACCTCTGGGTAGATGTAAAGGAATGGGCAGAAAAAGGGGAGAAGGAGAAGGGGGGATGCAGGAGGTGGAAACACAGGAGGTGTATGGATAGTCTGTCTCCAGCCTCCCAAGTCTCCTGCCTCTATCCTGGTCAAGAGGATGGAAGTGTTTGGGTGGACCCAGATCTAGACACCGTGTGGTTCAGGACAAAGTGCTGTGAGGACACAGGGCCTCGCTGCCCTTACTCACCGCGTTCATGTCAATGCCGTTGGTGTAGGACCAGGCGTGCTGGAAATACTCCTCCAGGCGCTGGCGCAGGGGGTTGGGGATCTGGTGGAAGCGGATGAACTCCTTGACCCGCAGCATCTGCGTGTGGTAGCGGGCTGTGCCTGAGTAGAGGCGCTGGATGATGGCTGAGACATTGCCGAAGATACTGGCGTACATCAGAGCTGCAATGAGAGGGCAGGACTCAGCGGGACTTGGGGAGACGCATGTCCAGCTACATCGGACCTGGAACCAGCAGATTCCCAAAACTCATATCTACCAGGACCTGGAAACGTGTATTTCTATCGCCCCATCCGTTTGTCTGTGCGGAAGAGGCACAGGCAGAGGGAGATGCTCCAACCTCCAAAGCAGGGATGGGGACAGTGGGACATGTGCAGGCACTCACAGCCAATGAGCATGACACAGATGGAGAAGATCTTCTCGGAGTTGGTGTTGGGGGACACGTTGCCGAAACCGACGCTGGTGAGGCTGCTGAAGGTGAAGTACAGGGCAGTGACGTATTTATCCTTGATGGACGGCCCGGAGGAGAGGTCGCTGTCGTTGTAGCGCTTGCCAATCTGGTCACCCAGGTTGTCCAGCCAGCCGATCTTGTGCTCCATGTAGGGCCGCTCCACGTTGCCGATGGCGTACCAGATGCAGGCCAGCCAGTGGGCGATGAGGGCGAAGGTGCACATGAGCAGGAAGAGCACGGCTGCTCCGTACTCCGAGTACCGGTCCAGCTTGCGGGCCACGCGCACCAGGCGCAGCAACCTGGCAGTCTTCAGGAGGCCAATGAGGGTGGTGGTCTGCAGGGGAGAGGTGAGAAACCTCAGGGACAAGCAGAGGATAAATATGGCATGTTCCAAAGGCATGTTCCCAGCCGAGCCGTGCTTCCTTTGAAGGGTAAAAATGCATTTCTAGAGTGTGAATCACCTTGTCCTGGAGGTGACCTCTGAACTAGGTCAGATGAGTCACAGCACAGGACGGGCAGTTTCCCTCTGCTGACCATAAAGGCATCAAGCTCTGGGATTAGAGGTGAGCAAGGGAGAAGAGCCAAGGACAAGGCCACGTTTCCTGATGGGTCCTCACCTTGCCAGCCATTGCTCCCAGAAGAGCTGCCTTTCACTCCCAGATGTGGAGCCTCCAGGCAGTACGGTAATTACAGGGTTATCCCATTGCCAGCATTTTGAGTCTGGCTGGCAATGCACCCCCAAATTCACCCACACTGGAGTGTGGGGCCAGCCCTTAAACTGAGCCCCCAGCCTGCTCTGCAGGGTCAGCCTCAGCAAGGAGAGTGGATCCAGTCTTAACACTTAGAGTAGGGACTGCCTGACCCTAAAGAATGAAATCCCAGGTCCCAGCTGCTTAAAAACCTGTAAAGACACTGTTGTCCACCCTGTGACCAACCACCCCTCTCCCCATGGACTTAGCCATCCACCACTTACATCAAACCATCCACACCCCTCTCTTTCTCTCTCATGCATCTCTCCCTATCCATCCATGAGTCCCCTCCTGTCCTGATAGGCCCCCAGACCCTGCTCTTACCTCGTCAGAGCCGGAGCGGAAGATGAGCAGGTCAAAGGGGATGGCGGCCACCATGTCGATGAGGAACCACCCCTTGAAGTAGTGAATGGCGATCTTGCCGGGGTGGCTCACCACCTCGTCGTTGATGTTGACGTAGGTGGTGCGGAAGTTGATGACAATGTCCACGATGAACATGATGTCCACGATGAGGTCAATGATGTTGAGTGGGTCACAGGAGTAGCTGCAGTCCCAGCGTTTCTCCTCCACCTGCTCCTCGTTGAGCAGGAAGGCGGCTGAGTAGGGGGTGAAGACGGCTGTGTAGATGACCAGCAGGAGGATGAGCCAGTCCCACACGGCCTTGAAGGGACTGTAGTGCAGGATGGTCCATCGGTGGATGCGCGGCGCCTGCAGCTTGTACTCAGGAAGGACGTCAGCGCCCAGGGACAGCACCTGCCAGGAGAGGGGTGTGAGAAGGCTGGGAGACCAGGAGAGAGGCTGGATAATGCCAGGAACCAGGCAAGGGGCTTCCATGTGCTGGTAGAGCATCAAGGAGCACACAATGGTTTCCTACAGCTTTTTCACCTTTGTTGGCTGCACACGTGTTTGCCCAGTTGCCCAGTGTGGCTAACACCAAGGTTCTTGTCTGTCTCTGATGGTCACAGCACCCTTGGGGCAGCTTCTTACCTGCTTCATGTCCTTCTGACCCAGTGGAGAGGAAAGTGCCTGCTGCTGTGCCTCCTTTTGCCCTCAGCTCTGTGCCACCTGCCTGGGAGCTGCTGGGTGTCCCTGGCACAGGGCTATGGGATGGGCAGCTTGGAGATGCCATCCCGTGGCTGTGTCACCCGAGGGTGACAGCGCATTAGGCATCCTGCAAGCCTCGCACCACGCCTTTCTGGGCCATAGCAGGTTTCTTCCCCTGGATGTCCTTCTGGCACACTTGTCCCCCAAGCAGAGGGATAGCTTGGGCCACCTGCAGCAAAGCCTCAGGCGATGCCCATTTCCCATCTCACCTGTGGCCACCGATGTGCAAACACCATCTCAGGCATGCAAGCACCATCCCATGCTGTCATGTGTCCCCACGGCTCTCTGCTTTCACGGCGACCCTCCACAGCACCAGTGAGTCCCCCTCACATCCCAGGCCTGGCCCAGCTCCCCCTCCAGGACCATGCCAGCTCCTGATAGGCTCTAAAGCCACCCTGGGGACACAACACAAGGCACTGGGTATGGGAGGGGTGGGGCTGCCCCATTTTGTATGCTGAGGGGTGGTGGCATGAAGGGGCTTATTTGGAGCTGGGGGCAGCTGGATCCCCTTCCTGCCCCTGCTGCTCTGTTGTCCCCCAGTGTCCCTGTGGTGCTGGGACCAGTGCCAGTTGCAGAGGAGGGTGAGAGGCACCTCAATTCTCTCTCCTGGCACTGAAAGGGAGCCTTTTGCTGGGCTGCAAAGGAGAGGAGAGAGGAAAGAGGAGAGAGGAGAAAGGAGGATCCACATATCCCAAGGCAACAGTGATGAGCATCACCACGGCTCTGGCAACAGATCTGGAAGAAGGGTCTGATCCTTCCTGCACTGACAGCTGTCCTGTTCAAGGGTTTCCCAAGGGCTCCCGATGCTGCGACCCAAAGCGGATCCATCCCTGTAGCCCCATCCCACAACAAGCAGCTGCTCCCACATCCCAGAGCCCCAGGACACTGGAGGGTGCCCCCTGCTCCTACCTGCCTGCAGCTCGCCCGGCGCCCCAGGCGGCAGCTGACCCTCGAAGACCGGGTGTCCACCATGGGGGCCCCCAGCCCCACACGCCCAGGCAGCGTCCGGCACGGCGGGCGCAGCGCTCGGGCCGTGGCATCGCCCACGCAGGCACGCAGGCACTCGGCCAGGCGGGTGGGAGACATGCGGCTGCGAAGGGCATTCAGGAGCCCAGCGTGGATTAATCAAACCCAATCGATGCTGGGGCCCCCGTGGGGACAAGAGCGCCAATGGAGCAGCGGGAGCCGTCGACGTCGTTGGCGGACGGAGAGGGGAGGGATTGGAAAAAGTGACCCAAACGCAATCGTTGTGGAGGGAATGAGGCAGCAGCTGGGCTTGGGGACCGGCTCCCGTGGGGACAGCGAGGAAGGGGACAAGGAAACACCGGTGAAACGCTTGATCCCAAAACTAAGATGCACCCAGAAGACCTGAGACGGGCTCCTTCACCTTGTGTCTGGGAAAACCAGCAATGCTCCCACCCTCAGCAGCTGAATGCTTGTTCTGCTTGGCTGGAGGCAGCTCGGTGGGGCCAGTCCTGAATTCGGGCCACCAAATACTGTTCCCTGTGCTGGGGCACCTGCCTTGCCCCTCATCCCTGCTCCTGCCACCTAGCTCTAGTGGCAGCAGCAAGAACAGGTTAAGCCCTCTTGCTTTCCAGACAGGAATGAATGAAAAACCACAGCCTCAAAGATCCGAGGCAGAAAAGGGTAAAGAAACAACCCCCAGAAGAGCATCCAAACCAACACAGAGCTAGGGAGCAGCTGCAGCCTTGTTCCTCTCTGCCCCTAGGGGATGGGAAGGTCACCCTTGGGTGGCCTGGGTGGCCCTGGGAGTCTCTGCAGGTGGCACTGCCAGTGTTCCCCGTGGTGATCCTCCTGGGTGCCCATTCCCTTGTCCCCTTCCTCCTGCACTTACCGGCTTCAGCCGCAGCCGCAGGCTCATGGTGTGGGGTGCTGGGTGCTGACAGCGGGGTGCTGGGTGCAGGCAGCGAGCGAGGGAGCGCAGAAGGGAGGAGGAGGAGGAGGAGGAGGGTGTGTGTGGGCTGTGGGTGACAGAGGGGGGAGGCTCCTGTGACCCTGGCTAACCCAGGCCATTGCTCATGCCCCGTGGTGCCCAGCACCCATCACCTTCCCTGTCCCTTGCCCGGTGCTGGGGATAAGGGCGCTGAGCTGGGGTGGGGGCCACTCCAGAATCACCAGGAGAGCCTCGAGCACAAGGGGCTGGGCAGGATCAGGCCCATGGTGCTGGCTGCAGGCTGGCAGTGACCCAGTGTCACTCCCAGCACGCGTCCTGACACAGCTCAGCCCCCCATCCCTGTCCCCAGCACCCTCCTGCCCAGCGGGGCAGACGGGGGGACTGGGACACATGCCACCTGCAGACGGGACCCCAGCCTGGTGACACTGACCCCACAGCATTCCCACGTGCCTCCAGCCGTGCTCCAGAGCCACAGCCCTGCGAGGCTGAGCCTGGGACCTTCATTGCACTTGTGGCCTGCCCTCCCTGCCAGCTCACTGCGGGGCCAGACCATCCCGAACAGCCCCTGTCTCCACTCCCTGCCCACCCGCTGGTATTTTTAGACGGTGTCTCGGTGTCTCGCCACTGTCTCTGCCTCACCATGAATTATTTAACAGCCAGGAGCAGGGAGCTGTGGCTTGGCAGGAGGTGTGGGGGACATTGGGGTGAGGATAGGCAGGTCCCCCGTGGGAGGGGGAGATGCGGCAGGGAGGAGAGGTCTGTCCTGTTCTGTCCCATCGCATCCCATCCCATCTGGAGACTGAAAGTGAAGGGAAGATTGGCCTCTGTGGGTGCTGCACTGCAGGGCCCTGCAGCCACCACCCGCCAGCTCTGATCCCATCACTCCACACCAGCTACTGACCCACACTGAGTGGCCAACACCACAGTGACAGTCACCCCAGTGTGACCACTGATCCCTGGTGTGTTCCTTGTGACGGGGACGGGGGCATGGAGGCTGCTCACCGTCCCACCGGGGAGGGCAGGGGCTAATCCCAGGTCACTGCTGTCACCTCTCGATTAGAGGGACTAACGAAGGGGACAAGCCAGGGGGAAAACAAGCCTAAGAACTGTCCCAGGATGTGTGAGGTGGGGAGCCCATCCCCTGTGCGTGGAGGCTGTGAAGTTAAAGGTTTGCTGGCACCGAGACACGAGGAGAATCCTGCATAGCACCCTGCTCTGACGGAGCAAACTCCCAAGCCTGGAGGCTTTTCTGGGGTCACATGGCTGTATTTTCATTACATTTGCCCTGGCCTGCTGCTGGCAACAATGGGAGGTGCCCTTAGATGTATTTCGTACATTGAGCCTCTCCCGTGCCTCAGTTTCCCCACAGGTAGAAGAGCTCCTTACTGGGGATTGTGGGATACACCGGCGCCTTCCACGCACTCTGACATCCCCGTGGGATGTGCTATTCCATGCGCGTCCCTCTGGGTGACAGTGCGTAAGCGTCCCCTGCGGTGACAGGCGGTGCCACACGTGTTGGTGACAGTGCAGTGCCACCTGCTGTCTCCCAGGGGATCCTGTGGCCCTCGGCATGCTGACACCAGGCCGGGTCCCTGGCTGGGCACCTCGGGGCCAGTGGTGCCCCAGGGGCTCCATTCCCAGCGCTGGGGGCCAGGAGCAGTGGCCAGAGCTCCCCCCAAAAGAAGCCACATGCACACACAAACATGCAGACGTGCCCCCTTGAAGGCCACCATCACAAGCAGTTCATGCTGGTCTTCCCCCAGCCACAAATTACCAGAAATACTCATTTTGGGGGACCAAAACGAGCACTTCGGCCATTCAGAGGAAGGCATAACCAAACACAGGGATACTGGCATTTCCCGGGATGGAATCTCCAGGTGTCACTGCCGTGTCTGCTTCTCTCCTCCAAAAGCCACTGGAGTGCTTGTGACTGCCCCCCAGCATCACTGCCTTGGTGGCATCTCACTGCCCACATACCTGCGTGACCTTCTCGGTGACGTTCTGGGTGCGCTCCATCACCTTGTGGGGAGCAATTATCTCGATCTCTGTGGTGGAGCCCGAGCGGTGCTTCTCCAGGTTGAACTCCACGAAGTTGAGCGTGAACTGGGGGATCTGGCTGATGGTCCGGTACTTCATGAGGTCCGAGTCCGAGGTGGAGTTCGGGGGGTTGGGTTTGACATGGGAAGCCTCTGAAAGAGGATGGAGAGGAGCATTGAGAAGGGCAGTGTGAGCAGGAGCAGATCCCCAGAGCCCTGACCTCATGTAGGACCTCCAGGAGTTGGGGACCACCACAAGATGCCACCAAAAGGTGCCAAAGTCTGCTTGGCCATAAAGGTTTGGCTTCTTCAGGCTGGCTCAGACGTGGGATGCCCAACCCAGGATGCCTGAGAGAGGGCTGTTTTCCCCATCTTTTCCCCATTAAACCTCCTTGAGGGGGCTCAGACCAGCTGCCAAAACACAGAGACACCCAATGTCCTTTGCTACCCCTGAAGACTGTAGTGGGTTGGGGACCAACCCAGTGAGATTCACCAGGGAGAGATGCCAAAACTGGCATGAAAAAAGACAAAGGAGGAAGTCATTCTCCTCCACCCTTGCATGCTTTAGCCTGAAAAACATAGCTCCTGAGCTGCTGTCCTGGTTTTTGGCCACCAAACTGAACCAGGAGTTGGATGATATTCCCACTCAGATGTATCCTCCACCCCAAGCTCCAGGTAGGGAGGTCAGAGCTTTCTCGGGAAGAAGAGCTGTAGTGGGGGTGGATCCCAACAATTCTCCCTGGGGACCTGCCTCTGGGTCGCCCCAGTGCAGGACCAGGGAGGAAGCTGTGGAGGCGGTCATTTCGTGGTCAGGCTTGTGGCAATGTGTTGTCATGAGTGGGAGCCTGTACCCACACCCAGGGCTCCAGGAAGATCCCCAGGCACTGTACCCAGTGCGTACCAACCTTTCCACCTCTTACAGGCAGGGCAGGGTTGTATTTTTTATGACCTTCTAACCTTTGCACTCTGACATTGACCCGAGTGGTGGTGTGGGCAGGAGGTGTCTGAAGACATTGTGAAAGTGCCCAGCTAGGACCAGCCATGCTGCTGCCACCCTTCTCCCTGCTCATTCCCTTTCCCTCCCTCTACATTGTGTCTCCTCCTGAGGGTCCAGAACCTGTGACTATTGGAGGATCATGAACCCTCAGCCCATTTTTCCTGACAGATTCCACAGACCGATCTCTCTCATCCCCAGCTGAGAGGCTTCTCTTTCCTGACCTCCATCTAATTTGTCATCATCACTCTCATGAGGACCAGAGGTCTGGACGTGGGTACCGTGGTGAAGGATCGTTCCCTCCAGCCCTTTCAGAGTGGCCTGGCCGGTGTCTCACCCACCTCCAACACACGGACACAGCTCACACTGCACATGCCTGCAGAGCCCTTCCCTCCCTCCAGGGAAGGTGGGATGGCAACGGGATGCCCCTCGTGTGGGGCAGCTCAACGCAACCTCACATGGTCTCACACCTCACACACAAACCATGGATGGCTCTACCTACAGAGCAGGACCTGCCTATGCAGGGAATCGCATGGAGACCAGTGGGTTTTGGGGAGAAGACCCAGGTAATCTGCACTTTGCAGAGGGAGAAGAGACCGAGACCTCCCCCCCGAGATGTGCTGAGGCCATCGTCAGAACCCTGACTCCCGCAGTAGAACCGACAGCTCCGGGGTTTTTCCCTACCTGAGTTTGCCCTCCTTTCCCTGAATTTTCTCTGGAACTCAGACCTCGCAGCCTCAAAGTTGTCCAAGGAGGAGACCCTGCGGAGGCTGTGGAAGCTGCCCCCAGGGCGAGACCGAAAGAAACCCCACGCAGGGTACGACCCTCGTGGGCCCAGCACGGGAGGCTCTTGTTTCGGGGACGAGTGTTGTAGGGTGGGGTCGGCCTCCAGGCTTGGCCTCCGCTCCTTTTCCAGGAGGGATTCGGTCTCTGACTGCATACAGTTTTCCTTGGGCGATGTCTTCAAGTCCCTCAAAATCAGGGAGTCACCACCAGGCTTTAAGACAGCCAGGAGAAAGCGTTGTATTAGAAGGAGTCCCCGCGTGCTGGGGGGGGAGGAGAGGGAGCCGGGGTAGGTAAAAGGAGAGGCGGAGGGCTGGGAAGCACTGCAGTTCCTGAGGTCATCTCCAGCCTGGACCAGGACCTGCTTTGGAGTGGGGCGACCGAGTCCCTGGGGACTTGGCAGCTCCTACCTCCTACCAGCTCCCGCTGGAGGCTGGGTGGCCGCGGGGACGTTTGCAAGGCAATGCTGCACAGCTGGGAAGCAGGTGAGAGCAAGAGAAGAGGACACCTAGGGACAGGCTTGCCTGGAGTGCCTGCGGTGCCATGCGTTTTTCCGAGATGTCCCTATGTCCCACCGCCCTTCCCTCACCTGCTGCAAGAGCTCAGGCCACCACCGAGGGCCAGTGCCCAGGCCACCACCGAGGGTCAGTGCCCAGGCCCTGTGCTGGTGTTTATGGCAGAGGATGTGCTCTGCACCAGGAAGCACTGGCGGAGCTGCTGGGTTTCCAAATTTGGCCGTATTGGTCCTCCTTCTCCTACAGCCACCGTTAGCCACGGCTGAACCGTTCTCGCTGGAGACCTGAAGAGTTTCCAGACTTCTGCAGTGGGGTGTGCAAAGCAGCCACCTTCTGGAGCAGAAACCCTCGGGACTGTGCCCGTCCAGGAATACCCACAGGAGGGACTGTGGCGCTTCTCACCATCCCTAAGGCCCTTGTAGGGCTGGGTTTAGGATGGGGTGCCTGGAGAGGCTGGCTGCTGGCTGGCCCTGCACCTGCAGGGCTGTGCCCACTTGGCCAAGCTCCAGCAAAATGGTGGATCATCAAATTGTCCTCAATGCCCATTTTCCATGTGTGTGCCCTGAAACACTGCAGTGCCCCGTGCAGCCTGGGGGTACCCAGAGCTTTCAGCAGTGCTGGTGTCTATAGGAATGATGTACCCAAAGCGTCTGATAACCCTACACGCATCAACCTACCACAACCTCTGAGAAGACGGGCACCTTCCAACTCATTATGTCTATGATTTGGGGAAGCAGATTTATCCAGGCTGTCTGGATACACCCAGCACAGCGAGACCCTGGCACCTGGGGATGCCTTAGCAGAGCAGAAGCCTCCTGCTCACAGCCTTGAGCTGCAGCATTTCAGAAAACAACAGGTCTTTGACTGGAGGCACCCTGAGCACTTTTGACAGTCAGGAAGCCATCAAAAACAGCAACCTCTAAACAGGTGCCACCAACAGTTTTTCAAGGTCGGCAGTGACAGCATCACCCTCAATCATGGGAAGCACAATCTTTGCTGGAGGGCTGAGAACCTGGACCTGCCTGTGCTGCCTGGTCCCTGCCAGGAAAACATGGGGAAATGAGCCTGCCAGTCCCTGCCAGTCCCTGCTCAGAGCACACCTGCTCCACGCTCCTACAGCCACCAGCACATCCCCTCCTTGAGGTGGGGACAACTCCCTGGAGCTCCGCCAGCCTGGACAACTTGCAGGATGGAGCCAGACCTTCCTCCCCGCTTTGGCGCATCTCCCGCTCCCCCCACGAGCCACGGAATGTGCAGAGCAGCACCGTCGAGCTCCAGCCCACGCCGCCAAAGCACCGCGCTCGCTGCCAGCCCTCAGCAGGGCCAGCGCTCAGCACTGACCAGTGCCGGGGCCCTGCCGCCGGAGATGGCCCGAGCCACAGCAGCCGAGGGGGAGCGGGATGGGGACAGCGAGGAAGAGCACTGGGACCTGGCCTGAGGCGTGGGCTTATATCAGACAAAGGCTACGGTTACCTTTCCATAGTCAATGGCTACTCCATCAAACTCACTGGTGGGCAGAGATTTCCGCTGGATTTTGAGTCGCCGCAGGGACGGGAGACTAAACTTCAAACTCCTACCTTCACCTTGTTAAAAAGAAAAACAAAACACAAGAGAGAAAGATGTGACCTAGCTGCACGTGATGGCTGGAGCGAGGCAGGACAGGGGAGAGGCTACGGAGAATTTGGGGTGGCTCTGGGGGACGCACATGCTGTGTGGCCCTTCCTCCTCCAAAGCACTTGCTATTCCCATGCCATCACATCGCCACGTGCTCAAGGCAGACCCTGACCTGGCAGCAAGCTCTGCTGAGCTGGAGAAGAGTTCCCTACAACTGCGGATGTGAGACGGGAAAGGTGCAGAGCATCCCTAAGCCAATTAAAGAGGTTAAAGCCACTTAAGGGATTTGGACCCGGAGGAAATCGAGCCTCTAAATCTCCTTGGTGGAACTTTACGGAAAAAAAACCCCACACAGTAGAGATAGTAATTTAGAAAGGCATTGAAAGAGAAGTAGTTCTAGCAATTTTGTTCTTGGATTTGTTTTGGATTTTCAGTGAGGGAATTTGGACAGCACAGGGGGATCCCTTCCTGCCATCACAGGGGACCAGGAGACCACCTCGCCAAGGGCTGGGGCTGGGACAAGGGCAGCCGGGGCTGCTAGGAGCTGTGAGAGAGGTGCAGGAGAGGAAGAGCCCAGGTGTGGAGAGGACCCAATGCCCCTGGTTGTGACACTCAATGCAAAGTCACTTGTTCTCTTCTAGAGGAGACCATGGTCATCTGCTACTGCAGAGTTGGTGTGAGCAGCTAGGTTCACACCCTCGAGGCCTGGGTCAGCCCTGGAGCTCATCCAGCAGCACCAACTGTGCTCCCTAACTGCGAGAAAGGTGGCCTAAATCCTGGGGCGCGTGGGATGTGGCATGAGCTCCACAAAGACATTGTCTCCTGGGACAAAGCAGCACACTGAGGAGCTCTTGGGTTTCGGCAGGACTAGCTTCCCTCGCCCAGCCCCAAAACACCACCGAGCTGCTTGGGCAAGGTCCCAGCCTGCCCAGCTGCCCAGAAATGCCCCCGTCCATGGGGTACCACGTGGGCTCCCTCTGCTCACCCCATCCCCACTGCCCAGAGCAGCTTTTCAGCTGGAAGAAGCAAAGCATCCGACTTTCCCTGCACACCAATGAGCTGGCGACCAGCGACGCAGCCACCCGTGGCCAAGCAATTAAAGAGTCAGAAAACCTGTGCATGAGAGCCCGACCTGGACTGGCACCAGCAGCTCTGGCCTTTCCACACTCCCCATCACCGGAGTGGGAAACCCAAGAAACACCCCTTGGGATGCACAGCACAACATCCAACATGCAGGGAAGTGACAGGGCGCCTTGATTTGGGCGCCTTCTGCCAAAGGTGTGTCTTTGGGTGGGATGGGGTATGGGTGCATCATATGTTGTGATATTCTGAGAGCTGGTGGGGCTGCAAAGCAACACTGGTGCTGGAATTTAGGATTTCCTCAGCAGGTCATGCATAGAGGGTAGCTGGTACTAAAGCAATCCATCAAAAATATGAGCCTGATCACTTCACAGACCTACGAACATGTGCACAGTGATCTGTCCATTCACACACACACATCCTTGAGCCCCCTGCCTGCATGTCTGGCCTGAGGACGTATAAACCCGTATAAAACCCTGCTGGTACCTGCTGCCACACACAGACACCTGAATGGCTCCAGGATATAGATATGCACCGAGTGGGAATGCGCTGAGACTCACACACTCCAGTTCAATGGGCAGCTGTCCCCGTTGTTCCCTGATGTGGCCCTGGCTCTGATCCCGGTCCTGCTGTGCCACCCCACGTGCCGTGGGGGGACAGACCCGTGTTGCTCCCACAGCTTCATTTTGAGGCCTGCCCAAAGCCTCCCAACAGCACCCCGAGGGAATGGCATCATGAAGGCAGATGTGGGATTATTTGCCTGACTCAAGCGGAGGTGACCAGCACTGAGGGCTGTATGGGAGGAGATTCAGAAGCTACGGCTCTTTGTCAGGTCTAACATCTGCATCCCTGAATATCCGCATCCCCTCGAGAGCCTCACCACAGCTTCCCTTTGATCCAGTCTTCCCAAAAAAGGGAATTTGAATTTTCCGCTGCCTCCAAAACCCTGGAATGAGCCTAGGAGAGCAGGGAACAGCCTGAAGCTGGGGCAGGCTGAGCCGTCGCAGTGCAGCCATCCTTGTGCCATTCGCCTGCAGCGACATCCCCACAGCACAGCCATGCTGTTGGTGACACCAAATGTCCCCTGGCCCTCCCAGAGACCCCGCACACAGGTCCTGTCCCACACCAGCACCTCCAGCCCAAGCCAGTGTTAAATGTGGAAAAGATCCAGCAATGTGCAGGGTTCATGGAGGGGACTCCACGGTTCCACTCACAGCGAGACCACCTCTCAAAAATGCACCATCCCATGCAGGGGTTCAGCCCCCAGCCCTGTTCCCAGGTCTCTGGGATTTCAGGAAGTGTGTGTGGGCAGGTGTGGATGCAAGGGGAGCACAGCTGGCTCAAACAGCCTTTTCCCACCCAGCTGGGGTTTGGCTGGACCAGTCCCCGAGCCGGCAGAGCTGCGGCTGTGCAAAACCACAAACCTCTTCCCGTGCAGGATGCTGCCCAGGCACAGGTGCATCCTTCAGTCCCCACGTGCTCCCGAGAAACCCACGGGATGAGAGTGCTGCGCTGCTGTGCCAGGTCCCCACGGCCCCCGGACACCCACCTTTGTTCCAGCTCTGCGACAGGCGCTGGTGCAGGCTCCGCCCGGTGCTCTTGGCGATGAGCTGTGCCAGATCCTCGAAGTTGAGGATGAACATGATGACGACGCCTTCCTCGTTCTTCACGGGCACCACATCCACCAGGCAGCGGAAACACGAGGCTGCCGAGCAGAGACAGGCTCAGGGGGGCTGCATGGGAGATTCTGACCTCCCCCTCCAGCACCAAACACCTTTGGCAGTAAAGTGGGGTTTTAAGCACTTTGATGGGTGTAATCCCTGCTGGTGGGGAGTGGAGGATATGGAACATGATCTGAGCCCTGGGAAAGGGCCATATCCCTGAAGCATCCCAATCACACTGATCACATCCCTTTTTTCTGTCCCAGACAGTCATTTATATTAATGTACTTGAGAGCAGCAATTAAAGAGTGAGTAATTAAGAACTCAGGAAGTCCCAGGTAGTGGTTTAACCTCATTAAGCATCCTGCTTGTAATCATGCTGCAGTTAATTGCCCTGCAATCACCAGGCAGTTTTTGGGGACTGGATGCAGGCAACAAGGGTGAGCCCAACCACGTGGGCAGCAGGACAGGGTGGGATCAGTGTGATGGTCCCCAAGGACATCCCCTGAAGGCATGGAGGGGTCAGGCATGGCCTTGTCTTTTCCTGCCATGGGGAAACTGAGGCACAAAGGGGGCACAAGGACTGGCTCAGTGTCCTGGGAGTGATGGAGGCTGTGAGGAGGATCCCAAATGTGTCCATAGGAATTTTCCTGTTGGATGTCAGCTCGACCCTGTGGCTCTTCTTGTGCAGCAGCCAGGCACCAGTCTGCAATTAGAGGCAACTGAAAACACCTGCAGGTCTTTTCCAAAGCACCAAGTGAAGGATACAGATGGTTTCCCACCTCCTTTGCCAGCTTTATTCCCACCAAACCCTCCAAAAACCCTACCTGAGGGTATAACCACTGTGAGTCCCTTCCTTGAGCTGTCTGCTGTTGCTTTGGCACCGGTGGGAGCGGGACCCCCCGAGCCACAGCCGCTGTCATGGTCCCTCTGGCAAAACCCCCTGAGCATGCCCAGGCTCCTATCCCAAAACTCCTGGAGATGATGGAGCACCCAGGTACCATTCCAGCCGATGTGGAGCCAAGCCACCTCATTCCGTGGCAGTTTTTGCCCCGTGCAGATCCCTGATGAAGCTCTGATCACCAGGGATTAGCGGATGGGGCAGGGCTGTGCTGCCGGCCCGATCCGGTGCTCCCGCTCCGGCCGTGGCCACGCTCCAGCCGGGAGGGGCATGTCGGCCTTTCTGCGTATAATTTTAAGGAGCTCAGGGCCTCCCGTAATCAGGAGCAGATGGCCGGCATCGGGCAACTTCAAAATCTGCCGTGACGTCAGGGATGTGCACATACACGGACGCACACACAGGCACAAGAACGGGAAAGAAATGGATATGGTGAAATCTGTTTAAAGACCCCAGCAGCTGTGATTCTCCTTCCTTTCCTTCCTTTCCTTCCTTTCCTTCCTTTCCTTCCTTTCCTTCCTTTCCTTCCTTTCCTTCCTTTCCTTCCTTCCTTTTCTCCACTGTTCACCGCAGGGAGAGGAAATCCACTTGAACGTGTGAGCTGGGGACGAGGGGGTGGATTTTTGGCGGATAAAGCTCTTTGGAAGGGCTGCACGGGCACGTTACCTGTGTGTGGAGAGGGAAGAAGGGAGCTCTTTTCCCTGCCTTTTTCAGGACTTTTAGGGATCTTTAGATCGAGAGATGCCCTGTAAGTGGTGCTGAGGCGATGCTGAGGTGGCACGTGCCCGCTGGGATGCCGCGGTGCCATCCCCAGGATGCCGCGGCTCTGCCGGCGTCGGTGCTGGCGCTGGTGTGTGCAGGGGCTGTGCACAGGGGAGCCCGCTCACGGATGCTTTCTCCGTCGGTGTGTTAGAAAACGAGGAGTTTTTTTCCTCCAGGGGTGATTTTGAAGCATCACAGACTTCCTGGAACCCACGTGGTTCATTGGCATGGGCAGCCATCAGCTCCACGCTTCTCCCTGGACTGGGAATTCTGATCCAGGTAGCCCAGTCCTGGCTCAGGGGCTCTTCCCTCCTGCATTCCTTCACTGCTTCATGTTTCCTTCCTAAGTTCCTCCGTGGCAGTGGGAGGGGATGGGCTCTGAGCTGTTCTCAGGGGGGCTAGATCCTGGCAGGCCCTATGTGGCACGGGAAAGGGTTAATCCCGTGGCCAGTGCTGAACAGCTGAAAACTGGGCCCAGTTACATCCAGTTGGAGGGATATAAGGAGCAGCTGGGAGGTGGCTGGGGGTGGGTTTGGGTGGCAGCTGGTGCCTGGTTTGATCCTGAAAATCTGGGAGGTGCTGAGCTTGAGCAGCCCTGGCCAATGTCGCTGTGAGCCCCTCGCTGATCCCTTCTTAAATTAAATAAAATAAACTATTTCTGTTGGAAGGGAACTACAGCAATAATCTAGTCCAACTGTCTGGCCAATTCAAGGCTGACCAAAAGTTAATTGGGTGTGAGACCCTCTAAAACCAGGGGAATCACTCCAAAAGTGGCCCCACCAGGCACAGCCCTGCATGCCAGGAACTCAGTGCCTTGCTCAGACCCACATCGCACAGCACGGGGGTGCCGAGGGAACGAGGGAGTCTCAGGGCCAGAGATGGGAGCAGCAGAGTCCCTTAAGCCTGCCCCAAAGACAGGGCATTCCCCCAGGATCTGGGCTCTCTGTGATTCGGGGTACCCTCAGCTCTGTGGAGAGGCTGCAGCTGGGACACCCTTGGCACCCTCTGCCCTGACTCAGTTTCCCCACGGTGAGCCAGCCTGGGCTGTGCTGAACGCTGAGCCTCCCCGTCCTTCTTCCCAAAAACCAGGCACCCCCGACCTGCTGTAGCAGCAGTGGGCTGAGCCAGCCCCGGGAGGGACCTCAGGCCTGCCCTCCCATCCTTCTTCCTCGATCAACTGTCGCAATCCATCTGACTGTCTCTTCCCTTCAGCTGTTCAGCTAATCTGTCTCCATCCGTCTAATTTTATCCAGCCACCAAACGATCTCTTGGAGGAGCCCCGGGGGCATTCACAACCTGCCTGTGCTCTGTGGCCACCTGCATGGAGGTGTCTGTGCCCATCTGGGGTGAAACCCAGCCTGGGGGCTGCAGAAAGGGCTCGGCAGGTGGGGTATGACACGGATGCTGGTTCGAAGGGTCCCACAGCCGATGTGGTGGGCTTGTACGGGCTGGGAGAACCAGCTCAATCCCTAAACTCCTGCCTTTGATCTTCCAGCACCCAGCCCACCTCCCCGAAGCTGAGCGAGTGCCTGGAGGTTTGTGCTTTCTGACCCACCGTGTCTTCTGACCTTGATAAAAGCCAGCACTTAATAACATTAAAAATGTCATTGCTGGGGCCCCTCCCTCCCTGTCCCTCTTATCCCCCGCAGCCACCGGTGGTTAATGCATTTGTCAGTATCATCAGTATTAAACTAATCAACAGGACACGGGGGTTTCCGAGAGCCGGACACAAGCCACTATTGTTATGAATATTAAAAAAGCGAGCTATTAATCTGCACTCGGAGCTCTTACCCAGGCCTGCCCTCCCCCCGGCCGGGAGATTTAATCTGCAGGGTCTCATGGCAGAGTGGCTAAATCTATAGTGGTATTATATAAAGGAGCAGAGGAGAGGGGCTGGGAAGGGCACAGAGGGGATGGGGACAGGGATGAGAACAGAGCTGTGCTCCGGGGATGGGTGGCACGCCCAGAGGGAAGCTTGGAGGGCCCGGCTGTGCTCCCATCCTGGGATAAATCAGTGTCGGGGCTGGGTAGAACTTCAAAGGGAAGCGCAGATTGCTGGGAGGCCCTAAAGCAAATCCCTGAGGTGGGATGGAAAAAAATGGAGATAGAGTCTGAGCTAGTGGGAGATTGGTCACCCTTGGGACCTGGGGTGAGCCCCTGCGGGTCTGCATCCCCCTGCACAGGGGGGATGTGCGACACAGGGTCTGCCTTGGCCCCTCTCCCCACACCCAGACAGGGCATCAGGAGACTGAAACCCGCCAGGACACCAGGCCAGCAAAAATGACCTTATTAAGTAACATCAGTGGGACGGAGGCTCCCCTGCGCAGCGAGGAAGGGCAGGGATTCCTGTGCTGACAGGCCTCGCTGGCTGGAAGCAGCAGTGGAGGAGGAAAACCGCGAGTGTCAGGTGGCTGACCAAAATGTGGCCACAAGAAAGATCCAAGCCTAGCAGGGTGGTTTTGTGTGCAGGTGGAAGGATGCTCTGATCCCCACCAAAGGGGATCCTGGATCAATACAGGGAGTTGGCAAAATGCATCTTAACCTCCTCTGCAAGCGAAGTGAGCGGCCACGTCCAGGCCCTCAGTCCTTCCCTTGCTGCATCCCGCTGGCTGCAGGAATGAGTCCGTCTTAGAGCGGGGCTGTGTGGCCAAAGCTGCAGTGCTGGCAGCGTTTCCTGGGGCTATCCGGCCATCCCAGGGCCCTGCTCCCATGGCACGTGGGGCAGCCTCCCACTGGGGATGCAACAGTCCTTAAGGACAAAGATGGGGGGCGTGGGGTAGGAACCAGGGACTCTGCCAGGGCAGGGATTTCAGGAAAAAGCCTACTCCAGGCAGCATTCCTGGGGGTGCCGAGGATGATCTGGGCCTGTCCTTCTGTTCGTGGGACATCAGGTCCAAGCTGAAAGCATCTGTGGAGCAGCAGAGGATGAAAAATGTGTCTCTTCCAGCTCTGTGCCCTAGTCACAGCCCTGGGGCACAGCCAGGGCGATGGGGCTGCCTGGAGCTGCAGCACAGCCGTGCCGAGGATGGCAGAACTGGCTCCACAGCACAGGATCTCTGGGACCAGAGCTTTGGCCATTGTGAGGCGCGATGTTTATGAGCTCCCATCTGGAGCTGGGCCATGGTGCCAGGATCCAGCAGTTGCTGGTAGGATTTGCCCTCCTGCTCCCAGTGCACCCGTTGGCCACGTCACATGTTGCTGTTTACAAGGCTGTATGGAGAAACCCTGGCTGGATCCATCCCCGCCTGCCTTAGCCAGGCTTCCTGGCAGCAGCTGCTGGAGAGGTGCCCCGGGCTGGGGACAGACGGGACATGTCACACGAGTGCCCCTGCCCCCTTTGGGTGCAGCGACGCTTCCCAACCACGCCTGCCTGGCTGCCTGCTCGGGCCCCCCATGGGGACCTGTCTGGGGGGATACGCTGAGTGGCATGAGGCACCCCAATCTCTCTCTGACCCTCCCACTCGTGGAGCCCCCAGGGGGAAATCTCGGCTTCCGCACCAGTGTTACGAGTCTGCCGGCCTGATCCCGGTCCCTAATCCCGGTTCCAAGGGGACTGACACAAACTGCTGCTGGAGGGGACGAGCTGTGGGCTCTGCCCAGGAGAGGATGGGATGGAGGGGCTGGGGCTGCCCCACCAGCTGCTCCAGCTGTCGCAGCCGCGTCTCCCCTTTCATATTCATCAGCATCACATTCATGCAGATTAAGCGGAGCGAGTGCCACCAGCTGCTGCTGCTGCTCAGGCCAGGCTAGCACCGCGGCGCTCAGCACCTGCGGCCACCTTCTGCTCTGGGCACCCTGTGAGCCCTGGCCAGTGGCTTCGCTGCAAAGCACATCACCCCTGGGGAGGGAAAAAACCCAACCCTGGAGCAGCTCAGCTCCACCAGCTCCTCGGTGTCATCCTCAGGGGATGCTGGAGGATTTGAGCTCGCCCTGGCCGCAGTGTGTCCCCAGGGCTGGAGGCCTTGGCTGCTCCTCGCTGCAGCAGGAGCTGATCCCGTGCTGACCCCCCTGTCTGGGGCAGTTCCAGCTGTGTAGCATCTTGTAAGGAAATTAACTTTTCACTGATCTCCCTGCTTTGAGCTGAGGATTAGAGCCCACACGCACTATGAATGGGCTCTTCCCTTTTTCCGAGGCCTTTTTAGGGTTGGTGTGGCAGGGAGGGACAACTGCCCTGGCTGGGCTGGTCCCATCTTCCCCCATGGGCACTTGGTTCTTGGTTCCATTTTGGAGCTGGGCTCGCTGTTGGCACCCCTGGCTCTTTTGGCTCTGTTTGTAATCAGCTGATGACAGCGTGGGCACCAGGGCGGGGACCGAGCAGCCAGGCTGTCCCCAGGGACACGCATCACCCCATCACTCAGCATCCTGCCTGTCCCCAGAACCCCCTGGCCCAGACACCCTTGGGTACCCCCTTCCCACCCACCTCCATCCATCCCACCCTGGCCCTGCTTGGGTGGCTCCAACAGGCAGATTTTGGGTATAATATTGCCTCTGTCAGCCAGAAAAGCGAGGCAACAACCCCGCGAGCTGCAGAGCCGGGAGTACCGCAGTAATAAACAGCAGGTCGAGGCTGGAGATTGGTGCTGCCGGTATGAAAAGGAGGACAGGCAGGTTCGGAGCTCCGCCGGCTAATTAAGCAGCAGCTCCCTATAATGCAAAAGCCTTTTCTTCGCCGATAAGACCCATTTATAATGGGCCGAGCGGTCGCAGGCTGAGTGCTGGGGGGAAACAATTGGAAAGCGTACTGCTGGTGGGGTTGGGTTTTAAAAATAGACATGAAGGGTTTGCTTCTGGGCTTTTTTTATTTTTTTCCCCCTCTTTTGTAAT
Organism: Cnemophilus loriae; assembly: GCA_013397755.1. Classification (NCBI taxonomy): domain Eukaryota; kingdom Metazoa; phylum Chordata; class Aves; order Passeriformes; family Corvidae; genus Cnemophilus; species Cnemophilus loriae. The sequence goes on along the minus strand of VZTF01008977.1, from coordinate 293,897 downwards.
AAAAAAGAGAAGAAGGCAGCTCAGAGCTGCACCGAGAGTTCCCCATGGCCTAGAGGAAGAGCAGGGCTCTGAGGACAGCACCGAGCATCCCGTGAGCCCGGCAGGAACGCTTCAAAGCAGGGAGCATGGCGATGGATCGGGCTCCCAAGCCAAGTAGTCCCCAGGGACAGAACGGGAAACTGTCCTGAGGGAGGGAGGAGATGGAACAGGGCTGCACATGCTGTCCTTGCCACAGCCAGTGCACGGCCATGCACCGGCACTGGGATGGGAGCAGGGGCACGGCGTGCGCCGCTTCTCTGTGTGTCCCCTGCACTGCGCTGGGCTCCAGCCAGGCCCTGCAACTGCTGAGGGGGCACTTGCACCCAGCCCTGGCACCACTCACGGCCCCTCTCCACCCAGGACTGGCCCCGCAGGGAGAGCCTCAACCGAGTGGCCTGATCCTGCCACCACGCAGGGCCAGGCCCCGCCGGGATAACGCCGGGATAACACGCAGGGGTGCTGCCAGTGAATAACTCTGGGGGCCGATACGCTGGCACCTGGATGCCAGCCTGCGAGATAGGGTCTGGGAGGGAGGCCAGGACACCCGGGTGCCAGCCCCCAAGATAGGGTGCTGGGCTGGGAGCCAGGGTTCCTGCCTGCTCCTTCCTTCTGCTTCCAGTGGTTCTCCTCTAACTGGCAGCCCGGGAGCTGCCAGCAGTGGGGTGCAGCCCCGGGCTCAGGCCAAGCCCCCATCAATACAACCTGACGCGATGGGAAAGCTCCACGGGTTAAAAAAAGGAAACACTTCATATTTTTAACCTCCCATGAGCACTGGACCTGCATTCCCCTGCCCCTGGGAGCCCTGGCCGCTGCTGTTTTGCAGCATCAAGCACTAAATATTTATTTAACTTCCTGCCGTATTAGAACTAATCACTCGTATTTTCCATCAAAGCTTCATTTTCATCTTAACGTAATTCCATCTGTGCACGCACAGCCGCATCCTGCTCACAGGAAAGGCAGCTCTGAGGCCGTCGGCTGCACCCACTCTCACCAGAGATGGGGGGTCTGTCTCATCTCATCTTGGAGCACAGACTGGGAGACCTGTGTCCCAGCCCTGCTTCCCCATGGGCTTCCCACTGGATTCTCATTCCTGGTGCAGGGATCCCACGAGCAATGCCATTGCTTGTCCCAGCAGCTCCGAGCCATCCCCAAGGGCTCCCAAATGACCTGATTCCCAAATAATCTGGCAACATCCCCTACCGCTCAAGGTCCCGATGTGCTCCATGACAGCAGAGATGCCTCCATCCCACCAGGAGCCACGATGGATTTGCTCTCAGCAAAGCCCTGAGCCTCGCTGCAATCCTGATGCCCTGGTAGCATCAGGTTTTGTTTGCTTCCCACCACTGGCTTCTCACAGCCCAAACCCAGGGCAGGCCACGCCTCCCACCACAGGATCACCCCAAAAAGCAACCCTTACTGTCTTTGCGGTAGTAGAGGATCTCGAGCTTGCACTCCTCGGAGCCCAGCAGGGCCTGGGTGAGCTGGGCGATGGAGCTCTTGGTGGTGTCGGGGCCGGTGAGGAAGTCGCAGGTGCAGGGCCGTTGCATCACCTCCACGCGGGAGTAGCCGAACATCTCGCAGAAGCCGTCGTTGCAGTAGATGATGGCACAGTTCTCCATCTGGGCGTTGGCAATGAGGAACTTGCGGTCTGCGGGGAGGCAGGAGAGCACGAGGCTTACAGGGGTGCTGGGGACCCACGGGGACTGGGGACAGCCTGGGTGCAGGGGGAGAGCTTGCGATGTTTTGATGTCACCCGCTGTGGGGCTTGTGCAGAGAGAGGCTCCCTGGGGACACTGGTGACAGGTCTGGGGGGAGGGTGGTGAACCTCAGCCCACACCATCCCAGGAACTGCTCTGCTCCTCAGAGAGAGAAAGTATGCCCAGTTTCATGTGAGTTTGTGACTGTGGGGACAGGGGGACCCAAAGGGGGGGTTTCTCAGTAGAGGCAGTTTTACTGGGATTGGCCAGTCCCTGCAGCCTTGACATCTCACCACTGGCATGTGGGGGCTCTCTGCTGTGTAATACATGGGCAATCTGTCCCTGACCAGCACTGCAGGCAGAGGGGAGAGCTGCAGCCTCTGTCCCTTCCCAGGAGCTTATCAGGGACCTGAGTTATCTCAGAGACTTTCCACCCTTGCTCAGATTTGACTGAAGTCAGGCAAGGGGCAAGAGGAGGAGTGAGAGTGAGGCTTGGCTTCATGGGAAGCAGGGGTGAAACCCATCACATTAATGATTCCCCTAATGTTTTATAGGATAATTGTGCCTTTGGGCTGAAGGTGAAATCCAGACTCCACTGGGCTTTGTGGCCCGTGCTCAAAAAGAAAAGCGCTCAAGTGAAGGAAGGGGGAAACTGAGGCAGGGAGTGGTGCTGCCCCATTCCCTCCTGGCGCTGCAGCCCCCTAGGCTGGGCTGGGGCCAGACTCGCTGCCTTGCCAGGGTGTGTGGCAGCGCTGCACAGCCCACGTCATCCCGCCCACACGGAGCCACTTCCATCCTTATCTTGGGGGTGAGCTTTGATTTAGTTTGATTTGGTTTGATTTTGGTTTTTTTTTTTTCAAGGATACTGGTGAGTACTAGGCTCTGGGACAGGTTTGCTGGGATGTGACAGGGGGCTGGATGCTGGTGGTGGATGCCATGTCCCCCCCAGCACCACCTCCCTCAGCATTTGGCATCAGCTCCGGGCTGGAGCTGGAGGCAAGTCTGAGCAGAGGGTCCATTTGGAGGCTGCCTCCCAGCCCAGACCCCAATTAATCTCCTGGATTACCCAGGAATGGCATCTGCAGCCTGCGTGCTCCAGAACCCTGCTGCACTCCAGCCTCACTGGGAATTTCACCCAAATGCAAGAGAAACCTCTGCACAGCTGCGGCACCGAGCGCCGGGACCTGCTGGGGTGGGGGGACCCCTCCCAGGCACATCGGGGCTCTCCCCAGTGGCACCTGCAAAGTCCCCGCTCTGCAGGACGCCTCCCAGTAAAACCAGCGTCCCCAGGGATGCTGCACAAGTCTCCTGCTTCTTTCCAGCCTCTGACAGCCCCTTGGTGGCCCTTTGTGGGGGACTCCCACTCTGGCACCTTTCCCTTTCCCACACAGGGCTGACGCTGGTGCCGATGCTGCAAACGGCACAAACCACCTCTGACAAATGTTTCCCAGTTCCTTCTTCCCGATCCTTCTATATCCAAATTGCTTTGCCAGCTGGAAGACAGCACAAGGAGGGGACCGTCTCCCAGAGCCCTGCTCCTGGGGCACACTCCCCACCTGCGATGAACAGTTTCCCCATCCAGTGTCAGCTCCACGGACTGGATCCAGTCCGGATCCTGGCTGGGCTGGCGCAGGACAGGATTTACAGGGCTGGCAGGGCGCCGGAGCAAGCTGTGCTGAGCGCAGGGATGTGACCAAGACCAGGATGGGAAGGAGCTGCAGAGCCAGGTCTCCTTGGGGGTTTTTTCACCCCCAGCTTGCTTTCTGCCCTGCCCTCACCTGCAGATTTTCCCTTGGTCCCACAGCACCAGGGCTCTGCACCGGCCCTGGCAGGGAGGAGTTGGGCCTCTCTGGCTGCCACGGGGACTCACCAGGAGCAGCTACACCCACGGGAGCTGTGGCGTTGCGGGTGAAGGCACCCACAGGCACGGAAGAACTCACTGCCTGTAGCAAAGATGTATTAGGTGTGCTGGTTTGGTGTCTCCCAACACCTGTCACAGCACGAAACTGCCGCGGGGGAGCGTGGGGTGATGTTTCGGCAGAACCCAGCCGGTGCCCGACATGGCTGGCAGGGAGAGGGCAGGGGGCGGGCAGGGAGCGGGCAGGGNGGAGCGTGGGGTGATGTTTCGGCAGAACCCAGCCGGTGCCCGACATGGCTGGCAGGGAGAGGGCAGGGAGCGGGCAGGGGACAGGGGCTCTGGCTGCGTCCTCGCTGTCACGCCTCCCTGCGTGGCCCCGCTGCTCCCCAGCCGCCGCTTCCCAGGGCGAACTGATAGGAAGCAGGGACAGTTTTTCTCACTTTCCGTCCCCAGGGTCACGTCAGTCACTGCCAGGCCAGGCAGCGCAGATCCGGCAGGGATGGCAGCGCCAGGGAATTTGCCCACCCGGGAAACTTGCACACCGGAGAAAACCCACAGTGAGCCGGGGCAGTGTGGGGTGCACAGCCCCGGCATCCCACAGCAGCCCCCCGAGGTCAGTTTTTGGGGGACCCCAGTCCCCTGGTCCCCTCCCGTCATCCCCAGCATTGTAGGGGGGACCCAGCCCCTCTGGGGTGCCCAGACAGTGGGAGCGGAGCCCCCGCGCCCCCACCCAGCCACACGCAAACCCCAGCGCTCCCCGATGTGCGCGGACTCTTCGCTGCGTTTGACACGAAACCAGCCCAAAAAATTCATATAAAGGGATTACTCGGAGCAACAGCAAATGGCAACATTTCACCAGGGACGGCGGCCGCCGAGAGCGCAGAGTTGAAGGCAAACAGGCAGCGAGCCCGACTGCGCTGGGGTACACCCTGTCCCCCAGTCCAGGCAGCCGGGACCCCCGCCCCGCCTGCCCGGGCACACCCTCCCAGCCCGGGGACTGTGGGGGGTCGCGGTGTCCCCAGCCCCCGGGGAAACACCGGGGCTGGGATGGCTCGTCCCCCTGTGTCGCGCTGTCTATAAATACCCGCGGGGACACTGCCTGGCTGTCGCCCACCCCTCTCCCCCCTCGAGAGGTCACAGGGGCGCCTCCGTGCCCCCGGGGACTCCCTCCCGCCTTCCCCCCCTCCTCTCCCCGCTGCGCTCCGAAGTTGGGGGGCCGCCCTGGCCGCGGGGGGAGCGGAGCGGGACCGGAGGGTGCGGTACTCACTTTGTCCTTCAAATTTGCGGATGATGGTGTCCAGGTAGGTGTTTTGGGGGGCCACATGGCCCCGGCGCACCGGCATCGCTCCGCTGCGCTCTGCGCGCCCCGGGAGCAGCGGAACTTGCCGCGGGCGCGGCGGGGAGCGCGGCCCGGCCCCG
>VZTF01008977.1:255520-287665 GCA_013397755.1 Cnemophilus loriae | reverse complement strand
GGAGGGGGGCTTGGCATGGGAGGACCCGGCCTGGCGCAGGGCTCTGCGGGCACGGAGGATCCTTGAGGAACGTGGAGCGTTCCGAGTGTCCTGAGAGCTCTGAGGGACATGGAGAGCCCAGGGGGTCCTGGGAGCTCTGGTGGACACGGAGAATGCAGGAGGTTCCAGGGTTCTGGGGTAGCAGAAAGTCCCATGGGCCCTGTAGGGCACCGGAGCCCTGGTGGGTCCCCAGGTCTCTAGGGACTCTGTGGGTGATGCTGCACTGCTAGAGCAGATGGTCAGACCTAGACCCAATTCTGTTCCTCTCGTGCCCACCTCACGGGTGGAGGCCAAGGGGACCAGCTCCTTTTCCTTCGTGAGCAATCCGCTCTGGCCGACCCTCTTCTCCTGTGTCCACTGCTAAGGACAGTGTCCACTGAGGGGCTTTCTATTATTATTTTGTTATGCATGATTTTTCAGGCATGAAATTGGTCTAAGAGGATTACGGTCCATTATCATCAGCAGAAGTGTTTTGCTGGGATTTTTCAATTAATATTCCAGTGCACCTCAGTAATGCCCATGTGGACCAGGCCAGGCCAGAGGGGCACTCGACCCAGAGCATGGTTTGGCTGGGTTGCCTCCTGTCCCTGGGCCAGCAATGCAAGTGGGTGAGGGAGGTGCCCTTTCAGGCCCATTTCGGAGCCTCAGTGCTGTTTTTATCTCCATCTCTGAGAGAAGTCAGCCTTCCCTAACGCAGAAAAACTTGTTCTATTGTTGAAGAGGGTGAAAAACCCATTATCTCCCCCCATCCACTCTGCACACTGCCTCTGCCGTGATTTACTGCGAGTCGTGGAGGATGTTTTGCTCTATATTACACAGATGCAGCTTAATAGCATGGGGGAGGGAGAGGGACACAGAGTCCAGACTCCTGCCTTCTCTGTTTTCTTGTTGATATACTGTGTGACTCAAGGGAGACAGCTCTGTGCCGCAATTTCCTTTAGAAAATAGGGACATTGGTCACTTGGCCTGGTAAAACCTCTCCGAGATTCCTGGATGACCAGTTCTGCAGGGGAAAGCAAACTATTACTACTCCAGCTAATATGATAGTAATTATGATTATTAATCACCAGGCAGTCAGGATTTAAGGTTGGCCTCCTGCCCTCCTCTCATCCCATAAATCAGTCCAGGATGTTCATGGGCACATCACGTGGACAAGGACGTGTCTGAGGGAAAGGGCACGTGCCGGCTCAGAGCCCTTCTGCTGGGGTCCCCAGAGGGGAGTGCGGGGCCACCAGCGCGGCTCTGGGCACGGGGCAGGGCACAGCCCCGGTGCCCCCAGCCCCTCTACCAGGGCTGGGGCTGTGCAGTGACCCCAGAAAGGCTCGTCCTGCTCCAGGCATAGCAGTGGGGCCCCTTTGGTCCCACTTTCTCCAACCAGGGGCTCTCGTTCCAGCGCGTGGCTGGTGGAAGAACCTCTCTTACCAACCCTCTTCCCCACACAGCCCTTGCATATGGAGTTGAGTCATGTCCTTCTCTTTCAGGTTATTATTCACTAAGCTCCAGGAGCCTCCCAGTGCACCCTTGGTTCTTCCAGTCCCCTCACAGCTCCCCAGTCCCCTCAGTGCATCCCTGTAGAGCCGGGTCATCCATGCAGCTGCCAGTCCATGCCCTGCCTCCCTGCCCTCTTCGGAGCACTTTATGCCCAGACTTCTTTCAATTCCCTGGGTTTTAAGCATATGCTTGTAGTTAATCCCATGCTTACATTTTATCCCAAATTGGAAAAATTGGGGTCTTTGGGCAAATTCTCCTGCTGTTCAAGTCAGCTGAAGGGCTCCCTCTAATTTAACTGAACAGTAATCCTCTCTCTCCCTGCCCTGCTCTCCTCCTCCTCCCTCACTCAGTTCTACGCTTTTGAGGTTTTGCTCCTTTCCCCCTTTTTCTTCTTCCTTCCCACACCCTGGGGAATCAGTGGGAAACTATCTGGTTTTCCAAGGGCGAAGGAGACCTGGGTGCTTCCCAAGGGTGTCCTCCCCCTCCCTGCTCCTGGGAGTGCAGGGACTTATAATCTGTTCAGGAAATTATCACCTACTCAGTGAGGGGCTGCCCTGGTCAGGCACAGGCACACTGGGAGAGGAGGTGCAGCCTTAATGGGGTATGGATTTGGGGTGGGAAGTGTGGGATGGAGGGGATGGGAGCCCACTTGGATCCCAGCATGGCAGCTGTCGGCTGGCGCTTGCCAGGAGAAATGTTTGCCAACCGAGAGGCGACGTTTCTCCGTATTTCTGTAATTAGAGCCACACTGCAAACACAGCTGGGAAGGGAGAGACGGGGCTTTCGTGGTCCCCAAAGCTGCTTCCAGCCACCAGGACTGTCCCCAGACACTCTCGGGTGTCCTTCTGCCTGGCATGGCTCATGCCCCTGCTTTGCCCTTCACTTTTGGAAGATGCTCCACGGATGTGACACGGGAGGGAGGAATCGGGGCTGTAAATTTATTTTGCAGGTGGAAGGATGCTCCTTGTGCTGGCTGCTTTCTCTGCCTCACCACTCCAAATCCTGACACATTTTTTCAGGCTCTCACCTCCACACTATTTGTTTGCTTGTTAAATATAAAACAAAAACTCCACCCAAAACAAGGGTAAAATGTGCAGCCAAATTGAACTCTCGTCAGCCTGGGCCTTCCCAGCCCTGGGAGACTGCAAATCTGGGAAGGACTCAGTGACATTAAACCAAGACATGGACATTGTTTCCTGACAAAGCCACTTCCCACTTGTAAGTGGCAGGAAAAGCCACAGAGGCTCTGGTCTGGGAAGTGGCTCGCTCGGTTCATGACATCCCCCCTGGCATCCTGCCTGTCCTCACTGCACAGCAGGGGAAACTGAGGCACGGGGCAGGCTCGTGACTCACCTGCCAGGAGGATGGATGGGGCCTGCAGGCTGCAATAACTCGTGATGCTGCAGGGAAGAGCAGGGAAAGGCAGGATGCAGCCGTGGGAAGGGGGTGCTGGCAGCGGCTGCAGCAGGTCTGTCTGACTGGAAACTCCTGGGCAAGGGGGGATAGCAGCCCAGTGCCAAGTTTCCAGCACTTTTGGCCTGGGACAATCCTCTCCCCGTCACCTGGGATGCCTCAGTGGGACAGTGTCAGCTCAGGGGGGAGCCCCGAGGGGTGGGGACAGTTCCCCATCAGCACTGGGACATGAGCAGAGCCTGCTTTGGGGTGCTGCTGCTGAGGCACCCCGAGACAGGGCGACGTTGCCCATGCAGGGTAGGGACTCTGCGGGGCTGGGGAGGGGGTCAGCCCAGCTGGCACCCCTGGGTGCATCCCCTGGTGAGGATGGGACCCCGCTGGGTGCCCAGTGCATCCAGCCACAGGCGTGGATGGCACCCCTCCATCAAGGATGGACATCGGGAGGGCAGAGGTGTCGTTTGGTTTGGATCTGGCCCTGTCCCCATTGGTAGGGAATTCTAGCTAAGCCACGGGGCTGGGGGGAGTCTGAACTTGCTTGGGGGGGTGGGGAATATGGAGTCTCACCCCCAAATTCACCTTTACCCCCCTCAGCCCTGCTTGAGCAGTGGGGAGGGAAGGATGGTTCTGACCAGAGCTCACAGGGGCTGAAGCCACGGGCAGGGAGCTGCGGGGATGGGGCTCTCCCAGTCCCTGCCACAGCTTCCTACACCCCTTCCACAATTCTGCTGTCCCCTGAGACCCCCCCAACGCCACCTCAGCCCTCTCCTCTGCCCACCGTGGCCCCTTTTGATGGCCCCCAGCTGCTGCCAAGCTGTGGCTGCGTATTTCCAGGCGCTCCTTGTCCCCGGGGAAGGGGAATGTGAGGAACGCAGCCCTGTGCACCCTGTCTGCTCCTGCCCGGCCACCCGTCGGCTAAGAATAGACCTGGCTTGGCCAGGCCCCACCAGCACCAAGGGGCTGCGGGGTGTGGGAACCCCCAGCCACCTTCTTGTGGTGGATAATGAACCTAAACTAATGAAAAATGGGTTTCTCTGACGCCCAAAGGCTCCTTGTGCTGGTGAAGGGAACCCAGAGTGTTTCTTGCTTGAATTCAGGTGATTTTAAAGCAAATCTCTCTGGAAGCTCCATGTAGAGGCAGGGGGGTACAAAGCAGCCCCCCAAGCCTCGGTACCCGCTGCCTCCTGAGCTCCCCTCTAGGAGTTCTGTGGATTGAGGGGGAATCTCCTCCTTTTTTCTGCTTTTACGTTTCTTTTTTCTCCTTAGGGAGTGATTTTGCTGAGCCTCCTAATTTCAGCTGCAAGCATGATGCAGAAGCCAGAAGGCAGCAAAATCTCTCCAGATGTTATCACAACGGGGAAGGGAAATCATCCTCGGTTTAAAGCTATCTTGTAAAACACTGCTGCCGGCTTGGCAGAGCCCTCGGGGCGCCAGCCAGCCCTCGCTGCCCTCAAAAGTTTCACCCAGACCCCCCATCTGAGCCAAGAAGCTCCAGCTGAGCTCAAGGTAGGACCTTCAGCCTCCCCCTGGGCTGGACTGGGCATAACCTTTTGTCCAGCCCCATCTCCTGGGTGGACTTTGCACCTGTGTTGAAGGCAGCCCGGTGTCCAACCCCATCCCATCTGCTGTGTGGACCTTGGCCCCGTGTGCAAGCTTGGCTGGTGTCCAATCCCACCTGCTGCACAGGGCTTGGACCTGTGCTGGAGGAACCTGGTGTCTGCCTCTGGCTTCTGCGTGGCTGGCGGGGCCTGGGTTGTCTGTCTGCCTCTGGACACAGCTCGGTGCACCCAGCACCCACCCTCGTGGCCACGGGAGGACAAACTCAGCTCCTTTGTGGATTCTCTGAATTCTAGTTAGGGCTGGGCACGTGTTGCAGTCCCTGAATGACAGTGTTCAGTGTGGCTCTTTTTTTATTTATTTATTTTTTTCCTAATCCTCTTCTCCAGAAAGCAATTTTCATAAAACTTGCAGGATCTTGATGATCTTGGAGACCTCTTTTCCTCCATTAATGGGGCAGAAAGGAGCCAAGGAGCTCAAAATTACCAGTGAGGAACCGAGCTGGATGGAGCACACCTGCACCAGCCTGCTTTCCCGGGCTGAAAATACACTTGGCTTCCAGCTCAGCTCTCGCCGTGCCAGGTCTCTGCTCCGTGAGCAACGCACTGCCGGGAAGGGGGGGAGAGGAGGGAGCCTGGTGTGCCGGGATATAAAGCAGATGCGGAGGGAAGGACACCGTGCGAGCGCCGGAGTTCGGGGCTGCCGCTGCCGGGGTGTGGGGACCGCGGCGGAAAGAGGAACGCTCGGGGTGCCACGTCCCCGTGGGCGTCCTGTGCTCGAGGAGGATGGAAAGCAAACAAACACCCGAGCGTGGGCGGGCAGACACCTGCCTTCTGCTCGTCTGCCAGGTGCGATAAGCCGCTCCCAAGCTCTCGGCTCCCCGGCGTGAGACACGACCGAGGGCAGAGGCCACGGGATGGGAGAGGGACGGGTGGATCATCCAGATCCCCTCATTTCCCCTGCTGCTTCGGGCTGCAGCAGATCACAGCTCTTTAAGGCTGCAATAATCCCCAGCCTGGGATTAGTTTTGCACCTAATCACTGCAGAACAAATACGAAGTTTTATTTACAGAAGCAGAAGAAAGACGAGGCCGGGGACAGGGGGTGGGGAGGGTGGTGGGCCTCAAGCACGGCTGATCCCAAGATAATCGGGAGCTGGAGGGCAGGAGGCGATCGCTGACCTTGGACCCCCCCTCCCCGGCTCTTACGTAAATGTGTCATTGAGTGCTGGAGTCACAGCAGTCGTGAGCTCCAGCCTTGTCCCAGCTTGGGCTTGGTGACCCCCCCCAGCCCTTTCAACAGTCCATGTCTGGACTTTGGGGATTTCTGGCCCTGATCCAGCCCCTCCCTTAGGCACGTGCTTCACTGTGAACCCACGAGCTGTCAGCTCTGATGGGAGCCGCGATTCAGGGGAGGATGGAGATGCTGCAAAGGGATGCTGATCTTTCAGATGGGGATGGGGGAAGCTGGCTGCTGCAGTTACGTTGCCCCAAAGCCAGGCTGGTCCCCACGGATTTGTGTTTGCACTGGGTTGGGGTGGCAGCTCTCCTGCTTGAGAGCCTTGTTCCGCTGAGCCCCCAGCCCACACGCAAGAAGAAGCTGAGCTGCTGCTTGGAGGGTGACAAGACATAGGTTTATTTTTCATCCATGCAAGCGAGCAGCCTGGCAGCAGGCGAGCCAGGATGTGCTCCATCCCTCCCCAAACTTCCCTCTGTCACTCAAGTCTCCGTGGCTTTGCCCACAGATCAGAATTGGCTGGTGGGTGACCAGGCTGGACCAGCTCCAGCCCTGGGCACAGGGGCAGCTTGTGACGGCTCCGTGCCCGCCGGAGCCTGAATTTCTCTTTCCCTTGATGCAGACATTCACAAATAAATAGCTCTTCTCTGCTCTGGCTCTTGCATAGTGGAAAGGAATGTCTGACCTGATAGGAGAGAGGAGTCCTGGGTTGTGGAAACCCATGGCTTCCTTGGCAAGTGTGCCCATGGCATGGCTGCCAGCCTGGCCAACTGCCCATGCTTGCACCCTGTCTATGTCGTCCTGCTGGTGGCTGCCTTATTTCAGTTCCATTTCCGAGCTGGATTTGAAGGCCTTTCTCTTGGCTGAGAAGAACTTGACACCCAAGAAGATGGTGGTGATCAGGAAGACGAGTGTCAGGGCGAGCAGGACCCAGCCACCTGCTGTGGCTTGACTTTTGGTCAGGGACATTCCCAGGAAATCAGTTTTGCTGGGATCATCTTGGGATGGAGTGGCTGGAAAAGAGAGAAATGAGAGACGTGGTTGTTGCTGGGGGCTCTGGGCTGTGGTGTGTTGGGTCACCAGCTGGTCACCCTTGCTGGTCTCTTGGATACCCTTCGGCCTCAGCTCCACGAGGAACCAAGGAGAAGCATCCAAACGCCCTGTGTTTTTTGGGGTAGCCAAGGGGCACCAAGAGAGCTCCATTTCATTCTGACCCCGGTGAGGGCTGAGCCCTGGCCCATCATGGACCTGCTGTGCTTGGCTGAGCCCTGCATACCTGTGTAAGGAGTCCAGCTGTACTCGGGCCAGCCCAGGACCTCCCCGTTCTTCTCGTTCTCCTTCTCCAGCCACGTAATGAGTGGCTGGAAGTAGCTCATCAGGGCCTCTGCTGACATGTTGGGCTGCCCCGTGATGAGCTGCATGGCTTCGGGCCACGGCTTGCTGAAACCTAGCTTCAGGGCATCCCTGTGGCAGGAGAAATGAGCTCCGGTGGGTTCCCCATCACCCTCTTGGCCGCCAGCCCCTCCCTTTCCCTTGGGGCTCTTGCTATCAGCACCCCTGGGTACAGTCTGAACACCCAGAACCACAGGGCTGCCAGCCCGGAGCACAGGGAAGGACGTTTATCTTGGGGGGAAGAGGGGTTTGCACGGATTAAAACCCTCCAGTGGATCCAGCCTGATGCAGAGCACTCCCTGGGTGAAAGGGTTAATTTTGCAGGTACTTTTCTTGAAGCAAGGGGGTTGTTTTCCCTAAGGAACTGGGGGCTGGGAGGAGGAGGAGGAAGAGGAGGAGGAAGAGGGAGCCTTCCCCCTGCCAGGGGCCTAGCTACCATCTAGTGGCTGCTTTTGCAATCACAGCCCCAGCGCCCAGCCCGAGGTGCCCCTGCCCCAGGTATGGGTTGGGTGGGATGACCAGGGGCTGTGTTGCCTCCTGTGTTGCTGGGCTGGCTTTAAGGTACCTGGGGACACAGATGCCTTGGCTTTGCCCTGCCCACACACCTACCCCAAGACCTTCCCAGCCTCCTGAGACTGGTAGATGTCACAGGTGTGCAGGGGACCCGTGTGCCCAGCTGCATCACAGAGTGCCTGGTGGAACTGGAACTGGATCACAAAGCTGACGAAGTACCTGGTGGAGAGGGATGAAGAGATGGGAATGGACCCCGCTAGTGCCTGTGCAGGAGAGGATGTGGCCCCCCTCATTCTCTGGGTGCACCCTCCCAGTCTGGAGGAGCATCACTGGCTTTGGTTGAGCTGCTTCAGCTCAACCTGCTGAGGCCATTTCTTCCATAAAGTGTTTTATGTTTGTCGGAGTGGATGAGCTCATCTTCCTTGGATAGGGAGAAATTCCCCCAAATCCAGACTTCTTCTCTGAAGCTCTATCGGGGTCTCTGGAGCTGCCCAGCCCACGCAGGGTGGTACCACCAGCCATGAAAAAAGGTGTCATTGCTGGCATCTGACCTGGGGATCCTGCTTCTATGTCCAAGTGGTGTCCCTCGTGCCCCAGCCCTGCTGGCTCACCTAATGTAGGGGACGTTGGCAGGGATGTGAAACTTTGCCCCGGGGTCGAAGTCATCTTCAGACCTCAGTGCTGGTGGGCACAAGCCCTGGTACTTCATCCTGGGAGAGAGAGGGAGAGTCAGGCCAGCTTGGGGAGGAGGAGGTGGGGTAAAGTGGGAAGGAACATAGCCGGGTGTGAGGACAGAGGGAGGGGTTGTGTATCTCATCCTTCCCATTGCAGCCAACTGGACCACAAGGAGAAAACACCCAGCGGGATGACGGCCAAGGCCCCTGTCCCAGAGAGGGGTCTGAATTCAATCCTACCTGAGGTTCCACCACTCCTTGTTGTACTCATCCTCCGTGATCCGCCCATCAAACACCTTCCAGCGCCACTGGTCCATGAGGTACCCGAAGGGCAGGAAGGCAATTTTGTCCAGGGCGATGCTCATCAGGTAGTTAATATCACTTTCTGCCCGGGGCGTGAAGATGTGAGCAAGACAGTGCTGTACCCACCTCTCTCCCTCTCCTGGTCATTCTGCCCCAGAGCTGGGTGTCCCCAACAAGTCCTGTCCCCTCTATGCATGCAAAGCCACCATGTGTGTCCCTGAGCCCTTCCACCCCGTCCAGCCCCTCCTGACCATCTGCATTTCCAGCCGTTCCCATCAGCATCCCCACATTTGCTGTGTGGCCCTCCAGCTCACCTTCGTTTTCCGTGACTTGGTCCAGCAGGTTGATGCTGTGCAGGTGTTTGGGGGTGGAGACAGACAAGGCCATGACATCCCCAACAGCCTCGTGGAAGCCAGGGTTGGCCCCATCGCGGAAGGGCACGGGCTGGTCCCTGTACTGCAGGAAGTACTGCACGTGGCCCATCTCGTGGTGCACCGTGATGAGGTCGTCCATGTTCACCACAGTGCACTGCTTGATCCTGGACCGGGACACAGGGGTTGGGGGAGAAGGGAGGGCAGTGGTGGTGTGAAAACCTCCGGGAACCATCACATCCCCTTGAGCTATTTTTCCTTTCTATGTGCCCCCCTCCCCAACATCTGATGCCAGGCCAGGCTGGCCCTGCTCTACGGGGTTGGTCTCTTCTTTCTCCTGCATCTCCTGTTGACCCTTCCCATTCCCTGTCCCTGTTCATCAGCTTTTCCATTCTCCAGGACAGGGCAGGGCAGGCACAGATCGCCCTCCATCCACCATGGGGACTCCTGCCAGCATCTTGGGTACCAAGGGTAGTGCCATAGTCGGGGTGCCCCAGCCACAGAGCAAGATACGCTGTGGTGGCATCAGCCCACGTGCCCTCATTCTACAAAGACACTTCCTGCCCCAGCACCACACCAGCGGTGGCCACCACCTGCTCCCCATGGGCACCTGAAGTCCTTGCGATTGTAGAAGTCCCAGGCCGAGGCGTGACACACCACCTCCCGCCCGTCCGACGGCTTCTCGATCATGGACTTGTCCCAGAACTCCTGCGGCATCGGGATGAGGCCCAGAGAGGTGAAGAAATGGTCTGACTCTTCAAACATTCTCTTGGGTGTCCAGCCCTGGGGCAAGAGCAGAGGCCTGGTGAGGGGCAATGGGGGATGCTGGGGTGCCGGGGGCTGTGGAAAGATGGGAGGACAGGGGCAGCCTTGTTGTGGGCAGGGGGATCTCTTGGACTCAGCTAGGCCCGGACCCAGGTCTTGGCATATAAAGGCAGGGAGAATACAGATGAGGCATGGCAACATTTTTGGCAGCACTAGAGCATTTGGCAGCATGGGTGGTGGCAACAGCCAAAGGTTTCTGGGTCCTGAGGGACTTCCCCAGAGCAGCCTGGAAAAGCACTGACCTGTTGTTTCATGGCCGGGGTGGCATCCACCTTGGTGGCGTCTGGAAAAGGTATCACCAGGTCGAAAATGTTGGACCATGACTGAGCCCACATGTTGCCTGGGAAGCACAGAAGGACAGCACATGTCAGGAGGGAGACAGGCAGAGGAGAGTGACCAGTTACTCCCTCCTCCTGCACGGGTGGATCACCCTGCCTGGTCCCTGCCTCGCCTGGTCCCTGCCCTGCCTGCACAAGGGCAAAGTAGGCACGAGCCCATCCATGCAAGAGAGGTCAAATCATGCTGAGCGTGCTGCCCTGCCCTGGGGAAGTTTGGCCTCTACGGACCCATCCCAGGGGACCTTGTCCCTTCAGCCAGAGCTGAGCAGAGACCAGTCTTAACTCTTGGCGTGGCACAGAGCCAGCCACAACTGGTGGGAGACACAGCTTAGCTCGAGCAGAGCCCTTACCTAGCAGATGGGCAGGGATGGGACCCTTCAGGTTTATGCGCTCTGCACCATACTTTTTGTAGAGGGCTCGGCGTACATAAGCGTGGAGGTTGAGGTACAGGGGCTGCAGCTGCAGATACAGCCTCTCCAGATCTTCCTCGAAGGTGGACGTCTCGTACAGGGATCTCCAGTAGGCCCCGTTGTCTTTGTAGCCTGTGGTAAGGCAAGAGCAGAAGCTGTCAGACACCGTCCTTCCTGGGCAAGACTCTGTCTTGCTGTTCAGACACTCCAGGTCCCTCCACATCTGTGAGAGAGTAGATCTCCTGGGAGTTAGTGAGACCTCCACACCCTTAGGATTTTGACCCTCAGTTAGATGAAGAGCCCAGTCCTCTGCTCACAGGGGGTTGGGGCCATGGTGGGCTCCAGGGTGGCAGGGCACTGACCATTGAGCACGGCTGCCTTGTTGCTCAGTTCCACGTATCGCTTGTAGCTGTTCCTCATCTTCTTCCCAGAAGCATCCCGCCAGCCCTTCCAGACGAACAGGAGCTCATCATAGTCCCGAGAGGTGGCCATGATGTCTGTGAGGTCTAAGAGAGAGCAGTGAAGCCACAGTGATGCTGTTGGATGGGCTTAACAGGTGCAATGGTTCTATACCCACTGTGTTGCTCAGAGGCCACCACAGAGAAGGTGAAAGAACACTTCAAGGCCTTTCTTCAATCTCCAGTTAAAAAAAATCCCTCCCTTCTGGGCCAGTGCAGATGCCCCACAGGACATCCTGCTAGATCTTACCAGGATCCAGTGGGTGACAGGTTTTGTTCTCTCTGCAGACCTTGGCCACGCTGTATGTGGTCTCCATATCTGAGAGGAGGGTGTTATACTGCAAAGGAAATCAGAGCATGTAAACTGGTTATCTTTGCTCCTGGTATTGGAGGATGTCCCAGCCCATCGAGCTGTTTTCGGGTGTTTTACTCTGGTCCCTTCCAAGATCAAGTGTGACCCCAGTGGAGGCAACACGGAGTCAATACAAGAGAGCCTGGGGGCAAAAAGCAATGTGTCATTGTCACCCAAACATCCAGGCCCCACTGCAGGCTGGGATAGGCAACCTTTGGGTGGGAAACCCTGAAGACAAGGATTTTGGCTTTGTGCAGAAGGTACCAAGCTATCACCTTTTTCAAGGCAGATGGTGGCTGCCCAGTGGCATTTCTTAAATTTTGAGAGAAGCTTGTGTCTTCACACAGGGTGATGGCAAGGGACACCCTCTCTCGCTCTGTCCCCTTGCCACTCACCTCCTGCAGCTCATTCTCAGGCAGGGCTGCCCTCTCAATGACACTCAGCTTCTGGAGGATGCGGGTGACACTTTCGTCCTGGAAATCAGAGGTGTCAAACTGCCTGGCCCTCAAGCCGTACTCCAGGGTGTGCCTGGACATGGCCAAGTTCTTCTCCAGCTACAAAGAGAGAAGAGGAGTTACTCTGGGGAGAAGACACAGGCCACCACCAGAAACACCACCTACCACCCCATGACTGACACCCTCCCCACAGCTGCCTTTGTGGGCACCTCATGGGATGATGAGGGTTTTCAAGGAGAAGGCACCTCCCAGGTGAGAACGTTACCCCTTTATGAGGGGCAGAGGCTGGCCTGGTTTTCAGAGCTTCTGTGAAACGTGCCCTGGGTGCCAGCTGCCCTCCCTGGCTGTTGGCTCTCCCTGCACAGCCCCAGGGTCGTTCCCGTACCATGATCTCCCTGTTGTGGTCGGTGATGTTGGTGTTGTAGGCCCAGGATGCCTCGGTGTAGGCGTTCCACACTTCCTCAGCTGTGCTGTTGTACTCGGACAAGAACTCTTTAGCTTGTGCCTCATCTGCTATTTTGTCTAGAGGAGGAAATAAATGGAGGGAGAGGTGAGGAAGGTCAGGAGAGTTGCAAGAGCACCATCCCATGGAGAAGCCATAGTTAAGCTCTTCCCAGAACTGCAGGTCCGTTGAAGGATGCCACAACTTGGGAGCAGGCTGAGCTAAGAAATGGGGGCAGGGGGGCCCTGCTGGGGTGTCCTGTTGGACAGAGGATGGGATAACAGGACAAGCTGCATGCCCCAGACTCTCCCACGTGAGCACAAAGGATACAACTGAGAAGAGAAACCCTTCACACCACGACTGAAGACATCACTACACAGCTTCGGACAGTGGCAGCTGCCTCCTGGGAAGCAACACCCCGTGGGACTTCACTGGAGCTGGCTATTTCTCTTTCCTGGTATGGGGACCACCCCACCCACAGCAGAGACCTCCCTCTGCTTCTGCCTGTGGGTTAACGATGTCCCTTGGGGGACCTCTTCCTGACCCTCCCCAGGCCCGGGACGGAGCTGCAGCCTTACCAATGCCTTCGGGGTAGTCTTCAGGGACAGGGGGACGCCAGTCAAAGTCAGGCCAGCCCAGCACCTCATTGGTCTTGTTGTTCTGCTCCTGAAGCCACGTGGTGACAGGGCTGAAATACTCCAGAAGGGGATTAGCATCCATCTGACTCGTGCCAGTGAGATCCAAGAGGATATCCTGCCACGACTTCGAGGACCCAGCTTTCAACACTTCCCTGCAGAGGAGCGGAACAGCAAGAGCCAGCATGAGGCCAGGGGATGGATGGGAGAGAAGCAGTGACAGTATCTCAGCATCTTAAGGGTTGAAGATGCTGTTCCTGAGTGGGACATGAACCTGGGAACTGCCTTGGAAGCCACCACCTGCCCTGCATGTGGGAACTGAGGACTCCCTGTCACACACTCGTGCATTTAACACCCAGGGACTCCACAGGAGCCAACTGTGCTTTAGTGACCTCTTGTCTGGGTGGGAGCTCGTGGCAGGGACAACAGCAATACTCTGGTGAGGACCACTCAGCCCACCCCAGTGCTTCCATGTATTTCCATCCATCCATCCATCTGCAAAGCTATTTTTTCAGTTCACTTTTCCTTCCTTCCTTCCTTCCTTCCTTCCTTCCTTCCTTCCTTCCTTCCTTCCCACACCATCAGCTTCCATGCCCACATCTGCCCATGGCGATTTTCCTGACCCTCCTCTGTCCTCACCTGAGTTTGTCTCCAGCCTCTTTGGACCTGTAGATGTCACAGGTGTGCAGGGGACCGCTGTGGTTGGCTGCCTGGCACAGCGCCTTGTGAAACTGGAACTGGAGGATGAAGCTCACAAAATACCTGCCAAGGAAGCCCATGAAGGTCAGAACTGGGGGCAAGGGGAAGCAGACAAGTCCCAGAGCTCAACCCCATCATTTGTGGTCCCAAGTGTTGGGAGATCTCTATGTCGTGAGCAGGAGCAGCACATGACAGTCCCTGTCCACAGAGGTGATCCCCCACCCACTGCATCCCGAGCCTTGGTCCCCTTGCCCACACTTCCTCTACCTGATGTAAGGAGTGTTCCCTGGGATGTGGTACTTTGCTCCAGGGTCAAAGTTGCTCTCATTCCTTGAAACCGGAGCGCAGATACCCTGGTATTTGGTTCTGTGGACAACAGAGAACAACAGCGTGAGCATGGGAATTATAAGGGGTAAGAAGAATCAAGTCAAGGAATGGGAAGGGTTGGCACAGTGCTGAAGAAATCTGCACAATTAGAGCATGATTCCATGTATTTCTGTCCATCCATCCATCCATCCATCCATCCATCCATCCATCCATCCATCCATCCCTCCATCCATCCCTCCATCCCTCCACTCATCTATCCCTCCATCCTACCCACCCACCCATCCATCCATTGTTCTCCCACCATCCCCACGGCTACTTTTACGCTTTCTCTTTCCTTTCCTCTTTCCTGCCTCCCTTCCTTGCACATCCCCACCCTCATCCACCCTTGGTGACTGTCCCCTACCTCAGATACCACCTTGGTGACCCTTGGTGACTGTCCCCTACCTCAGATACCACCAGTCGTAGTTGTAACGGCTCGCGGGCGGGGTGCCCCTCAACACGAGCCAGCGCCACTNNNCGTGGCCTGCTGCCACTGAACACGTTCCAGCGCCACTGGTCGATGAGGTAGCCAAAAGGCAGGAAGGCAATCTTCTCCAGGGCCATCTTCAGCAGGTAGTTGATATTGCTCTCTGCATGAAACAGAGCCTGAACCAGGCTGGAAAGGAGTCTGCACAGACAGCCCTACAGGCACCAGAATTTTAGCGGGCAAGAGGGTGGGCAGACGTGGATGAGAAATGGGGACAGCAGTTCAACATGTAACCTTGCTTCTAGAGGAGGCTGCGTAGGACACAGGAGGTTTCTGTAGATACAGCTGCTACCTGGGGCAACATGTGCCTTTTACTGAGTGGGGACAATGGCAGTGACAAGTGTGGTGTCCCCTTGCCCTTAGCCCAGCTCTCAGAGTTAAAAGGTCTTTGTTGAGTGTAACTCTTCACACTTCCACCCTGGGGCCTCAAGGTGAGGCGGTTTGGGGAAGTTTGATCCGCAGTCACACCACCGCAAAGGCTCTGATTTAGACCAGAACCAGAGTGAACTCTAGGACAGTCACCACCGTATCACGAGGAGCACAGGGGATGGTGACATCTGTTTTTCCCCTCAAGGAAACCTGGGGAAGGAAGTTTGGAGAAAGACCTGCTGGAGACCCAGCTGAAGCTGTGGGGTCAGAGAGGGGTAGGCAGCACTGCCCTGAGGGACTGTTGGCTGCCATCACTATGGTGGCCTGGCTGCCAAAGGCTGGCAAGTGGGGCAGCAATGGCTTGAGGCAGGGACCATCTGCTTTGCGGTGTTTATGCAGCACTGGCCCAATGCCTTGGCTGCTGTGATGTCTTTCTTGTCATAAAACGTATTTAATGACACGGCAGGAGGATCCCGGGACTGTCCCTCCTCCGCCAAGCAGCCGCCTGGGGCAGGTCTGGGAGTGCTCCGTTTCCTTTGCTGCCATCTGCTTTGATGGGACGTCGGCTGGGGGGATGAGGCTCTTGACGAGCTGGGCAGTGCCTGCAGTGACAAGTCCTGCCCTGCCTGCGCCGGCTGGCAGCCGGACATGTCACCCGCCGCCCGCCCTTGTGACTGTGCGTGGAAGCGCTCGGTGCCACCTCCGCAGAGCCGCACCGGGAGCGCCGCTGGCGGAGGCTTCTTGGCGAGGGAGGGAGGGAGAGAGGGAGGAATGCTGGAAAGGTCAAAGCTAATCAAGCACAAAAATGTTGTTTTTGGGTTTGGGCTCTGATGGTGAAGGGAAAGGCACAGACAAGCTCTGGAGAGCATCCCTCCTGCCTCAGGGGTGAAGAGGATGGAGCCAAGAAGGGCTCTACGTGGACCCATGGAGACAAGAAGGGGTTGTGCAAGGACCCATGGAGATGAGAAGGGGTTGTGGCAGCTCTGGGCTGTATTGCCAGACTGCAACCCACCCTGGCATGTCTCAAACCCTTCCCAGCGCCACAGGCAGTGCCAGAGCCCTCCAGGTCACCCAGCTCCCCAGGGTGGCTGCCGTACCTTCATCCTCAGTAACACTGCTGAGGAGACCGATTTCCTTGAGGTGGCTGGGGGTGGAGACAGAGAGGGACAGGACATCGCCGATGGCCTCGTGGAAGCCAGGATTGGCCCCGCTGCGGAAGGACACGGGCTGGTCCTTGTATTGCAGGTAGTACTGGATGTGGCCCATCTCGTGGTGCACTGTGAACAGCTGCTCCATGGTCACCGACGTGCACTGCTTGATCCTGCCGGGTGAAAACAGCATTGCCCGACACGAGTGAGGGACCCCGGCTGCCTGTGCACCCCCTTGATGGGAGGGACTCCCCACAGTCCAGAGAGGGTGGCAACACCCCACAGGGTAAGGGGAAGTGGAGGGGAAGGCAGGGCAGCCTCGTCACTCCAGACCTCGCCTCAGAAATGCCGTACTGGGCTGCACGGCCAGGCTGGGGGTACCCAAGAGGGCGACCGCCAAGGGGGATAGAGGAGGGTCTTGACCTGCAGCCCTGGGTCCCTGCATGTCCCCACAGACCTGAAGTCCTTGCGGTTGTAGAAGTCCCAGGCCGAGGCGTGGCACACCACCTCCCGCCCATCTGTCGGCTTCTCCAGCATGGACTTCTCCCAGAATTCAGGGGGCATCTCCAGAAGCCCCAGGGAGGTGAAGAACTCCTCCGAGACCCGGAACATGTGGGTGGCATTCCAGCCCTGCTGGGCAGCAGGCAGTGGGTTATGGCTGAGGAAGGTGCTGCCCATGCCCTGGGCATTGCCTCCAGTGCTCCCCCAGGACCGTGGGAAGGAGGTGAGTTGCTCTCAGGGACTGAGGTCCTGCCCCTCTCACTGCGATGGGGAGACTCAGCCCCAGAACTGGTGTGAACATCCCTAAAAAGCACCGAGCAATGGTGCTGGAGCTCAGCAGGGGCAGGAGAAGGGAGCAGGACTGATACCCAAGAAGTGCTTGGAGCTGCGTGATGGTGTGAACACAGGAACGCGGCCCCCAGCCTGGGGACTGGCAGCAGTCTCAGTGCACTGCCCACTTTTGTCCACCTGCTGCCTCTTTGGTCATTGCCAGAGATGGAGTGAGATCATTTCTTTGTCCCTTCCCCTCCCAGACATGGATTTTCTGCTGTCCCCTATACAAGTATGAGAAACAACTCCCATGGGGTCAATGTCATGGGCCAGCCTTGGCAACACGTCCTGCTTTTTCCCCCTGGTGCCCCCAGTGAGTCCCTCAGCCCATCACCTGCTGCACCATGGTGCTCGTGACATCAAGGTTGGGCTTCTCAGGGTAGGGGATCATCAGGTCATAGATGTTGTTCCACTGCTGAGCCCACATGTTCCCTGAGAAGAGAAGATAGCTGGAGTAGAGCTGGTGGCAGGTCAGAAGAGAAACGCGGTGATAACTGGGACCTCTCTGGCCTTGTGTGTGCCCCTCTGGCACCACCAGCACCCCTGGGCACAGGCTGGGGGAGTCTCATCTCTTACCCAGGAGGTGAGCAGGGATGGGACCCTTCAGGTTGATGTATTTGGGCCCATAGCGATCATACAGCTTCCTCCGGACGAAGGCGTGCAGGTTGAGGTAGAGTGGCTCCAGCTGCTTGTAGATATTCTCCAGGTCCTTCTCGAAGGAGTCTGAGTTGTACCAGGAGCGCCAGTAGCTGCCTGTGTCGTTGAATCCTACCAGGGATACAGGGAAGACCTCTGGCTCCAGACTCCGAAGGCTGCCCCCACTACGTATCCCCAAAAGGTGGGACCAGGGACTAGCAGCAGGATTTTCCCCCCTTTTGCAAAGTGCTGGTACTTGGGAAATAGAAGTTGGATGCCTGGCTGCACGTGGGGTGGGGAGAGCAGTAGGGCATCCCAATGTCCCCGTCCCGATTCCCACCCCTGGGCCCCGGCCACGCCGTGGTTGGGGATCCCCTCGGTTTGTACCATCCATCAAATAGGCGTCGTTGCTCAGCTTCACGAACTCCTCGTACTTGGCGCGCAGCGGGTTCCCCGCGGCGTTGTGCCACCCCTCCCAGGCGTAGAGCAGCTTCTTGTAGCTGCGGGAGGTGGCCATGATGTCCGAGAGGTCTGCGACAAAGGGGACAAGCAGAACATAAGAAAGGGGCAGGCAGAGGGGGGCATATGCCACAGCTCTGCAGGGGTGCCACCACCACCACACCAGACCCAAGTGCCCGTCCTCGCCCTGGGACAATCCTGATGAACGTGAGTGGCACGTGCCAACCCCGACCCACCAAGGATGTGGGGACCAGGACAAAGTCATGGCCGTGGGGTGCTCAGCAGCTGGCAGGATCAGGGGGACAGGGACCATACCTGGCTCCAGATCCCAGCAGGTGCCGTTGGGCAGGCACACCTTGGCCGTGGAGTAGATTTTGTCCATGTCGCTCAGGATGGTGTTGTACTGTAGGAAAGGAAAAGACATTGGGGCTGCAAGGGGACGGGGACAGCCCTTCAGGAGGGATCTACAGGCTTGCCACCTCTGGAGCGTGTGTGTCCAGAGGCACGTGGGGAAAGATTGGTGTGTTTATACAGCACGTTTGTGGTGAGATAAGTGTGTTCTCACTCAGGGTTTTGGCATGGTGGGAGCAGGGAGGCTCCTTGGGACAGACAATCCCTGCACGGCCATGCACCGGAGAGGGGCTGTTTATAAAGCTGTTTGTCAGCGGGGCCGCAGAACAGCCTGTTTATCTAAATGGGTTAAAAAAAGTAGGAGAAGAAAAGCAGGAGGATGAGGGGGATCTATTTCTGTGGACTTCAACAACAGCAAACAATAGCAACAGGAGGTTTCCTGGAACTCGCCTGGGAAGTCTGTTCCCAGGGAAGGAAATTCCCCTGCTCCGTCCCTCTCTCCACTCCCGTTCCTCTGCTCCAGCTGTGCGGAGGGGATGGAGATGGGGACAATGGTGGCTGTGGGATAGAGCTGCCCAGGGATGGGCGAGACACGACTGATGCGCAGGGAGGAGACACGATGCTGTCTGTTATCTGGGAGAAGGCAGGGATGGGTTTCCTGGAAGGAACCGGGGCTGATAGTTCTCCGGAAGGGATTGTATCACTAGGCTTTGCCAGGGTTTTGCTGGGAATGAGAGCTGGTTTTGCTTTGTCAGGGAGCTGTGGGTCAGGATGGAAGGGCCTGTCCCTGCCCTCATGTAGAGCTGAGTGGCTTCCAGCCTCAGCCTGGGCAATATTTTCACGCATGGAAACAAAAACTCAGGTAAACTGCCCTGAAAGCTCAGCACTGTGATGGGGAAGGCTCAGGATGTCCTGATGTCCCTAGCATGGAACTGTGTCACAAAGGCACGGCATTCCTTGTCTCGTGGGGGCCTCAGGAGCTGGGTGGCTGCATCAGCCCTTCTTTTCAGTGGGCTGCATATCTGATGAGCCCAGAGGGGTTGGGACAGCTGGCTCCAGCCATGGGCACAGACTGGCTGGTCTCCAGGTGATGCCCAAGACTGCTCTGTGTAAGCAGGAAATCTCCAGTTCCTGCTGGGATAGCTCTGAGATAAGGTTAGGGCTGGCTAACAGGGCCAGAAGGCACCCCACACCCCCTGAAGATAGCACCCCATCTCCTCCTCAAGCACTGTGTAGAGGCCACTGACGCCCTCCAGAATGCAGCAGGTCAGCAGCAGAGTCTGGATGCTTGTGAAAAATCCCTCTAAGGGGTTTCACAGCACCCCAGCCACGCCCGGGGCTTTGCTGCCACCTCGCCTACCTGCTCTCTCTTCTCCAGGGGCAGGTTGGAGGGTCCCAAGGTCTGGATGGAGCCAATGATTTTCCTCAGCTGGGGGTCACTGAAGTTATTCCACTTGTCTCCATAGAGTTCCTTGGCTTTCTTCCCCCACAGCTCTGTGAAGTTCTGCTCCTCCAGTGAAGCCTGGACCTGCACGGTGAGAGGGGACATGGGGGCTCAGGACCAGCCCTGGGACACGCCACCGCCCAGGCGATGGTTTGGGGGCCAGGGGCAGAGTCATGAGGGTTTGTGGGAGTCAGAGGTGACAGGACACGGGGTGACAGGCAGGGCTGACCCCAGTCCACGGCACCCACGGACAGACACAGCAGCTTCCAGCTGGCACAGCAGTGTCTGCAGCCCCTGCTCGCCTGCGGAGCTCCCGATGAGCACCCACTAGGATGGCCTGTGAGGGTGTTTTGGAGGGAGCTCCAGGGTGTCATATGGGATGGGAATGCTGGCATTGGGTGTCCAGGCCATGTGGCCAGGGTGTCTGGGTGCTCCTGGGCTGGCTTCGACATCTGCTGGACCCTGGTTTCGGAAGGAGCTCTGAGGTCTGCCTTAATTTTATTTCTATTCCTGCTGTTTCTCACCTTCACAGAAGCCCAAAAGATAACTATGAAGGTGCCACATTCACCTTTCTCCTTCCTATATGTCCTCACTATGTCTGTACACTTCTGTTTCTACACATTTCTCCTTTGGCTGTCTGAGCCCCGTGACCTGTAAAGGCCACATCTGGGGTTCACCCATTTGCTCTAAGTCCTCAATTTTGGGTGTCTCACTGTCACCCAACTCCTGCCAGCCCAGATCTCCCTTCCTGGGACATGGGCTGGCAGGAAGCTGCCGCCACTGTGGGGTGTTATTTAGGCAGCCGGAGCTGTGGCCCCAGTTTTGGGATGGGGTGCATTGCAGGTGGTTGTATCCCAGCCTGATCAGTGTCAGCTGTATTTTCGGGAAACTCTGATTTTTGAGAGAGCCCTGGCCTGGCGCAGGTGGAGCGGGAAGGTGCAGAGTGCCTGGTCAGTGTCCATGTGCCGTCCTGGTGTGATTTATGGCGCTCATTAGCTGGGACTTGTGGCATTTTTAGCCTGGCTCCAACACGCCTGGTTTGTTTTATTTTAATCTCCGCATTCCCTCAGCAGGCAGCAGGGAAGGAAGGGAGTTGTGGTGCGGCGGAGTCGGAGGCTGCCCGGGGTGGACACCCACGCAGCTGTGGGACACGGGGGTGGGAATGCCCGAAGTGCCAGGTGCCCCTGGCTGCCCAGCACTGCTTCCACCACTTCCCTTGGACATCCCAGTGCCCACAGCACCACTGGTACCACCTGGCCCCAATCCCCCAACATGCCAGGACCTGCCAGCCCCACAGACACCCTGCTCTTGCATCACCCCTCTGGACAGGGGATGCCTTTACCCCTTCCCAGACCGTGTGCAGAGCTGGAGGAAGCAGAGTCCAGCTGCGTTTTGTCTTCTCCTTGAACAGGCACCTGTGTTTGTTCAGGCAAACTGTACCCTGAACTCTCCTGACAGCTCTGGTGGAGTGAATTGAGGCCAGCAGTGCTGCCTGAGACCCCCTTGCCGTGGCCATGCCCACCAGTCCTGGCCCTTCCCACCTGCATCTGGGATCTCTCTCTGGAGGGGACCCCCCTGTGGGGGGCTCACAAGCCCCTTGACACCCACGGCCTCAAAGCCCCCCTACCAAACCCCCCACCCCAGTCCCTCCCTGCTCGTGGGTGCACGGTGAAGACTCAGGATGCAGCTCAGGACACCGGGACTGCCTTGGCCAGGGCAGAAGTTCTGCACAAGCAGCCCCCAAGCCCCATCGCCAGCCTCTTGCCCAGAACCTAAGCTTGCAAGAGATGGTACAGCTATCTGTCTGTCCAGCATCCCTCTGTCCTCACACATTTAATAGTACATAAAGGGGGGAAAGCTGGTCTGGAAACGCCTTTTGAGAAAAGTCCATGCAAGGTTCTCTCCTGGCCCTAACCTTGGGCTCAGTGTAGCTGGGATGTTCCTGCTCTGCCCCAAGGTCCCCAGCCCCACCACATCTGCAGCTAGTGCTGGGTGCCTGCCCAGACATCACGTCAGCTCGACAAAAAAAGGCTGAAGGGGCACCTGGGCCCTCTTGAGTGTCCTGCCAAATTGGCAGTGGCCAGACCTGGCAGTGATCTTTCCCCTACGCATTTCCTTCCTGCACAGGGCACACTGTGCTCCCGTCCCCACGGGATCTGGAGCGTTCGGGGCTGTGTGGCAGCCCCTGTGTGGTACTGGGGTCGCTGAACACACCGTGGTCACGGGTGGGCTGCGCTGCCCCTCGTGCACCTGTAGCCATGGGAGTGGCAGATGCGCCCCGAGCCGCACGCAGTGACTTGTCCGTGACCCCATGGGGCCACCGGCAGCTCCCCGAGCACGCCTGGGGCCGGGGAAAGCACTGCAGCCTGCCCAGGCACTACCACCCCCTGGCCTGGGCTGTGCTGCAGCTCACCCAACCGAGAGCAGAGCCGGGGTCGCTCCAGCTCCCTGCCCCACTAAATACAACCCAGACACATGCAAACCCCCGGCAGAACACACACGTGCCTGTGGGATGCACACAGCGTTGCTCCCCGCGGAGGCTCTGCCCGCGCCTAGCTGGGCTGATGTCTGGTTCCCCATAGCCCGGAGTGCTTTCCCAAAGCTGTCTGTGTCCCCGTGGGCTGGAGACACAGGGACAAGAGGCGGCAGCCTCAGCCCCGATGCCACCCAGCTGCTTGTGCACTTAGGGCTCCCGGTATCTGCCCCAAACTAAAACACCCAGCACTGGGATGTGGTGACACTGGGCAGGGACGGGGACAGGGACAATTGACACCTGACCCAGTTCTGGGAAGAGGGAAAGGAAAGTGGAAAGTGCTGAGAGGAGGGAATCACTCTAAAAATAACCTGGACTCTGCTCTGGGACCAGAGCTGTCACTCTGGGGCAAAGTCTCTCTGAAGACCAATTTGGGGCAAAACCCTGCGGTTCCTGGACCACAAGTCCCGTCCCTGGTTTGCCACCCTGAGGTGCTGAGACAGAAGCCCGCAGGGAGGAAGGGAACCAAACCAAGTGTCTCCACCGTGACCCAGCCCCCCCCGCCCCCCCAGTCCCCGGCGCTGGGGACACCCCCGTGGTGGCATCGCCCCCGTCCCGCCACCCACCTGCAGAGCAGCATTTTCGGCCGTCAGGTTGGTGTTGTAATTCCAGCTGGCCGAGACGCTCTCGAAGAAGACGAGCTCGGCCGTGCTGTTGTAGTCTTCGGCGAAGAGGATGGCCCCTTCCTCGGTGGGTTCGTGCTGGGGGGGCTCGAAGGCGGCCCGGAGGGCACCTGCCAGGCTCAGCCAGAGCAGCAGCCGCAGCGCCGGGGACATCGCGGCGGGAGCGCTGCACGGAGCGGGGCCCCGTTCGGTGCCTTCCGAGGCAGCTTTGCCTCCGCTGCCGGCTGCTTATAAGCCAGCAGCTTTCGCGCAAACCCTGCCCACCGAGCCTGCCTCTCCTCGCAGATAAGACCGGAGCATTCTGCTCTTCCTTCGGCGTCTCCAAGGCTTGCGGGAAGGAGCGGGGAGTGAACGCTGCCTTGGGGTGCAAAGTCTTTTCGGTTCCCGGCGCTGCCGGGAGGGAAGGGGAAGGGGTTGGGACAGGAGGGAGGGAAGGAGATGGAGGAGAATCCAGGGAAAGGCAGAAAAAAGGGAAAAGAGAAGGGCTGGGGTGGATGGGGTGGGTGAGATGCAGCTCCATCCCTGCAGGGTCGCGGTTCCCTTCCGACTCAGCGCAGGGGGATCCAGCTCAGCTGGTCCTCGGCAGGACATCTCCCCACGCCAGCATCACGCCACAGACGGCCCTCGGCGACACCCCGGCCACCTGCGGTGGGCCACAAGGGCAAGCACGGGAGGGAAACAGTTCCTGTGGGACACAGCCAAGCTCTGTCTCACGCTGCTTCCTGCCAAAGTGACCCCCTTCCCGTCATAACCTCATTTTGCAAAGAAACAGAGTATTTCTTCTGTCTGTGAGGGAAATCCCATCACACCACACCAAGTGTTTTGGACTTGGAGAAATTAGGCTGATGACAATCGAGTAACAAAATGTTCCTTCAAAATGAAAACCAGACCCATGTTGGTGGGCTCGATAGTTCCTTTGTTTTGTTGTGGTTTCTATTTAATCAACTAAATCCCTTTTCCCCAGGGCCTGGCCTCAGCCCTGGGAATGGTGCCTGGGCTGAACTTGGGCCCTGGGCTGAACTTGGGCCCTGGGCTGATTGAGCCCATCACTCCTTGTTGGGGCAACCACCCCCCAGGCACACAGTGAACACCTGCTGTAGAGAGAGGTTCTTTTGTGGGGAACAGAGGGCAAATCCTTGACCTTTTGTCCCTGCTGGGAGCTGCAGAGCAGCTGGACACCATCACGGCCCCTTGGAGTGAGTCAGTGGGGTGACTCCATGGGGACAGTGTGGCCACTCAAAAAGGGACAAGTCCTCCTGTCAGCACTGGGGACCCTATGGGGGTGTGCAGAGCCATTTCCAAAAAGAAAAAAAAAGTGGACTTAGAAGACTGCGACCCTCTGATGTCTATTAAACCTCACTCCAAAAATCCCAACTTCACACCTTGTTCTAGCTGCACAGGCTGATGTGGGCACACGAAAGCCCTTCATCCCCCCGACCCCAAGCCCATGGGGGAGTGCCCATGGGGGTAGTGCACCGGCACCACCTGCGAGCCTGGACACCACGGAGCTGGAGGCAAAGTCAGCATCTGCCTCCAGCCCTCCTTGCTGACCCCTTTCCCCAGAAGCCACAGTTCTCTGGAAACTCCAGTTTACTGGGAATTTGGAAAAAAATGGTTGGTTTGGCTCCAGTTTGGCTGGAGACCAAGCACCAGTGAATGGAGATTTCCTGCCCCCCTCCAGTCTCCGTTCCAGCTGCGCCAGGGAGGGGTTTTCCCGGCTCTGGGTCGTGGTGCAGCCTCTGGCACCAGTGGGAGTTTCAGGAGAGCAGTGAGGCTGAAACAGTCTGTGCAATGCCACTGGTATCCAGAAATCCCGGCACGTGAGGACTTTTCCAAGGCTGATATGTCCCATGGATGATCCTGCAGGAAAAGGGCAGCACTTCATCATTTTACACAAGAGCATCTTCCAAGGTTGGTGGAAGAGGAGCTGCTGCTGCTGCTGCTGGACTTCGTGTGGCAGAAGTTCCTCTCCAAATCTGCATCTCCAAGGATGCCCATGGCTCTGTGTCATCCTATCTTATAAAACTCCAGCTGCATCAGGCAGAAAAATCTCCCACATGAAGGAGAGCGCTGGCAGGTGACGTGGCTGTCGGTCCAGGAAGGCAGGTGAGATGCCTGCAAGCCGCCAGATGCTCGTTGCTACCAAGATTGGGTTCAGAGTCACCCGTGGGCACTCTGCGGAGCAGCGGGACCGGTCCCTGCTCTCCCCGCCCCTCTCAGGGTTTGCTGGGGTGGGCGATGGACATCCACGTGCTCCCAGCCTGCAGGGTACCCAGCGCTGCCAGCACCACAGACCAGAGGGGCAGGAGATACCGAAGAATGTGAAAAATGCGTTGCCACGGAGACGGATGCAGAACGCTGGCGGGGACGTGGGCCGGGGGACGCCGGGCGAGACGTGGTGTCCCCGGCAGCTGCCCTGGGCCGGAGGACGCTTCCCATCGGTTTGCATCGCCGTCATCACTCCGTGGAGACTTTGTCCTCCCCCTCCCTGGGGCGCGTGTGAGCGGACACGTGTGCGATGGCCGGACCGTCGCCGCAGCGCGTCGGCGGTGACACTGCGGCGGTGCCTCGCACATGAAGGAGCACGACTTGCTCTCAGCGTTCTGGGTCAGTTCCTCGGCTAGCCAGACCTGCAAAATCTCCCTGCCCACAGTCAGCAGCGCTGGAAGGGGAACTCACTGGGGCAGCCCAGAATTCCCAGAAGAAAGAAATAAGGAGTTTTGACAGTAAATGTTTCTTAGGGGAGATGCAAGGTGTCCTTGATGGTGGTGTGGTGGGAGACAATGAGCAGGTGTGGTGAGCAAAGGAGCTTAGGAGCAAAGGGATTTGGAGATGATCCCGGTGCTGAGTGGAAAGATTTGGTGATTTATGTGGGTGTATCCCAGCCCTAAGGCCTCTGGCTGGGGATGCTCAAGCTCATTTCTCCCTTCTTTTATTATAAACCACATTTTTGGCTTCTCCATCCCACCATTTCTCAAAGGGTTCAAGGTTGCTTCATAACTTCTGTCTGATCCATCTCTTGGAAGAACTGAGGAGCTTCTGGAGGTGAGAGAAAGTATTCCCTTTTGCAGAGGAATCGTTCCTTCCTTATTTAAAACTAAAAAGAGCTTTTTTTTCAGTCCAGAGTGCAGCCCTGTGTGTCACTTTTCCTGGTGGCTGTGGTTTCATGAGCATGATGACTCCTGCACCTATTGGTACAAACCGCTGCATTGAGAATTTTTTCCTCCCTCTCCAGACCCTGAGTTTAAAGGCGGCTGCTTTATTTACTGATGAGTTCAATCAATTATCATAGTGTATAATTCGCTAAGCTGCTTTCCCAGCTGTGGTGACGCTGCCGTGGGGGAGAGGGGAAAAAACACCCCTCCAGTCCAAATTTTTCATCTAAACAAACAGCTTTTTTTCCCTGATCCTTCCAAAAAAATAAAAGAAACGTCCCAAGCAATCAGGCTTTTTACCATTTATTTCAGACCCCTGATTGCTAAAATGATTTTCAGCGGTTCCAGTGAGTGTTGAGGCTGGTGGAGCCCCTCAATGCCACTCGGATTTGGGGACTTTAACGGCAAGAGGGACCCAGAAGTCCTTGCTCCTGCTGTCTGACTGCGAAAGGTCTCTGCTGAGCAGTTTTGGCAACACTTTGAGGCTGTTCCCAGCTTTTCCCTGGATTTAGGTTGTGGTGAAAGCCTGGTGTGTCCCCTCTGCGTGGGGATGGGGGGCAATGGGCCGTGGGGGAGCTCGTGCTGGCCCCGTGGCAGCAAGTGTTGCTTTGTCACTCGAAGTGTACACTCAGTGGAATGCAGCAGAGAGCTCCTTATCATCACAATTTCCACCCCACCCGAGAAAAACTCTTTCCAGCACGTTCCTGCCCTAGGACAAGGGTTTATTGTCCCAGGAAGAGTGGACCTGGTGCAGGTGTGTGGACACACGTGATCCGGGCTGGCTGCACGGGGCGCCCTGAGAGTGACCAGGTGTTTGCTTCAGCTGGGCGGCTCGGTGGGGCTCGAGGTGAGTGGATGGACGTGTGGTTTTCACCATCAGACCTCCTCAGCCTCATTCCCAGACTGGGACCAGTGCCAGCAGCCCAGGGATGTGCCCATTGCAAAGAGAGCCCCGAGGCTGTGCTGTGACACTGCGAGGCCCTGAATTATGCAGTGTGCTGAAGGCACTGGTGGGCTCAGGGCTCCTGAATGATTCCCACGTTTTGGAAAGGTCCTAAATAAATGTAAGACCCCAATAGTCCAGCCCTTGGGGAGCCCCCAGCCAAAGTGCAGGATATGTGCACAGTGCCAGGCACACAGTCAGGAACATCACAGGGCAAGAAGTAAAAACCTGGCCAGAAACCATTGCTAGTTCTTCGTCCTTCATCTGTCCTCCTTCACCCCTCCTCCCTCCACCTTAATTTCTCATCCTTCATTCTTTGTCCTTCATCCCTCATCCTTCATCTCTCCATTCCCCATCTCTGCCACTCACCCAGAGCTGTGCACGATACAGGGTGAGCAGAGAGGCCAGCGTGTTCCCTCTGCACACATCAACCCAATAAAACACGGCAAAGTCCATTATTCCCTTCCCCCTCCCCCCACCCCCCCCCACCCCCCCCCTTCTTTAATAAATGAAAACAATCCCAGCCCTGAGGCGAGCAAGCGTGACTGTTCTGGGAGCATTAATCATCCTCTGGGAGCGTGGCGCGGGTTATCGCCGCTGCTTATCCACGCTGCTATTAAAAAATGGCCTTAAACGCGCCTTCAGCCTCTTCTGAAGGAGATGAAGTGTTCGCAGGGGCTGCGCCGGCCTGATTGTATCGCCCGCCCCACGCAGCAAAGTTGTGTTCCTGGCAAAGAGGAGGACAGGGTGGCTTAATTGCTGCCAGGAGGAGAACCAGAGGCTTTTCCAGCTGATTTGCAGCCTGGAAAGGATCCAAGTTCTTGAGGGAGCTTCGTCCCAGCTGGGAATTACCTGTTTTTCAGTCTTCACATCACCCCAGGGAACTGGAGATCAACCCTCTTGATGGGACCCAGTGCTTAATCCCAAGCCACCCCTCAGCCACTCTGTTGGCAGCCGCTGAGCCTTCCGACATGACTGTTATTTTTTCTCTTATATTTGCTGAAAAATGGTTAATTTAGCCCCAGGTTTGGGGTTTCACATGGAACAGCAGCAGCTGAGGTTGTTTCAGGCGGCACCTTGGCTCCTCCGAGGCAGCTGGGCTCTTGAATTGCAAACCTCCGGGGAGGAATCTTGCAAATTAGCATTTCTTAGCAGGAAAAAATTGATTTAAGGAGAGGAAAGAAACCAACCAGAAGAAGTTAGATCAGCAAAATGGTAATTTAATAATCTGTGGTGGAGAGAGGGAAGATGTCCATGCCAGGGTGGGAGGAGCAGTTGGGCAAGGACAAGAACTGCTGGTTTTACCATGAATTATCAGTTGATGATCCCTGGATTCTTGACAGCCCAGGACAAACCTGGAATGGGTTCCAGGCTCGGCCGATAGCTGGGGAGCTGTAGCAGCATCTCCAGAGCCACCTCATCTCACTGATCTGAAGGAAGCTGTGGCAGTCCCAAGCACACCCGAGCATCCTTAAACACCTCTAAGCATCCCTGAACATTCCCCAAGCACCCCTGAACAGCCTCGAACATCCCTGAGCATCCCTGATCATCCTCAGGCAGCCCCAAGCATTCCTGACCATCCCTGAGCACTGCTGAGCAGCCATGAACATCCCTGAACATTCCTCAGCAGCCCAGAGAAGTCTCGAGCATCCCTGGGAGGCCTTGGGCAGCCCGGAGCAGCCCAAGCAGTCCCAAGCATCCCCACACCCTGCAGGTCCATGCCAGGACAGCCAGCACTGGTTCTGGTCCCTGGCTGGCGCATCCCCATCCCAGCAGTGCCGGGAGGATTTCATTACCTCCAGCTCAGGGAAAGCTCAGGCACATTTAATAAAGCCATTAAGCCCCTGGCAATGCCTTTAATTAAAGAGCTCGTTACAAATGGCTGCTGCTCCCTGGTAAGAGGAACTCGGCAGCGAAGCGGCTCGTTTGTCCCTGGGTCTGCTGCCACCACGGCCCCTCAGCAAACACTGTCACTGTCCCCGCTGCGTGGATGGGACAAGATCCACTTCCATTTAATCCTGAAGGCTTAAGGCTTGTTCTCATTCCTTGTCTGCTGGAAGTTGAGATAGTTCAGCTGGACGCATGTTTATAAACATTTCTAAAGCTGTTTGGTATCGGGTTACACAGTGCTGCTCTCATCAGGGCGAAGCTTCATGTCTTGCCAAGTATCCTAAAGGATGAATCCCCAAATCCCGTCCCCTCTGAGGATTTTCCAAGGGTCTCAGCTGGGCTGTGGTGGGTGGAACTCTCCCTCTGCTCTGCCCAGCTCCCTGGCCAGCCCATCCCAGCCATGGCACAGCCCGATGGCTCAAGGTTTGCAGTTTATGGTGGCTTTTATGGCTTTAGCTGCTGACTCTGGCAAACCATTTTCCCAGCAGTGATAAAGCCCCAGCGCAGGCCGGGTGGTGACAGTGGATCCTCCAGCAGTGCCATGCCCCATATCTCGCACCTCACCTCCCTCTGCTCGGGGTGGTGGCTCTGGGACTCTGCCCTGGCCTGCAGCAGGGCCCGGACTTTGCTGTTGCTGTGTCAGGCTCTGGGGCTGCAGCGGGGTTCCAGCTCTGCTGAGTCATGCCGTGGTGGTGGTGGTGGGTCCCCAGCTCCCGGGGTTTGTGTCCCACAGCACAAGTCCCTGGTGGGGGGGAGAAGGGAAGGGGGATGTTGGTGGGAATCTCAACTGGGACTTCAGGTGCCTTCACTCAGGATTTCTGCGTGGGTGAGAGCAGCCCCGAGTGCCCAAGGGAGGGGCTGGGGGAGCAGGGCTGTTACACCTGATCTTCTGCACCACGGGAGCACCAGATCTCCCCAGCCACTCCAGGTCAGGATGCTCCAAGCTCCCGTGGGTGCTCCAGGGCAGAGGGTGCCGCAAACCCCGCGGTGAGTAAGGGTGCGCTGGTTCCCGAGGGTGCTCCGGCTCTGGGGGTGCCCCGGGTCCCTCTGGGGGCCCAGCCTGAAGGCTGCTGCCATTCCCGCGCGGTCCGTGCCTGGTCTGTCTGTCTGCTACGGGTGATCCAGGGCCGAGGATGCTCCAGATCCTCTGGGCGGTCCCTCCCGCCCCAGGTCCCTGCGCGCCGCGGGCTCCTGGTGACATCTAGTGGTGTCACAAACAGGGACACGGACAGGGACGGACACACAGACACGGCAGGGTGGTCCGGGGGGTGTTGCTCGCCCCGGTGCGCAGCGCTGCACCCCCGGGGACCCTGCCCGCACTTAGCCAGGAAGAGCTGAGATGGAGACACCCGTCCTCTCCCCCCCAGTTCGCCTTATTTCCCCTCATGTCCCTTCTCCAGGCTTTTTCTCCCTCAGGGATTTCCCGTGGGGAGCGCAGGATGCGCCCGGCGCTGCTGGAGGGGCTTGCGGTGGGGCACCTGCAGGTCGGGGGTCGTGTCACCCTCTGCCACTCCCCGATCCGCCAGCCCAGCCAAGGGGTGCTGGCTCCCAGGATGTCACTGCGGTGCCGCTGCTGGGCGCAGGGATGAGCCAGACCCATGCAAGGCCCAAACACAAATTAAATGGTGACAAAGCCCCTGTGCAGGGGACAGTCCTTGGGCTGACCCAAGGTAGGGCCTGGGGCATCCTGTTTGGGGCTGGGGTGTGGCAGGGTGCAGGGGCTCAGGTGGGTGTCTGGAACAGCTAGGGGCTGGGGGGTGTCACACACACTCTTAGTGACTCACCTCCTTGGGGACTGTCCCCAGCGTACCCAGACCCCGCTTGGCGGTGATCCCCCCTCCCACTTTCGCAGCCCCCCTGCCTCCGCTGCTGCCTGCAGTGCCACCCTCCCTCTGCAGCGGTGCTGGGGGTGCAGCTCCCCCTCGCTTTGTCATCGCTCCGTTGCCGTGCCAACGCGGTGGCCCTGTCCCTGCTCAGACACTGTCACCGCTGGGCCTGGCACAGGCAGCACCACCCGGCACCCACAGGTAGGGCTGGGGGACACGGGGGAGCTGCGTGGGTGTCTGCCTCCAACCCCCCCAGTACATCACTCAGACCCTCCTCAGCTATGGACTGGAGTGAACCCCTCCCTTGCATGAGCCTACAGCCCCCATCGAGAGCAGAGACAGTCCCTGAGACCCCTCTGGGATTTTGGAGAGGCCCAGCCAGAGGCCACAGTGGGGGGCTGCCAGGCTGTGGAATGTGCATATGGCATCCTCCCCCCCTCCCCAGGGCACGTGGGTTAACCAGATTTAACCGGAGAAACCCCACCAAAAGTAAGGAGCACTGGATTTGCCCTGGGAGGCAGAACTGGGGCTGTGCTTGAGGGTGTAGGGGAGACGAGGGCTGGGAGGGGAATAGGCAGGTCCTGGTGAAGGGGTCCAGTCACCTCCGGCTTTCCCAGCGCTCAGTGGTGGCTAACGGGCAACTCAGAAGATGCCGTTCCCAACAGGCATGCTCTGTGTCCCGCCGCCAGGCGCTGTGGCTGGGGGCGGTCATCCCCTGGCCCTCCATCCCCAGTGCTGCTGAGGTCTGTGTTTGCCCTGTGTGAGTGCCAGCAGGGCCAGATGTTTGCATCTGGTGGGGGGGCAGGACAGGGCTACCTGGGTCCCCATCCGGGACGCCCAGAGGTGCGGGCAGCCCCTCAGCGGGATGAGAGTTTGGGGGAGGCTGTTGTGATACGGGGGGAGCCAGTGCCTCTCGCTGTCCCCCCCAGCCTGGTCCTCCTGCCCATCCCACAGAGCACCCATGGCCCCAGGCAGTGAGCCTGGACACAGGCGGCCTTTGCAGTGCAACTTAATGGGATAAACCAATTCCCTTAACCCACTTATCTGGCTGATCCAATAAAGGTGGCTGGGAATAAAGTGTGTGCGTGGTCTTAATGCATTCCCCCTCTCCACGCTCCCCCAGTCCTGGCAGCACCGTGGGTCCGTCTGCCACAGCTGGCAGGGGGCTCCTCCCCGGGGGCAGTGCAGAGGGGCCGGGGCAGAGGGGGGACGTGTGACCCTGGGACTAGGACCTGCTGGCTCTGGGTGACGGGGAAGAGGAGAGGTGGCTGTGACAGCGGTGGAGGCGGCTCTGATCCGTTGAGGGATAACCCAGCACAAAGCACAACGCAGGTGAGTTGTGGGGGCCACGGGAAGGGTCTCTGGTGTAGCTGTGGTTGGGTGACAGCGAGTGTTTGTCCCTCCCACCGGCACAGATGTTCACTCAGCCCCACGTCCCCAAGGGCCGTTGCTTTTATCATGGAGCGGGTCCCTTGCTTGCCCCTG
>VZTF01008977.1:154576-255491 GCA_013397755.1 Cnemophilus loriae | reverse complement strand
GATGGGTGTGCCGTGGCGGCTGGGAGCCACCTCCAGGTATGGGTGACGCAGCGAGAGCAGGAAGCGTCCGGCTCCGTGGCAGGTGAGGGTGGAGCGGAGGTGCCGGACGCTGCTCCGGCCAGCCGGGCCCTGCTGTCGCTTGGGGCCACTGTGGCTTTGCTGCCCCCTCCTCTCTGTCGCTGCAGGCTGCCATGGATGGGGCCCCGCCGCCCACCAGCCCCACCGGGCTCTCGGTGTACGTGGCCGTGTCGCAGCTGCTGGGCCTGACACTCCTGGCCACCACAGGTGCCTGGCTGGGCCGCTACCGGGGCGGCGTGGCCTGGCACAGCCCCCTCCAGTTCAACGCCCACCCCCTGTGCATGGTGCTGGGCATGGTGTTCCTCCAAGGAGACGGTGAGCAGGGTGGTGGGACACGTGCCCTGCCCCAGCTGCAGCCTCCAAAGCCTGGAGCTGCGGTCGGGCAGGGGATGAAGGGGACAAAGTGGTGGCAAAAGACACGGGGAAGGTGCTCCAGCGTCCCTGGGCGATGCCGGGTGCCGGGGAGGTGGGTGGTCCCTGCGGATGCTCATGTGCCCTCTCTGTGCAGCTCTCCTGGTGTACCGGGTGTTCAGGCACGAAGCCAAGCGCTCCACCAAGGCGCTGCACGCGCTGCTCCACGGCCTGGCACTGGTCATCGCCCTCGTGGGTGAGTGCTGGGCTGAGCTGGGCTGGACTGGGCTGAGCTGGGCTGGCTGGGCTGGGCTGGGCCGGCTGGGCTGGGCTGGGCTGGCTGCACGGGGCAGGGTGTAGCCCTGGCGGTGACGGGCTCTTCTCCGCAGGCATCATCGCTGTCTTCGAGTCGCACCGGAGCAAGGGCATCCCCGACATGTACAGCCTGCACTCCTGGTGTGGGATGGCCACCTTCGTGCTCTACCTCCTGCAGGTGAGGGCTGCGGAGCCCCTGGCCCCCCCGCGAGGTAAGGGACTCCGCAGCGCCCATGACATCCCCGTGTCCCCACAGTGGTTCCTGGGCTGTGGCTTCTTTCTGTTCCCCGCTGCCTCCTTCTCGCTGAGAGGATGGTACAAGCCCCAGCACATCTTCTTTGGCATCGCTCTCTTCATCCTCTCCATCACCTCCTGCTTGCTGGGCATCACTGAGATGCTCCTCTTCAAAATCAGGTGGGTGACCGAGCTGGGCCGAGGGGGTGGCCCCCAGACCTCCAGCGGAGGGATGCCCCAGTCCCTGCTCAATCTGTGGCTCTTAAATTTCCCCTCGAGGCCTTTATTTCTGCTGCTGCTGAGTCACTTCCCAGATGATGTTTAACAAGGGGCTGGATCCTGCAACAGCTTTCTTTGGGAATGTGGATAAAATGCCCAGTGCCACCTCCCTGTGTCCAGGTGTTTGCAGAACCACCCAGGACACTCATGTCCCTGAGGCCTCTGCCCTCCCAGCTGGAGGACACAGCGATGCCCCCAGCTGCACACTGGGGTCCCCCCCAGCCCCAGCACTGTGGGGACAGGGCTATGGGGCACCCCGGGAACCACTTCCCTCTGGCAGGGAGGGTACTGGGCTGCCTATAGCCCCAGTACAGGACTGTGTCACCGGTTTCATCTGCTGTCACCAAGTGTCTCTCCCAAAAGTGAGCAAAACACCAACACTCCTCTCTTGCTGTGATTTGGGGGAAGGGACCTTTCCCAAGGTGTGTGCCTGAAGGGTTAGGATGAAGAGAGGGTCCCAGCCACGATACGGACAGGCCATCCATCCCTTAAGGCTTGAGCATCCCTCTCCACCCCCA
Organism: Cnemophilus loriae; assembly: GCA_013397755.1. Classification (NCBI taxonomy): domain Eukaryota; kingdom Metazoa; phylum Chordata; class Aves; order Passeriformes; family Corvidae; genus Cnemophilus; species Cnemophilus loriae. The sequence goes on along the minus strand of VZTF01008977.1, from coordinate 253,716 downwards.
CAGTGACTCCTACAGCCACTTTGTGCCTGAGGGCATCCTGGCCAACACCCTGGGGGTGCTGCTGGTGGCCTTCGGGCTGGTGGTGGGCTACGTGCTGACACGGGAGGAGTGGAAGCGCCCGCCGCTGGCAGAGGAGCTGGCCCTGTCCATGGACTTCAAGACCCTGACAGAGGGCGAGAGCCCCGGTGGTGGCAGCCAGTGACGTCCCCAGCTCCTGGTCTCCGGCATGGGCTCCTTGCGATGTCTGAGATGTCCCTGTGCACCCTGTCCGCGGTGGTTTGCATCTCTGCCCGGCCCAGGGTGACGAGCACAGCTGGGGAAGGACGTGCTTGGTGCGATGCTGCCCGCTGGACTCGGCCCTGCTTGGCCTTAATCATCCTAAGCTCTGCCCTGCCCAGCCCCTGGTGACCCCCGACCCCGTCCCAGCCCTGTGGGAGTGGCATTGCTGTGGGCAGGGCAGGGGCTGCCAGGGGCACGAAGGACAGGGGGCTCCGGGCTCTTCCCTGCTCTGGGGACAGGGAGTGGGAGCAGAGATTTCCGCACTGTGGGCGGCCAAAGCCTGCAGCCTGTTCCCAGTGCTGATGGGCAGAGGGGATGTCTGCTCCCACTGGGATGTCCCACTCACTGGCACCCCGTCACCCTCCAGCATGGCCACGTGTGGGGGATGCTCCCCTAAAGGGCTCCCTGGGGGTTCGGAGTGACCCTACGCCTGTGCAGGTTCAGCAGCTTCGTGTCTGAAGTGTTTCCTCCCCACACGTGATGTGTTTGCTCAGTGGATGCTCCCGACCTAATAAATGTTTGCAGCTAACCCCGTCCTCTTCCTCACTCTGCCCCCCAGATGACAGTTTTGGGGTACCCTCGAGTTCCCACAGGCCAAGGGCAGCCGGGACAGGAGCTGCCTGAGGGGCAGGGGAGCGTGGGTGGGCATCAGGGGTGGGACTGTCCTGTCCAGCCCTGCAGACCTCGGTGGCTGTGTGAGGGACCCCATGGGGACATCTCCAGGGTCTGGTCGTGCACTGGATGTTATAATTATTATCCATATGCCTTTTGCTGGTGGCAGCAGCAGCGCTGCCTCTGTCGCCTCCCACTCCTGGTGGCTCCCAGGTCCCTGTCCCCACCCCCACGCAGTGACTGTGAGACCCAACCCTCACACCATCATTTCCACACCAAGAAGCATCAGAATGCTCCTCCACAGACCTCAGTGTGGGAAGAACAGCAGCCCAGACACCATTTCCAAGTGTTAACCATTTATAAATAAGTACATTTTTTCATACATACAGTTTTCATTGTACAGATTACAATCTGTATACATTGGGGGGGGAAATGCATTCTTTTGAACTTTTCACATCTATCTCACAGCTCACATGTACAGACAAGAAAACTCTGCTCAAGCAAATACAGCAAAGGAAAAAATATGTTTTCTTCTTTCCTTAGAGATGAGAGGCGAAGGCCTCTGCTTGTTGGCAGGGGCTGCTCTTCCCACTGCACAATATCACAACTGTGTGGTGTTCAATATATCAGAGAGAACAGAACATGCATTGGATAATATACTGTACAGAGAGAAAGTCCTTTACATCAGAATTATAGAAAAGCTAAAGGAAAATTTAAGTGTCTTAAAGATCTTCCCAGCAAGTGTCTCAGAGGATGGCAACCAGGGAGTTGTACAAAGCACAAGGCGGGTGTACTGGACGTGTTTGTACCCAACTCAGATCCTCTCGGGTGTGAAGACAGAAAGGAGATGGAAAGCTGAATGCAACACTACAGCAAAGAAAAGGCTGGACAGGGATGAGCCCGGCAGTACTGGCAGAGTCCACACGAGTCTCTGGGTTATCAGTGTAGCGACACAGTGGACTTTACGTAGCACCACAGTGCTGCTCTCTGGCTGGCTGGGCAGTGCACAGCGAGGCACACTCATGGGAACCCAGCCCCATGGGCACGAGGCTTTCCCACCTACCCATCCCGACCCTGACTTGCCTCCCCACCGCGGTCCCTGGGCAGCATCACCCAAAGGGACAAAGTCTTTCGGCAAAGCAGCCCCCTGTTTTCACAACCACAGGATGTGATCCCATCAGATGGGACCCGGCTGCTACCTCCCCAGTACTGGGACAGCTAGAAAATGAGCAGGAGGAAGGATACGGTGGGCGGGTTGGGTGTCCGTTTGCTTTCCCCGGGACGGCCGCGCTCGCTGTGTTCCTCTCGGGTCGGTCTGTACCAGTTGTGGTGAGATCCAGCTGTACAGTCAAGAGTTGGACACGAACGCATCTTGCTAAAGAATTGAGCCCTTAGTGGTTTATATTAGAAAAAAGAGTTTGATTGAATGAAAATCCAGCAATTATTCACACAAAGCTGAAAAAAACGCAGATTCACTTTCAACCATTGTGCTTTGTGTCCAACACACCCCCCCACCAGCCTGCGCAGCGCAGCCGGCACGGGGTGAAGGCATTGATTTGCAGAGGTCCCAGCAGGTACAGCAGCTCTTCCCCTAAGCCCTTGGGTAAACACCGATAACCCGGCAGAAGAGTTACCTTGAATTCCCAAGACTACAGCGAAGTACAACCACCAAGGAGCTCGCGACAGCTCACAGCGGACCCCCGCAGGCGAGGAAGGCGGAGGACGAGCAGGCACGCTGGCTTGCTTGGTTCTCTAGGTAAGGCGGAGCCGGCACTTCGGTTTGAGCTAGACTTCTCCTGGGTAACCCTGAATATACAGCAACCTTTGTAAAGGGGACTGAATCGCTCCCAGTTTACTACCCACCCCGGTTCCAGACCTAATCCCAGCACGACCGCGGCGTTGGGCGCGCGCGCGCTCACGCGTTCACACCAGCCACACGGTTTTCTCTACAGCCAGGTTAAAGAAAAATAACCAAAAAGTTCAGTGCTCGGACAGACCCAGCTGGGCACTGGTGCCACAGCAGACAGACAGACGGACAGACACACGTCTCAGATTTTTGGAGCCGGCACAGTCCTCCCGAACAGTGACACAGAGAAGGCAGCTCAGGCTGTGCCTTCTTTGGAGACGGATCCCAAAGGATCTGTCTCTGTAAAACCCTCCCTTTCCTAAGCACTTTGATGCCCACTCAAGACTATGTCCAAAGCCCTCTGATGCCACTCCCAGCCTGGCTGGGGGGACCCTGCAGAGCCCCCCACCACGCGAGTGCCCCCTCCCCTGGGACCACAGCATCCTCCTGACCTGGGAGGAAAGCAAGAGCCAAGGAAACCCCATTGAGGGATGGTGCAGACACCCACACCTGATGCTGGGAGAGAAGATTCCAGCTCTGCGGCGCTGCACCTGGGTCTCGGAGCAGCCACAGGTGAGGATGAGAGACACCTGGTGGGAAGGTTGGCTAAAGAAAGGGGTCAACTTCAGCACTGCTTTTGGCATTGCCTTCCCCATGCATCCCAAGAACGAAGACTGGAGTTTCAATGTCATCAAGAACCTGCTTTACTCGGTGCACCCAAAATCCTACTTGCTCGAAGATGGGGCTTGCCAGTGATACCGCTGCAGCCGGGAGGGCACGAAGGCACCAGCTGGCAGCATTGTCCTGCATCTTAATTACTCAAAAACTAATTAAATACGTAGCACAGACGCACAGGACAGCACAATGTCTGAAACCGAGCGTGATCCCACAGTGTGGCCTGGGCTTGTCAGACCTAGATCGAAGAGGAGAGCATGAAGGGCTCTCAGGGTGACGTCTGACCCTGTGCTCCCCCAAGCACAGTGATTCCATTCCAGCACAACCTCTGTCTGCTTCTCCTCATGCAAAGCCCAAATCATGACTTTGAAGACACAGGGGACTGAGCAAGAACAGCTTTTCCAGGAAGAAATGTACTTCTTACCCACCCAGTGACCACAGCAGCCATCCTGCCTCGACTGTCCCTAAGAGAATTGCCAGGGAAGTGCTTTAAAACCACTGAAAATAATTTTGTATTCAAAAATTACTCAATCTGTTGATGCTTATATACAGGAGTCAGTTCTTGTGCTATAAATGTTATGATTCATTGCTTCGTTTCTTTTCTTTTTTCTTCTTTTTTTTTTTTGAAAAATACACTAAGAGACATGAGCTGTTTTGTTATTTTTCTAATGAAGACACTACTCACGCTTAAATATCCAGTATTTATCATAGTAACAAATCCAAACAGTAAAGTGCACCCATTTACAGAGAAAACAGATGGAAAACCATTAGTGCAAGAATCCTGTGGAAAACGTAACACGTGGAATCGTGAAAAAACCTGCACCCTGCAGTGTTTCAAGCCTTCTTCAGCTTCGTGGTTGTGTTAAAAGCGCGAGCTGTTTTCTTTTTCCCTTGAAACGTCTTCAGAAACTGAAAAGTTACACACAGGAGTGCTGTGAGGGGATGTTTCGAAGGACAGGACTGGGAGCACAAGGCAGTGAGTAGCGAAAGCAAAGCAGGGGCAGTTGTCCTGTCACTGCTCCTGGACGGTCGCAGCGCAGAGGAGCCACCCGTGGCCGCAGCGTGTCTCACTCGGCCGGATACAACAGGGACAGGGCTGAACTGGGTCACCTTTTCCTTTCAAAGAAGCAACTAAAGGTAGGAAGCCACTCGCTCAGGCAGAAAGCTGGAGGATGGGAGGCGCTGAGCAAAGTGACTGATGCTGCTCCAGACCCAGGATACGTCTCCCAGCTACGGGCGTGTGGGATGCGGAGGAGAAATCGGTTATTCCTTATGGAACAGAGCACGTTGTTTCAGAAACGAGAGGAAGAAAGAAAACCCACACACCCCCTGTGCAAGGAGAGAAGCAGTGCACAGAGCTGGGTGTCCCCACGGGGTACCCGCCCCATCGAGGGGGTCCCAGCCAGCCCCCCCATTTTACAGAGCCCTGCGATAAAGCAAAGAGTCAGCACTGGGTTGCACCTCAAGGAAGAGAACGCCAACCTCAATCCAAATACTGGCTTTGACGAAGACCAAACGGCCCAAGAGAGTCCCAAAATTGCCAGAACTCATAGAGGAACCCCCCCCACCACCACTACCAAATGCTCTCCATGTGCCTATGAGACACAAGCCTCCCCTGGCCCAAAGTGTGCATGTCCCAGCTTGCTCTGAGCAAATTAGGCAACGAAATAGCAACGAGATGTGCTGAGCCACACACAGGAAAGAAAAAACAACAAAAAAAAAGCCCCATCGAAGCCAGGGTTTGCTTAAAGAGTTCCGGACCCTGTCCTGAGCTGGTGTGAATGGGTGCAGCTGCAGTGATGTGGTGCTGGGATATGCTCACTCACACCAGCGCAGGTTGGAGCCCGTGATTTGGTTCAAGAAGTCTTGCAATCGATTCGCAGTAGCCCTTTGGAGGTATCACTCCCCTGCTCAGCACTGAATCGCTCCCAAGAGCTGATATGAGTGAGGTTAGGCATCGGGCCACAGGCACTAGGTTTGCTCCAAAACAAGCTACAGCGTTATCACTCTCCCTCCCGTCGTCCCACCCTTCGCCCTCAGAACGGGAAAGGCAAATCATGAACCCACCAGGAATAAAGGAATCGGTAAAGGAAGTTCTTCCCCCCACCTCAAAGGAAATTTTCAGCAAATAATTGAAAAATTATTGAGAATCCTACAAAAAGGATTTTGGAACTGGCCCCTGCTTTTCATGTTGTCTTGATGTGACTTGCATTTGATTACAAAACTGAAAATAATAGAAAAAACCCAACCCGAACTGGAAAATGTCCTGAAATAGATAACATAAATAAATTATAAATAGGTCTCTCTTAACTACAGCTTCTCAAAAAGCAACACACGGTCTCTACCATGTACAGATATGGAACACGGTGTCCCTTCCCAGGATTTCAGGAACAGAGGATCTTAGGGGAGCACAGCCCTTGCTACAGCCCCTGCTCCCTGGCAGGAGCGAGCCAGAGGGAAGGGATGCTGCAGGGCTGGGACTGCAGAAGGACCCTTCCTCTTCTGGGACCACCATGCCATGTTCTACATCCTCATCATCAAAAAAATGTAAAGAAAGAATTTAAGAATTGCAATTTTCCTCCTTGAATACCATTTCCTAAGGCAGATTTTTGCTCTTCCTTGCAAGTGGTAAATCCCCCCCAGATGAAGGCCCCAACACTAACTTGCCCCGTGCAAACGCCATGGGTGAGGTGCAGTCTGCCAACAGTGTGGAGAAGGTAGTGCAATCCCAGTTCATGCCCAAGAGGTTCCTGGCCAATTCCCTTGGCTGATTAAAACACATAACAAAGGGCCACCTTTAATCCCTCAATGCTTGTAAAATGCCCCAGAGCAAAGACAATCAGTGTGAGGGCACCTGGTAGGTACTTGAAAAGCAGCAAAGTGCTGTGTGATCCCCACCTCTTCTGGCTGATGACAAGTTAAATAAGGAAGGAAAGTGCTGTAAACCAGCAGAATCAGGATGGGTGCTGTGGGTGCTGTGCATAGCTACTGGTGTTAAATCACATCACCGAGGGTAACCTGCTCTTTGGGGCAAAGAGCCAAACAACCTGGCTGGCACGGGGACCTGTGGATATGCTGCCTTGGGAAAGGCTCCTGTGGAATTCCCTAGGAATTCCCATCAGAGTTGAGTAAGAGATCATTGAGACAAAAGAAACCAATTTAAATCCAAGGCAAATGTCTCTTGAAAAAGAGCTGGTTACCTCCTGCTGCGTAGGGATATCTCTGGACCACCCCGCACCATGGACTAAGATATCCTGGTTGGAACTTTGCTGGAATTGGGCAAACGATACTGGCTCGGCTGATGTTGGCTTCACAGTCAGCTGGGGAACAAAAGGGCTGGAGCACGTGCATGGCTGTCTGACCACCACATAAAGTACCGGAGAAACTTGGTCATGTAGCTACCAAAGAGAAATAAAAATAATAATAATAATAATAATAATAATTATAATTATAATAGTATGCATGGAAATCAAGCTTGGAAGTGTGTGCTGAAAACATGAGGGTCTCACTCCAACAAGTGTCTTTTACACATTAGACTCCACAAATGGTCTCTTTGGTTTGATTGGGGACGTCTGCCCTTGCCTGGAGTCCCTGGAGAGCTGCCTGTACAGGTTATCCTGGTAGGCCTGCGCCACGGGCAGCGTCCTTGCCACCTTGACGTCGGGGTACGAGGAGGCTTGGGTGACTCTCTCCAGGAGGTCTCCCCGGGACCCATTGGCCAGCATCCCATGGGGGCTGTAATAGTCTTCCTCTAGCAAATGGCCATTCTGTGCATTGTTGGTTTTGTTATAAAAGGCAATGTTGCTGATTGAAGAGGGCGGGCTAAAGGATTCCGGCTGGGGCAGATTGCCAGGAGACGTAGGACTAATGACAGTGTCCACTGACGACACAGCCCAGGTCCGGTTCTGCTGATGGAGATGGGGGTACTGCTGAGTCCGAGCAGTTTTATCTATGATTCCCATGAACGGCGTGGTCCGGGAACGGGCTGGCTCACTGGGGTAGCCCCCCTGCGTGGGCGAGACTGGAGACAGCTCATCGCACGATCTGTCGTAGGCTGGCTTGAGGGGAATCTCCATTTGCTGAATCGAAGCGGAGGGGCGGAAGTTGGGAGTCAGGTTGGAGGTGGAGGAGATGCTATTGCTGGAAGGGGAGAAGCGGAGGCCAACGCTCTGAGAGTGGAGTAGAGGCCTTGGAGTCGGTGGGTGAGGCTTGATTTCGCTGGGATTGACCGTGATGGGCCTTCTTATGAGGTGAGACACATCTGGAGAGCCCAGCTGGTTGGCGGGGAGGGAAGAACGCTCCAGGTCAAGCTTCGAGTGGCATACCGGATAGTAGGAGGCGGACTGGCTGCGCCCAATCTGAGGCGTCTGGCTGTACCTCATCCCCCCTCTGTACGCTGAGGACGGTCTCTGGGGAAGGTCTTCTTTGGCCAGCCCTCCGTGCTGACAGATGGCTCCGGCGCTGAGACTTGCCTGTACGTGCTGCACGGGCCTGCTGTCACCCACGATGCCCCCGATGGAGCCCTGGTAGACCAGCCGGCTCTGGCTGACCCCCATGTCCCCCGACGACGACTGGTACTTGCTGGCCATCGAGTGGGCAACCTGGCTGTACGCACCAGTTGGGATGACAGTACTGGAATGGACGGCAGAGCTGGGCTGATTGCTCCTCACGATCTGTGCCTTGGCTGGCTGCAGCCTCAGCCCCGGCTGCGGCACGGCCACGGGGAGCTGGGGCATCTGGAAGGATCTCTGCGTCATCTTGGAGAGCGGAGACTTGGGTCTGCCGGGGAGCTGGGTGACCCCGCCGGGCTCCTGCTGGTAACGGACCGGGGAGCCGGACTGTGACCTATAAACGCTCATGCCGTCTGCGGGGGGACTGGCGCGGTACTGGGGGCCTCTGCGGAGGGGAGACGGCGGTGGGCTCTGATACTCCTTCCCCTGGCTTCCCACGGGAGGGGGGCTGAAGCGGTAAGCGGAGCCCTGGTGAGCTGGGGATGTGTGTGGAGGACTGGGTCTGTAATGTGAGTTTTGGTGTGTCGGAGACAGAGCGGGAGATGTGGACTGGTACCCCTGCCTGGTCGGTGAACCCACGGAGCTGTTGGACCTGAAATCAAAGACCTGATGAGAGCCAAGAGGTGAGCCAGAAATATAGGCTGAGTCCCTGTGAGCTGGAGATGGGGGTGGGCTCTGGATGATGGGCAGCCCTTGGTTTGGCCTGGACTCTGTCTGCAAGCCAATGGAAACGTTTTCTACATCCTGCTCGAGGTATTCCTCCTCAAAGATATCTTGCACAGAATACAGCTCTTCATGCTGGGCTTCGGGTTCTGGCTCCGCTGGGAGTGGCGGTGGCGGCTGCTGCTGCTGCTGCTGCTGCTGCTGCTGTTGTTGCTGCTGCTGTTGCTGCTGCTGCTGCTGCTGCTGCTGCTGCACCTGCCTGCACTCCTCCTCCACCCGCATCAGCAGCCGCTGGATCTCACGGTTGTTAGGACACAGCTTGATGGCCTCGTTCAGGTCCTCCAGGGCTGCTGAAAACTGCCTGCTTGACAAAGGAACAGAAATGAGAACCGAAAGTACTCTGGATTTGGATGGAGCTCTTTTCAGAGATTCCAGGGGGATAAAGTGGCTTGTGCCTGTTACTGAGGGAGAGATCTGTGATTGCTACTGCTTGCTGCACCTCTCACATGCTCCCTTACGGGCCTCCTTTGGATTTATGTTATCCAAACAGAGGGAAAACTCTGGAGAAGAAGGGAACACCGTCCTGAGATGGCACAACCCAGACTAGCGAACACGCCAGCCTCTGCAGCATACGTTAGGGGCTAATTAATTACTCCCCCTAGCACCACCACGAGCTTCACCCCTGTGTTAGCAAAGGGGACACCAACACATTGATCACCGCAAGCCCAGCTCACCACTGCTGTAAACAAGCTCTGACAGAGCTCCAACCACTTACGCCAGTGAAAATTTAACTTCTGCCTGATGCCAAGACCACACAGCGTCAGGCCTGGCTCCAGAGCTCAGGGGCTCCCACAGGTCAGCGCTCTGGGCAAGGCTTGTCTCTCCCATTTTGTAGTGGATTTGGCTAACTTCTTTGGAATGAAGGAATCAAGCAATGTGCCAGAGGCTGCGAGCCTGGGGAAGCCTTTGTGAGGGCAAGGCCAGCCTAAGAGGTGGAACAGGGAGGTGGGGGTTTGGGAAGGGGGTTGCCATTTACAGGGACGCTGCTCACTTTGGAGCAAAACTGTGTTTGAACATGACTGTGATCTGGGAAAACCCACCCAGATGAGGGCAAAGCTCCCCATCAGTGATCCCCCCCAGCACTGCCCAACACTGGCCTAATCTTTCGTACAAGCCATCAAAGATCAGGTGGAAGAAGGAAAAGCCTCCTCTTCTTGCAGCTGTGTGACCCCAGGGGTCAGGCTGCTGGGCACAGACTGGGACAGGCAGAAGAGAAGCCAAAGTGGTGACAGTTTCTGTTGAAGAGACCCGGGGAGAAAAGGACACTGGTTTGTGGGAGGCTGACATCATCTGGAGAGGAACACGGCTCTTAAGGTTCCTTTTAACTTTTTGGGAACAATGGAGAGGACACCATTAAAGGAAAGGCATGAGGTGTGTATGTGGCTCAGCTTGCAGGGCTCCTCTGTGGAACAGAAGGTTACGGCTTCACCTCCCACATCAGGACCTGGTGGACCTGCACCAGCTGGGCCAGGGGCCCAGTGCCACACTTAGCTCCAGCCTGGAATGTCACACAGTGGTGGTGTCTGCTGAGCTGGAATGTTTGCACAGAGGGGCTCACAGACCTGCACTGCCATGTGAGACATTCTGGCTGCCAGTTAAACAGAGGTGCAGTGGCAGGGTGCCCAGTCCTTGAGAACAGGACTCCCAAGCAGCCCTCCTGCTCTTTAGGAATGGCAAATGGATCTAATCTCACATCTTTTAGCCTTCAGGGAGGTAGGTGAACAAGGGAGATCCCTGTGCTGCAGCTCTCCAGGAGCTGGCTGCAGTGCCCTGGGCACAAGTTCTGGCTGGAGGCTCCCTGGCTGGTGCCTGCCTGCAGCCACTGCCCAGCTGGTCAGCAGCATGTGCTGGGCAGAAAGGGCTACAGGACAGACATGCACAGATTTTAAGGCTAGAGGAGACCACTGTGATGAATGAGTCTGCTCTCTTGCACAACACAGGCCGTGAGTCATATCCTGCTTTGAGTCCAAGTTGTGGTCAAACTAAAGCGTGAAAAAGAACAGCCCACTTTGGTGTCCAGGTCTCCAGTGGTGTAAGATGTCCAAAGTTCCACTAAGACAAACCTCTCAAAACATTTGGATACAGAAATCACCAAAGGAGGGAGGGCATTACTTTGGAGTTCAGGAAGTTTGTGATCTCACTAATGAATGTTCCTCGGCCGTTTTTTCCCCACGAGGGCTCTGCCTGGCTTTGCAGGGTGGGGCCCACACCTGACATGACAGACTGGCCCCTCACACCCTTCCCTCTGTCCCTCCTCACCTGCTGCTGCGTTTGGCCCTTGCTCTTGCATAGTAAGCTTCGTACGATTTCGGTTTCAGCTCCAGTGCTTTAGTGGCAAATTCCTCCGCCATTCCAAAATCCTGTCATTTGAATAGGTGTGCAGGTAAGTAACTGATAAATTTAGAAAAAAAAATACATGCAGCATGGGAAGAAAACAAACTTAGTATGGACTTGTTTTTGTCATATTGAGTGGAAAACTCGATGGTATTGGGATGTTTCACATGGATTCAACATCATTTGCAGACAGGGAGCTATGATGGCATTTCCAAAGACTCAGGCGTGGTTAACACAAGTTGCTGTCATCACCCACAGAGGCCAGCAAGCCTCATTGTGTCCCCAACAAGTGCATGTAAATCCCTCTCCAACAACCTACAGTCTCCAGGAAACATCTGGTCTTGCAGAGGCTGGAATGTTATCTCATGAACGATTTTTTCCCATAGTTGAAAGCAATAGGAAACCTTTCCCATGCCCTCCTGCTTCCCTGAACACACTGACATTCTTCGAGGGGCTGAAGAACACTGCCTGTGAAGGACAGGGCTGCCTTAGCTACAAACAGGACTTGCCTGGCAAAGGTGTCCTGTCAGTCCCACTGTTCCTCACTTCCCCACGACAGCTCACCTGGGAGGATAGTTTGGGAGCAGGGAGAGGGTGACACTGTGGGCTGGGACTGCCCTTGGTGCTTTCCAGGGGCAGTGCCATGAGACCAGATTATCAGCTCTGGTTCAGACCCTGTCACCTCCCTCCCTTGCCTTGTCCTGAATGCTTCATGTCCCACTAAGCTCAGCTGAAGCTCAGCACTTGTGAAGGAGAACTCCTGCCAGTGGGGAGGATTCCATTTCACAGCCAAACACTGCTTCAGATTGCTGCACTGGGCTATGACCTGAGCAGCTCTGGGAGGAAGGACTGAATAGTGCTGCTCCTGATTTGTTCAAAAACTTGTGATGCCAACTCTTGCTATGAGCATGCCCTGCCTGGGGAACCTCATGCTTATGTTTGTAGCTGCAGCAGCAGTTACTGAGGAGTTACTGTCCAACAGACTGAATTGGGAATGCAGTCAGGAGACAGGTACCTTCATGGTCTCATCTGCACGTGCAAAAACTGCAGAAGCAATTACAACCCTCTGAAATTTTCTGTCACAAAACCTGGCATTCCCCAGCTAATGATAAACCAAAAAACTTGTCCTCAAAGCACAGGACAAGAGCTGGAGTTGCTTAGCTGTGAATTGGCTGGTTTAAAGAGAAGGTTCACGCTTTTTCTCCAAACTGTGTTTGTTCACCAGCATTAAGATTTTAATCCCATTGTTTTCCATCTTTCTTCCTCAAAGGAAAAGGAATCAAGGTGTCCCAAAAGCTCCTTCCCCTCCAGTGTAACCTTTGCTGGCTCATGACCTTGGAGATGTCGCTTTTTGAGTTTATGGGAACTTTAATTTTTGGAGGTGAAAGCCCCTGCACGCCAAGCCAGGGAAGGTGACATTTGTGTGCTGGCAGAACAGGCATCTGCACGAGCTGGTTGCTGGATGCTGCCAGATTGGAGTGGGGAGAGTGACAGGGATCTGGAAGTTCTGGGACGAGAGGGAGTCTTGTGGGGGTGTTTCTGGATGAGTCACTGCCCTGGGGAAGTGCTAACCCCCTAAGAATATGCTCCTTCATTTGAAATTAATTGGTATTCAAAGGAGCACATCTCCTGGCTCCTCCTCACTGCTGCCCCAGAAATCCGGAAAATGCCTCCACCCCCATGTGACGATGTGAACATCATCATCAAAAGGGAGTAATAAAAAATTCAAAGAGCTATAAACATAGCAATGAATTTTTAATCATCCGAAATGCATATTAAATCATTACTGCTTTGGAATTATAAAATGTCAATGCTCTGTGAAGGACAACCAGGTTACAGAGAGGAGAGATCTGAGAGCCCAAAGCACGATTAGGGGTGGACACGTCTCCGCAGAGGCACGAAGCTGTCGGGTTGTGCTTAAGGCCACGAAAAGAGGGGACACTTACATTCATTTTCCTTCGACACCGGGAGAGGTTGAGAAGCAGCGACACCTTCAGCTCACGGAAGGTTTTCAGGTCTTCTCCAAACCCCTCTCTGGGGAATTTTTTCAGAGCGTACTGGTAGCGCTGGGCAGCCTCTTTCACTTTACCTTTCTATTAGAAGGAAAACATGTCAAAACTCATCCTTGGGTTGAGTTTACTTCCCTGCAGAGAACTCCCTCGCCAGCCCCACCAATGTTTCAGGTGGCTAAGGAAGCACAACTTCACTATTCAGCTCTTTCCTAGAAAGGAGAGGCAGAACATTTGATCAAGGGAACATCTGAGCTGGAAAGGCAGATGCCTTGTGCAAGTTGAGATCTCCCACTTCATACAGAGCTGTCACACTACAGCAGGAAACGTGGAGAAATGGTGTTAACTCGATACAACTCCATCTGGTTCCTGGCTGGATGGTCTTTTGAGCTGGGTGATCAGTTACCCATTCCTGGAAAACACCCTCCACCCAAAGCTTAATACACATCCAGGAGGGTAAGGAACACAAACTGTGAGACTTTGGGTGGAGCCCTGGGGCTCAGAGAAGCCTCGGCAACAGCAAAGATAAATGTGAGGGCACTGCTGTGGCTCTGAACCTGGACAAACAGGGTGAGATTCCCCTTCCTGGACTTCAGATGTTTAAAACTCTACATCTAAGTCTGTTAACTAGGTTCCGTTTATAATTATTGGTAGGCAACAGTCACCTTCAAAGGTGACTCATCTTTGCTATTCTGGGCAACTAATTTTGGGATGGGATGATGTGCACCCTGAAGGGGGGCAGCCCACAGCCAGGGTGAGAGAAGGAGGGCAGGATGGGATGGATCTAGGACACACACAGTTCCTCATGACCCAGACATAAATTTTGCAGCTACGAATGGTGAGTTTTAAAAACTTGTAGACTCAGGTTTCTCAGCTGTATCACGTATCTCTGGCAGGTAACTCCTATTACAATGCCACCTATGTGTATTTTCTGCTTCACCCTTAGAGCCTCACAGTGAATCACTGTTGTACTTGCACATTTTCTGTGTGTGTGCAAATCTCCAGGTTTTAAAGATCGGCTTAAAACAAACACAGAGCAAAAAAAGACTCCCTAACTGTAACAGTGGAATGTCTCCCATGGGCTAAAGGACATGACAAAGCCAGCTGTGTCCTGACAATCTATTTTCATTGCAAAAAGTTTATTCCAGGAGTTTTTCTGGGATATTCTATCCCGTTGCCTTGATCCCCAGCAGTGAGACCACTGGGTAATGACAAGGCTGCCAGACCTGATGCAATGGCAGCAGCACTCCCAACAAACACTTGGGTCCTGCTGTTCTCAAAGAGGAAATGAAGCGCTGGCTCAAATCCAGAGCAACTTGGCTTTGCTTCAGCTTCATTACAGATTTGGGCAATCAATCCCCCTTCTCCAACCCCCACTAACCAAAACCAAACAGTTTGGAGCACAAGGAACGCCGTGAGTGGGAGCTTTTACCGCGGGTTAAGGCAGCAGCATTAGAATCACAGAACCATTCAGGCTGGGGAGGAGCAACCACTGACCTAACACGGCCAAAACCTCACACCAAGTGATGCTTCCCATGTTCCCAAACCCACCCTTCTCACCTTATAAAACATGTCTCCCTCCTCCATCAGCTTGCTCAACAGGATGATCATGATGTCTGGTTTGGAGGTTGCCATTGCCCACGTTGCTGGACCTGTAGTGTACAGGATGCATGATGGGTAAAGAACTCATACAATGCAAGGGTGGTAGGAAGCTGGGTGGAAAAAAATACCCTGGGGTGGGAATTTCTGCTGGAGAGAACAACTTGGCATGGTCAAAGGGCAGAGTGCTCCAAAGGATTGAGCTGACAATTCCTCTGGCACCTAAATTAACGTCATCCCCATTGCAATGGTTTTCCTTTGCAGTCATTAAGGCTAATCCCAATGGTCTGGGAAACGATGGAGCCGTTTCCACAAGAGGGCAGTGCTGAATGTGGAACAGGCTGGGATGGGAGAAACAAACCGTATTTAAAGGAAAAATCAGAGTGGTTACATAAAAGCGTTTCTAAATTCAAATCTATGGAAGTGTACTAGGGAATCTGCAGTTTGCCTGTCGATACGTGGTTTGTGCTTAAGTGGATTGTGATTTCCAGCTTCACGAGACGTGAAAGACTAGAGTAGAAAATCCATTAAGGCAGAAAAAAACGACAAAGGAAAGGTCGTGTCTAAGCGCTGCTGGTGCCGAAGGCGTCGCTGGGCTGGGGACACTGGCTCTGCACAGGGGCCACCCTGCAGAGCCAGCTTGTATCTCAAGGACTAATACTGGGAGGGAAGGGGTGGCAAAAATTTGAGGACAACTCATTAGTGTGGGTGAAGAATAAGTCAACAATATTCTATAAGTAGATTGAGTACGTTTTGGGGGAAGGAGGTTAGTTTTTGAGTTCAAGTTATTCTCTGCAACAGTCATTAAAAAAATTATTTGAAGGTGAGGTAAATTAAAAGATTAGAGGTGTTGGGGACGCATGCAGGCTAAATCAAACAGGAGAAAGCAAGGCTGACAAAGCTATCAGATCGAAGCTGATGCTGACAGCAATGAGATATACCTCGTGGGCGACTCGGTAACGTCTGACAACCTTCAAAGAAAGGAGAAAACAAAAAGTTGTAGGAGAGAGGGGGAAAAAAAATGGATGAAGGTGAAAAAAAAAAAAAAGAAAGGAAAAAAGCAGCTGTGAGAGGCAGGCAGCGAGGAAGCCAATGCACCAGCAAAATCCCCTTTCACAGGAAAACGTAACGTGAGCAGCTGTGTGGCGCAGTGCAGGTACACTGAGGTCTGGAAGCATACACAGAGCAAGTGAACGCAGCAGCTCACAGCAAGGCACGGACAGAGTACGCTTGGCAACTCAGACTAGTAAAGATAGAAAAAGCGTTACCAGAGGAAAGACCTTGCCAAAGAAACAGTTGTTTATTGGTTAACTTTTGCTAAGTGGTAAGACAGGAAAAAAAAGAAACTCCCCGTTTTACTAAAGAGAACCAAGTAGTCCTGACTCGCCGTCTGCTTTCGGAGTGTGAAGCAGCGGCTGGGGCTGAGGCTGCCTTTGGGTTATAGTTGTATTTTTCAGGATGCCAGCCCCACTGCTTGAGTCCTGCCTGAGCACAGAGCCGATGGCAGCGTCCCCCCGTCCCTACCTATCTTTGCTCCTTTCTTCAGGAGGGTGACGACAACCGAGGTGTTGCGGCAGCCCACCGCTCTGTCGAGGGGCCGCATGCCACTGTAGTCAACGTGCTCGATCATGGCCCCGTGGTCCACCAGGAACTGCACCTGCAATGAGAAGCCCAGTAGTCAGTTCTGCTCCTGGGTGAGACTCTCACACACTGCTGGGGATGTAGGATCAGCAGAAGCTTGTTCTTCTCCACTGCCTGGGCTAAAAGCACCTCCACGGGGTCTGAGGGTACACTGTGGGCAGCAGGTCGAGGGAGGGGATTCTGTCCCTCCACTCCACTCTGGTCTCTGGTGACACTGGAGGGCTGCATCCAGCTCTGGGGTCCCAAGCACAGGAAGGACATTGACCTGTTGGAGCAAGTCCATGGAGTCCACAGAAGGTCATGGAGATGCTCCAAAGGCTAGAGCACCTCTGTTATGAAGGCTAGGAGAATTGGGATTGTTCAGGGAAGGCTTCAGGAGTACCTCAGAGCCCCTTACAGTGCCTACAGGGGCTCTACGAAGGTTTGGACAATGGCTTGGAATGACAGAACAAGGGGGAATGGCTTTACATTGAAAAAAAGTAGGTTTTGACTGGGTATTAGGAAGAAATCCTTCCCTGCAGCGGTGGTGAGGCCCTGGCACAGGGTGCCCAGAGAAGTTGCAGCTGCGCCATCACCGGAAGTGTTCAAGGCCAGGTTGGATGGGGCTTGGAGCACCCTGGGACAGTGGAAGGTGTCCCTGCCCACGGCAGGAGATGGAACAAGATGGTCCTTAAGTTCCCTTCCAACTCAAACCACTCTGGGGTTCTCTGATCAGCTTCTGTGGAAGCACCTTCCCAAATGGAGGGCCTGGACTCCACGTGTTTGTCGCCACGTCAAGCTGGACTGTACGATTTTATGGCTTTAACACCAAGTGCCCATCTTCTCCAGGTGTGCCACAGGCCACTCACCACCTCAGCGTCGCCGTAGAACGCTGCCAGGTCCAGCGGCGTGCGGCCGTTCTTGTCCGCATGGTCCGTGGCAGCTCCGTTCTCCACCAGGGAACGCACCACGGGCAGGTGGCCCTTCAGGCAGGCCCAGCTGAGGGCTGTCAAGCCCTCTTTGTCCATCAGAGAAATGGAGGCACCTGAAAGAGCAAGCAGAAGTTCACTTCAGAGTTGTTTAGCGCTGTTTACCACAAACCCTCTGCTCAGCAATGACAGCTTGTTTTCAGAGAGCTCCGTACATAATTATTAATTCCTTTATTAACGTTTCTCCCACCACAGATCCCACCCTCTGTGGCAACTTCAAATACACGGATAGGAACTGTGGCAAACGAGCTGATTCACACCAAGCTGCAAACTTTTTCACGCCTACCTCTGCGGGCTTTCCTGGCAAACATCTGAGCAGCACGGATCTGACTTCCCTCATTTGAGACATCATCTTTTTAACTGCTTTTTTTTTTACTTAATCCAACCCCATTCCAGCCTGCGTGAGTCAGAGATGAAGACCGTTTTGCTGCTTCAGCAGGTCACCATGGGGAATTAAGTCAACTCAGCTCAGTTCTCCCAAAAAAGCACATATTTTCCCTTCTTCACTCCCCTCCCCTTTACCCAAAAGTACACAATTTCCAGCAGTATTTCTCCCTGAACTTTACCCAGTATAAATACAACGTTGTGGGATACACTACTGCCAACTGCAAGCCAAGGAGAGGGGGACTTGACGTTTTCTTGGCCGAGGAAATGGCGCTGCCATACCAGCGGGTCAGCACTGCTCCACACGGCATACGGACACGGGTACGAGAGCTGAACAGCAGCTTTAACTGAACACTCCTCTTCATGGCACGCAGACAGCTCCTGTTGCCATGGCACAGCCAGGGCTCTGGCTCTGGAGTGTGTAGAGATAATCTGTATCAGCCCCGCTCCTGCGAGGAGCCGCAGCTACCTGCGGGCTGCTCCTGCCAGCAGCTGGGATGAATGGCTGCTGCAGTGCTTTTCTCCTGGAGGCAAACTCTAAACCTCCCAGCATGACACTGCCTGCCTCTAGAATGTTCAGCAAGTGTGGGAATGGTGTGGATTTCCTAAATGTTCCCGTTCATCCCAGCTGACGCATCCCTGGTCTGCACAGGTCGCCCAGCTGAGAGCAGACTAAGAGGTCTCCCCGCTGGCACAATCTGTTTGTGGAGGAGCACAGCACAGGAATGTTTGCTCCAGGTGTGTTCAGAAACCTCTACCCAGAGCTCTCAACACAGCGTGGAGTGTCGGTGAGGGAGGTGGCAAACAGCATCTGGGGCAACCGGGAATGCCCAGGTGGGACACGGGCTTCAAGGTACAGGCTCAGGGATGAGGATCACAGACTCACTCATTTAGGTTGGAAAAGGCCTTTGGTATCATTGAATCCAACTGTTCCCCCAGCACTGCCAAGCCCTCCACTAACCATGTCTGCAAGTGCCACATCTTCAAATCCTTAAATCCCTCTAGGGATGGGGACTCCACAACTGCCCTCAGCAGCCTGTGCCAGGGCTGAACAACCCTTTCAGTGAAGAAATTCTCCCTGCCCTAAATGTCCCCTAGAGCAACCTGAGGCTGTTTCCTCTAGTCTCGTGTTCCCTGGGAGTGGAGCCCAACCCCTACCTGGCTGCCCCCTCCTCTCAGGAAGTTGTGCAGAGCCAGAAGGTCCTCCCTGAGCCTCCTTTTCTCCAGGCTGAGCACCCCCGCCAGCTCCCTCAGCCACTTCTTGTGCTCCAGACCCTTCCTCAACTCTGTTTTCTTCTTTGGACACACTCCAGCACCTCAACACATTGCCAGCCTTCTCTCACGTTGCCCACACTGCACCCAGGAGCCATTCTCAAGCTCTGGGAAAGCCCCTCCAGATGATCCTGAGCTGATCCAAGCCCAAATTTTGCTCAGGATAAAGCCCCATTTCTTTCCTGCTTACTTGAACCAGCTACTTTTTTGCATTCAAAGCATCAAAGTCTTCTCCTGTGTTTTCCCTCTGACTTTCCTGGAGCAGGTGAGAAAGCTCCTGCAGTAAGAGGGAAGCCTGGCAAGCAGTGCCATCACTCAGTTCTCACCCAGTGGAAGAGACACTCCACACCACAGGGTGACACCGACAGACTCCAGGGCACCCCTGCAGCAGTGCCAGCTGAAGGTCTAAGCAAGCAGACAACAATAATGCCAAGAGGCTGCTTGAAGGCAGGCTGGGCATAACCTTCACGGAAACACTCAGCTCCAGAGGCAGCTCTGGCTCCCAGTACAGCCTCTGCTTGACTCCAAAGGCATCCTTCATCCTTCAGGGATCTCTGACCTGTTTAGCACTGAGGCAGTCAGACAGGAAACAAACGGATGGTTTTGAGGGCAAGCGGCTTCGGGTGATCCCACGGGATTGATCCATCCTGCAGCGGGAAGGATTTCATCTGGGTAAACCCAGTTTGCTTCTTGGAAGGGCTGGGCTGCTCCTTCCCTTAAAAAAACTGACTGCAAGAGTTTCTTATGGAATGGTTTGGGTTGAAATGGACTTTAAACACCACCCAGTTCCACCCCCCTGCCGTGGGCAGGGACACCTTCCACCATCCCAGGTTGCTCCAAGCCCTGTCCAACCTGGCCTTGGACATTTCCAGGGATGAGACAGCCACAGCTGCTCTGGGCAACCTGTGCCAGGGCCTCACCACTCTAATAATGAAAAATTTCTTGCTTCCATCTAGTCTGGTAATTTAATTATCCAGCAGGAACGATGAGCAAGCTCAAGTCAAAAAGAAAAGATTGACACTTGGAGCATCAAAAAGCTGCAGGGAGTGGCCAGGACGTGGGATGTGTTCTGAACAGAGGATGCACCCAAAACTGCAGTGCCCAGGCAGGGTGACCCCCAAGGGATGATGCTCAGGAAGAAAGACATCAAAGGATTGATTTTTGCAGGAAAATGAGATTCAGAATCAAGCTCCCTCCAAATGGAACAAGCATGAGGAATTATTTTGCTTTGTGTCACACAGACCTGTATAAATATCAGCTTTAGCAGAGCTGCTGCCAGGGGAGTTTAATTCTCTGTTCACACCCCCCTTATTTCTGGGTGTTAAGCCACAGGTAACTCCAAAATTCTGGGTTTCAAATTGATTGATGACTGCAACTTTGCTAATAAAACGTGTTTACAAACGCTGACTGTGCTAATCAAGTACAGTCAAATGAGATTTGCTTTGCAACACACTAACTAATGCTTATGGCTTATGAGTTGCCCACTTTGATTTTAATGAAACATTGAGCAGGATTGTCAAAGCCATTTTCATTAAATGCACCATATATCACTGCACCCTGCCCAGGGTCGAGTTAGCTTTTCAGGAGCATGTGTTACAGTGCATGCAGTGGAGTTTATTAAGCTATTTAGAAGAATGGACCTTTTAAAGTAAAAATGTTCATATTTTTTGACTTTTTGGGCTCTCAGTGTCCAATGAGACAGAGAAACATGATGTGCATTTGCCAGTGATCCCACAGGCAAGATCAGATTATCTGGTATTTTCAACCTCCTCTGAACGAGTTAGTGTCAAGCAGCATGCACAGTTCTCAAGTTTGGGACAAAAAAACCCCTTATTTTAAGCCTTTTAACACAGATTTATTAGTCAAGCTGCAAAAAGGGCCACATTTCATCTCAGCGATGGAGAGTGTTAATTTGAGATTTAAAAATTACAGAAGACCAGAAAAGAATTAATTGAATTAATTCCTAAGAAGCTCAAAGTGATCTTTGTCACATCCCTGTGCAGGTTACAGCACTGAGCAGCAAGGATCCCACTGGCCGTGGCTCAGGACAGACAGACGGGCAATGAGAAACTTGTTCCTGTCAATTTTACAGGGAAAAAATGCTCTTTACAACTATTACATAAAATATTCGAGTGTCTCACTTTTTGGCTAAGAGGTCAGACACAGGCAGTTACGAGATGAAGAAAATATCCCTTCCCAAAGAGGAATCTTACCTGGAATAAAAATATCAAATAACAACACAACAATTAAATGCTATTTCTAGAAAAAA
This sequence comes from Cnemophilus loriae, assembly GCA_013397755.1. Classification (NCBI taxonomy): domain Eukaryota; kingdom Metazoa; phylum Chordata; class Aves; order Passeriformes; family Corvidae; genus Cnemophilus; species Cnemophilus loriae. The sequence continues at coordinate 232,594 of VZTF01008977.1, read as the reverse complement.
AAAATTAAATAAATACCCAACCAAACCAACACTGGCTATTTGTCCAACATAAAAGACAAAGAGGTCTCTAAGGAACTGCAGCAATAAGAACTGAGTGTGTTCTCACAGGCAGCAAATTGTTCTAACTCACCTCAAGCAGGAATGAGCAAAACTGACCCATGTTCCTGTTGGCTGAGTAACCCTCAGTGAAGGAGAGTCATCACTGGAAGGACTGAGCACAAGGGAAGCTGTGGGTGCACAGGAGGCTTATCTTCAAAATAACTCTGATTTATTTTCACCAAATTCACCAAATCCTTGCCTGTGCTGGGGCCTCACCCTCCTGCTGGTGTCAAAAATGTGGGCGACAATACAAGAGCTACAAATGGAAGTGTCACCACGTGTCCCCAGCTCCTGCCTTGCTGCCCTTCCGCAGCGATGCCAACAGCTCAATTCATTTTTGAGTGTGTTCATTTCTGTCTAAGGGGAAAGCTCTCAGTGTGGTTCAAGGGCACATTCTTAACCCACTGCCCAAAGCATCTGTGGTTATGTTATTTGCTCACTCGGATGGGTGCTTTTGAGGCTGAGAGCACCAAGCAGACAACACAACAGACACTCAAGATTAAGGCTACGACTACTCCAGCCTCGTTCTCCAACGAGCTGGACGTGCTGCTCTCTCATCCGTGGGATTACAATCCACACCTTGGCACCCCAAACTCCAGCTGAGCCGGAGCTGGTGTAGTGGGATGTGCCACGGCTGGTCCCCAGCACCTGCCAGCACGTGCTCTGACCTTGTGCAAGCAGGAACTCCACGGTGCCCAGGTGTCCCTCGGACGCGGCCATCATCAGCGGCGTCCGGCCCTGCTTGTCTGCCATGTTCACGTCAGCGCCGTGCGTGAGCAGGAGATCCACGATCTGCAACACACAAAGCCAGGACAGGTTACACATGGAGACCCAGCTAAGGAGATGCCAGAGCCGAGGAAGAGCAGAGCAGATCCCACATTCTAAAAACTCCCCTACCCCTCCAGGGATGGTGCCCTCTGGGATTGCTGGTGGATGATTAGGGGTTATGAAAAGCGAGGGAGGTATAAGGACAGGAAAAACGTTCTTCTAAGTCATGAGCATCCCATTTACTTCTCAGATGGTGAGAGAACCAGAGAAGCTGTGGCTGTCCCATCCCTGGAAGTGTCCAAGGCCAGGCTGGATGGGGCTTGGAGCAACCTGGGATAGTGGAAGGTGTCCCTGCCCATGGCAGGGGGATGGAATTAGACGGTCTTTTAAGATGTCTTCCAACCCAAACCATTCCATGATTCTATGATAACCCAGGACTTAAGCAAAGCCGTCTGCAGGCAGCCAGAGCTTGGAGCGATCGAAGCATCAGTAGCACTTCTTCTCACCCTGACCACCCCCCAGAAGAGCTGGGGCTTGTCTTCTCCATGCCTATTCCAGCAAGACGGAAGGGATGGCCTGGCCCAACATCTCTGGCCACCCCAGGGCGCGAGGACCTCACTGACCTGCCAGTGGCCCTGTCTGACGGCGCTGAAGAGCGGGACGACCCCCCGGCGGTTGGGCTGCGCCACGGCGGCGCCCTGCTCCAGCAGCAGCCGGCACACCTCCAGCTTCCCGCGCCCCGCCGCCGCCGTCAGAGCTGCACGGGAGAGGAAAGCAGTCAGCGAAAGAGCCACACGCTCAGTGGAGTGTTTTCCTACCCACAGATGGGTCTTTCTGCTGGACACCGAAGTGATGGAGTCTGAAACGCCAGGTTTATCTCATGGCAGGCAAAACGAACTAAGAAAATGGGCTGAATTGGTACGGTTTCAACTCTTGTCATTTTAGTTACCTCAAAGGTCAACTCTTCCATGAAAAGTTCACATAATGTCATGGAAAGAGGCTGTTTGAGACAATCAGCTTTTATTGTTTTCTTGTTGCAGTGAAATAGGATGAGAACCACAATAAACATAAAATAATCTACAGGCACTGAGGTTCAGGGGGTGTCTGAGGTTCAAGCTGTGACTGAGGTTCAAATGTGACCGAGATTAAAGGTTCAGGTTCAGCTGCAAAGAAATGTGATCATGAATCCATTACTGCTTTCCCTACTGCCAAAGCCACAGGCTGTGGGGCCAAATGAGTCAGAGCAGGGGCGCAATGTCCAGAGGAAACACAGGTCTTCAGGTACTTGACAAGACCTTCCGCAACCTTTCACTGCCTCATCCCACCGTGACCACAAGGGAGCAAGTGAGGGATCAAGGAGGAGGCACTGACAAATCCTGCCAGCCACTGATGTCAGTCACATTTGTGGCTTTCCTTTGTCCAAACAAGCACAGAGCAGTGTAATCCAGATGGAGGACTTTTATTTTCCATGTCCCACTTTAGTCTGTGGATCTTTGAAACCAGGGAAACAACCGGAAAGCAAAAGAGGACAGATTTGTTCACCTGTTTTCCAAGAAGAACACTGTTTCTAGGCTTTGTTTCTGGCCAGGGCTGATCCTACCAGCCAAGGTCTTCATGCAAACCCAAAAACATCTCTCATTTTCATATGCTCATGGTATTACAGGTGGGTAGAAGCGACACCTGAGAGCTCTTTCCCTGACAAAATGTGCTCTGTTAACTCAGAATTGCGGTTGAGTTAGAGAACACACATTCAATCTGAAAATAGTTCCAAGTTCAGGACCTGCTGGTGACTTGCTTCGGTATTAATTTTAGACTCTCTGGTTCCTCCCTCTCCCTAACTTTCTGTGCACTTCAGCACAGCTCCACTGGCTCCACACTCTGCTGCTTCTGGTAGGAGTTGGAGCAGAAGGTGGGAGTCTATTTCTGACTGATGCCGCTTGTTTTTTCTTTGAAGCACATTTCTGTGGGTTGGCTGATTACAAGGTGTTGATGGATTTCCAACTGCAACACTGTTAATGTTGGGGGATTTAATTAATTCTCAATTCTCTTCCAAAATGATGGCTGAATTTTCTGCTCTTGGGGCTGAGACACACCAAGAGTTAAAAGAAAAATCATTTTGCTGCCACAAGCAGAACATTCTGCAAAATCTATAATCAGATCCATGTGGGTTTTAAACGTAAGCTACAAATATAGAAGGAGGCAGAGGGATGGGCACGCAGGGCTGCTGGGTTCTATTTCTAAACCTGCCTGCACTTGAAACGCTGCAGGTTAATTTGAGGTATTTTACATCAAAATTACTTATGTTTGCAACAATGAAAATATTGTAAATCACTCCAGTGTTTGGTGTTTGTTAGGAAATGTTCTTTGGAGAAGACTTCACTGAAACAGGATGATTTGATCCACGATTTCTCCACCCTCCCTTGCAATCCCTTCTGCCTGCACTGACACATCTTTCTGCTGCTCTGTTCCTCAGGGTCCAAGCAACCGGTGTGGGTACGTGGCTCCAGCCTGTCCTCTGCAGCTCCAGCTCAAGGGAAACTCAAAAGCTCCTGTGCTACTGAGCAGCCAGACCTTGCTCCTCCAGGAGGAACTAAGGAGGATGAAAATGGGCTGGTTTGAAGTTTTACCATCTGCTGGAGAGTTCCCATGGCCCAGCACAACCAAGGTGAGCCCAGTGAGGCCAGCCAAGGAGCAGCAACCAGGATCCTGCGCTGGTGAACAGGAATGTTCATTGTGCAGCTTTTCCATGAGGACGTAGTGCCAGCAGGACTGCTCACCGTGCAACAAGCAAGTCTTGGCATAAACACCACACAACGACTGCTGTGTTTCTCTAAACAGCTCAAACACAGCCTGAGAGCGGGTTCAGGTGTGGATGTGCCCATCTCTGTCAGCAAGCAACGTCAAGCCACGGCCTCCTACACCAGGGATCTGCAACAGCATATTCTGCTTCTGCTGCTGTGTTTTCTCGTAGAAAAAACAACTTTATCTGGAGAAGGAATCATTGAATTGCTCCTATCCAGCACATGTATCTGTTTCGCAGCCTGGCAGCAAGACAAACAGTTTGACGGAGATGTTTTTTGCACTTCCAACTCTGATGGAGATAGCATAAGTGACTCAGATACTTTTCTGCTGGGTTTTGATATTAGTTTTGTCCCAGGGGGAAATACTCCATCTGGAGTTGGCTACAGTGTGCTGTCAGCAATTCCTAAACTTATGATGTCACTTGGCACTGCCATTTGGATGATATCAGGCTGATATCATCGAGCCAGGCACTCGGCTCTGCTCTGTGGAAGATGAGACAAGAGCAACAAGTATCAAAACCCAGACAAGCCAGGATTCAGATTTTTAGAGCAGACTGCTATTTTTAGGTGGAAACCTGCATGTCTCTCCAAATTTACTTAAACTCTCTATTTTTGGGAAAATAATACAGTTACATGAAAGAGAGTCTTGAGTTTCAAATGAACTTACAGACTTGTTTCATGCAGACAAAAGGCTGCTCAGTTTGGTGGTTGACTCATTTTTGCTCATTTTCCCATCTTACCTACTACCAATTTTAATGTATAAGTGGATATTCCTTTGAGATGGCCCCCCAGTTCGTGTGTGATTTCTCAATCACAAATCCACATTCCCAACTGTCCCAGTTACTCAGAAACTCCTCTTTGATAGAGAAACTCCCAGATGTCTGGTTAGTCCAGCTTTTGGCATTTTTGGGGGCACAGGTGTGGGACAACAGAGATGGAAACAGGCAGGTCAGGAATGTCAGAGCTAGCCAGGACATGAGGGGAAGGGGAAGGGGAAGGGGAAGGGGAAGGGGAAGGGAAAGGGAAAGGGAAAGGGAAAGGGAAAAGGAAAAGGAAAGGGAAAGGGGAAGGGAAAGGGAAGAGATATCTGTAGTGCCTGATGCTGCCCGTGAGGTTTCTTTGCAGGGAGACATCTGAGTGGCTTTTGCTGACACTCTGAAGGGATCTGATCTCCGTTTTATCTACAAGTCAGTCCTTGTGACCCAAACACCAGAGACCATTCTGGAAGATCCATCCGAGGACTGGTCACCCCCTCACACTGCGAGTCACTGGTACAAAGCTGCTGTCCCATCACCAATGCTCAGTCATTTCACTGGGCTAATTCCACATCCAATTTCTTTTTTCTCCCATGACACCCCAGGGGCACTTTGAAATCGCTTATTTATTGTTGCTTTTACTCCCTCTAATAAATGGCCTGGTGCCCTTGCTGCTGTTACATTGCCATGGGTGCAGGAACTGGCTCTTTCCCAGTGCCCTGCTAGTGGCCCAGAGCAGCCCAGCCAGGCTCCTTCCCAGGACACCTCAGCCCTCAAGCTTTGTCCTTCAGAGCTCAGGACAACGCCCTCTGATAGACTCCATCCATCACACGGCTCTAATAAGGCCACACTTTCAAAGACACAGGTACAAACGAGCACAAAATAAACCCTGCTCTCCCCCTGCCTCCTCCCAGTCAGAAACAACCTGACCAAAGGCTGAGCCACGCTCCAGCCAGCCCCTGTCCCCTTGGATCGTGTCGTTTCTAAGCAAAGCTGACAGAATCACAATCCGTGCTCCATTCCCCAGACAGGAACATTACCTGGGTGTATTAACCTGACAGGAACATCACCAGTGATGCAAATGGACAAGTGAGGTGAGTACAAATGGCAGAGGAGAATATTTGTGAGGTTGCTGGAGTTAAAAGCTAACAACTCCAAGTTGGAATGTCTCAAGAAAGAGAGTGGATTTAAAGGGGTGGGCAGCTGTCCTTTTTTTTCTGTGAGAAGTTAGGAAAGGATGGATTCTGTATTGTACCTATCAATGCAGAAGTGCAATATTGCACTAAAGGGTATTTTTTAAATTACCCGTGCTAAATAATGAGGAGTTTTCAGAAAATCAATGGATAATTTAACAATCACAGTGCTGCATGGAATGGGGAGGGGGAGAGAGAAACAGGGAGATGCTTTGGATAAATATGCCCAATATCAAGAGAGAAACAGCAGAAACGTGTGTCCATCTCATGTTTCAGAGAAATTAGAGACTGGTCAGAATGCTCCATGTCTCATGCTCCTGACAAGAGCCAGGAGCTGCAGAAGATCAGGATTTTCAAAACCTAAACTTCTCTGATTTACTAGAGTGCAAGCTTCATGCTGACACCTGTAAATCACCCGGAATCAAAACAGAGGAACGGATCCTTCATCAGAACAATGCCAGGGATCAGCGATGCACCAGGGGACTGAGAGGCCGTAAATACAAACACAAACATGCACAAAGAAGCTACAGCTTCTACAGAAATCACCTGTCTCTCCCCAGAGGCTGTCAAAGCTGTTGATCTGCGCTCTCTCCACCTCCTCTTCGTCTTTTTCTGGAAGATCGAGCAGGTAGGAGACGATCTAAAACAAAAGGATGTGTCAGATCATGAACACGTTACACAGGAACTGCTGACACCGTCACACGAGCTGCTGGGAATACACAGAGGGAAGGGAACAGTCTCTGCCTGGCACCCTGAGATCAAGGAAATATTCTTCCTGAGATTAATCACTGAACCTGCTGCCCTTGTACAAGCAAAAGAGCCCAACCAAGTGTCTCGTTATGACGGCACACGATGAGACTTGGTAAGGTCAGTTCCCTGTAACTGTGTCTGTTCTGTAGGAGATGACCTGGTGCGTGCAGTGGATGCATCTCCTGGAGGAAGCGAGGCTGAGGAGGTATTTGGTAGGAAAGAAACCCATTCTCAAGGAAAGGAGAAGGAACAGGGGCTGCCATGGGTCGCTGGGGCTCTGCAGAGGAGACTAGCAGCAGTGGCGGGCTTGGCACTGGGTTAATGGTTGGACTCAATGACCTTAATGGTCTTTTCCAACCTAAATTATTCTACACATCACTTTCCCTATCATAAACCTTCATCAGGATGGCAGGAGGAAGCTCTCGGGGTCTCCTCTCCTGTCACACACAGTTTGAAGTCACACGTTCTCACACTCCCCATCCGCGCTGGACCAGCGGCGTAGGCAACGCGTCGTGCATCCACCTTATCCCCGCTCCAAAGTTTATTCCCAAAGTTTATTCCGACAACTTAAAGGCCTGTTATGCTTCCTCTCCCGGACGCCTGCCCAGACCACAGGGTTTGCCCGGGGATCTGTGAACACTGGGATGGGACAGGGAGGAAGAGCAGCACGGAAGTGCCCTGGACTCCCCCTCCAGACACTGTTTGGTGAGTGGGCAGGAAAGGGCCAGCGCTTGGCTTCCCTCCCCGCAGAGGCAGGGCAGGTCCTACCTCGGTGTAGCCCATGCTGGCGGCGGCGATCAGGGCCTGCTGGATCGCGTGGCTCTTCTTGAACACTCCCTGCTGCTGCCCGGCCATGCTCCAGTCGCACTGGATCAAGAACTTCACCACCTCCAAGTGTCCCCTGAGAGCAGCGTGGACCAGGGCACACTGCCCGTTTTTGTCCAAATGATCCACCTTGAAACGAGATGAGAAAATACAATTAAACAAAATCATGGGCAAAGCATCTCTGCTTCTTCAGAGTTTCCAATCCCGGTTTCAAAATAACGCCACATACGCAAAATGTGCATTTTTCTGGTAAACTATCACTTCCATGACCAGAAAACAAACATTTCCAAAGCAATGTCCCAGGCTCCAGCATTATCTTGGCCACAAATGTTTGCTTTGGGGAAGATATCATTACTTTTTTTTTGGGTTTCTTCAGTTTTCTTCAGACTCAAAGACTACAGAAATATTTTTTCCTTTGTGTCCTGAAGTCCAGCATTCAAATTTTCTTGTGAACTGGAATCATACACACTGGTATCATCTCCTTTAGCCAAATATACAATGGGAAAACCAGCTTGTTTTCCAGGTATCAGTTCTTTTGAGAGTCCCAGAAGCGCCTCAGCCTGCAGTCAGACACCGTAACGCGAACCCAGGGCAGGCAAATCAACAGGAAACAGAGACAGTGCCTGACATCCCTGGAGGAACTTATTTGGTTGTATTTTGGGGCATGGTTCCCACTTGCTGCCTGAATGCATCAGCTGGGATTTCTAGATGCTATCCAACAGCAGGAACTTGGGGAACACAAGAAAGGCAGGTCAGCTAGCATGCTCCTGCTGGTTAACCCCTTCTGTGCTCTGCAGTGTACTATTTGCCATAAAAATAATAAATAATTATTCTGTGAACATATTTTACTGATATTAATTCATAGAATCACAGAATGGTTTGGGTTGGAAAGGACCTTAAACACCACCTCATTCCACTCCACTGCCATTCCACCTTCCACCATCCCAGGTTGCTCCAAGCTCCATCCAACCTGGCCTCGGACACTTCCAGGGATGTGGCAGCCACAGCTTCTCTGGGCAGCCTGTGCCAGGGCCTGACCACTAAATTCCAGTTCTATAATACATATGAGAAATATTTCATCTATTGTAACACATTCACATTAATAATAGATCCATATTTCTCCTTTCTCAACTCCTGCAGTATTCAGTATTGCAATTTTCTGCAAATACCTCAGTCTTCAAACTACACTGGGCGGTATTTTGGGATATTTCCTCAGTCCTGTTAGGGATATTTAAGGAAAACTATGAGTGGCAGGACTTCTGTCACTAAACTCTCCCAAAATATGCAACAAAAGCAAAAATCTTTTTTTCCTTCATACCATCCTCACATTATTACAGACAACACAACCCAGCAAGATCTAAACAGCCCCTCAGTCATCCTGACATCCATACCAGAACCACACAAACCCATATTTTGCCTTTTGAACTGAAATTAAACATACAGAGAAACCACAAATTGTTTCCAGGAGGCTCCACTTCAAAAATCAGCATAATTTTCTACTTCAACGAAGTATTTCAACTCGACTCATTATATACAATTAAAACTCCAAACACTCATCACAAAGCTAAACAAAGGGGATTTTTCTAGGACAAGTCTGATGGAAATTTTTGGAAAATGTGTCTCAGGGAGATATTTAAAGAATGTTTTGTGCTGGAAAAGCAGTGTTGCCATTTTAACCTTGTGAAGTTCAAGGATTTCTCCAGAACTCCCTTATGCAGGTCACCATTGCAGCGTCACCAGGCAGCTCCTACCTCAGACCTGGATTCCAGACACCAATTACTGACTCTCAGGAGCTGGTGTCAGTGTGGGACTTTTAAACCCACTGCATTTCAGCAGAAAAAAAACTACCAAAAGCAACCTCCTTCTGCTTCATCTGCTGGAGGACGTTCCCTAGCAAGCCTTCCACGCCCTGCCTGCAGCTCCCACCCTGCCTTGGACAGATGTGGAGCAGTTTGGATCGGCTTTTGAGCACCGTGGCTCCTTTACCTTGGCCCGTTTCTTGCACAGCAGCACCACGATGCTCAGGAACCCGGCGGCGGCCGCGTAGCCCAGCGGGGTGAGGCCGCTCTCCGAAGCAGCGTCGACGTTGGCCCCGAACTCCAGGAGCAAAGCCACCATCTCCGCGTATCCCAGGTGAGACTGGACGCACAAGACGGGCGCGTTGTTCAGAACTTCCGTGCGGTAATTCACATTCGCGCCTCCTAAAATCAGCAAGCGACTGACCTGCGCGGGGAAGGAGAGCTGTTGGCTGAGCTTCACGGAGAGACACGAGTTCATCGCCAGGGCGACACCGCAACGCAAACCAGGGCCCTCGCTACGTCTCCGAGCAAACAGCAAAGGACACAAAACGCTGAGTGAAAACATCTGCCCAACAGATGGTCCCATCTGATGCAGACGGAGCAGTTTAATCCTTCCCCGAGCGGCCAGGAAGTGGTGGGAAGGGTGCAGCCACCCTTTGTTTTGGGACAAAGCCACTCCAGCCCTGCTGCACCAGCTGGGGACTTGGCAGGGATGGGGAATCAAAACACGCAGCTGGAGAGAGCTGTACTCAGCACCCCTCCCATGGGATCCCTCTCCCTAGGGCTGCTTTGGCTGTCCCACCTGGCACCAGTGGAAAAGGCTCCACCTGATGCTGGACAGTGACACGGAAGGGACATGGGGACAGACACTGAGCTCACCTTGCCTGGGTGGGAAGGACCTGGGACAAACATCCTTCCACGTGAGAAAACAATTCCAACCCTGTATCTCTGTCTGAAATCCTTTCTGCTGTAGAGATTGGCTCACCTAAGTCAACACATTCATCTCACCACTGCAAAAGAAGTGCCTGAACCAGCACATGAGCACGTGCTGCTGGATTTGGTGTCACTTCAGAGTTCGTGCCTATCTAAGCCAGGGCCCTTTATGTGAGCTGTCAAGTTCCAACATCAGCTGTTGCATCCCACACCTTTGGGAAGGAAAAATCCCATTTTGCACGGGCACAAACTCGCTATTCGCTCATTGCAACCAAAAGGAGATCCCTGGTCAATGCAGTGGAGTTGGGGGACCACCCCAAATGGTAAAAAAATCTCAAGTGAATGAAGGCCTCTCCACATCTCAGGACAAACACCCAGCAAGCTGCTCAGCCTGGCTGGGACACTGGACATGGCTCCAATGCTCTGCAGGGTCACTGCCCATTGCTGGAGCTTCTTGGGTGAATTCTGAACCCCCCAGCTCTCCCCCTCCTCCTCCTCCAGTACCTTTATGTTCGGGGTGTAGAGATTTCTCAGAGATGCCAAAGCCATTGAAAGACCTTCAGTACTGTAGGAGATCCAAAGCCCTTGCAGGATGGAGGAAGATACCCCAACTTTTTTACTCAGACCCTGAAAAAGAGAAAATAACTTAGATCCAAGCTCACAAATCTGCTCAGTTACACTGGGCAGATCCTCCCAGGTGTCTGGACTTCAAAGGAGTTTCAGGACAATAATGACTACACCCAAGATAATGTGACAATTTGCCATATCTGACCTTCACAATCAATGAATAAGCTTGCAGAAAATTACTTGTAGAGGTAATGTAGCCATCTCCAAGATCTAGGAAAGGCAGGATTAAACTGTGAGCAACCAGACCCATTCAACACCCTCACAAAATGTCATGTTAAGGAGCACAGATTGCTGCTTTTTTTTAATAAAGTACACAGTATCTGCTCACAATAAGACAAATTCAGGAACTTTCAACCACAGCCTGGAGCAGTATGCCCTGGTATCTTCCATATTGTCTCCAACCTTTCCAGCTGGTGTCCATGATCAGGTTATGTACAATATATCAAAGGTCTGACGTGTTTTCCAGCACCCCTAAGTGGCACAGCATAGTTCAGCAGGTTTCTCCCTCCTATGGAAGGAGCCACAATTTCCCTGCAGCCGACAGATGGGAGTGAACAGCTGGATGGAAGAGCAGAGGGGTGGGATGGCGACTCCAGCAGCAGCCGTGCCGTGAGCACGCCCTGAATGCTGCCGTTCTGCTGCTGACTTCCCTTCCCTGCTGATTCCATGGAAACCACACAGGATCTTGAATTCTGTTTTGACATGCAAACCCTGATCTCCACTTCCTCGCACGCCGGGCGGTCACTTCCACCCCCTGCGAAACAGCAGGGTCCCAGTTCCGGTTTGTGGGGCTGGGACTGGGATGATGCTGGTGGAACAAAACCAGCAGCACAAGGTGGGATTTGTTCCCTCTGAAGGAAGATGTGTGGGAATCATCATCCCAACCCGTCGCTGGACTCGGCTGCAGCCTCTGATTCCTCTGTGTGAAAGATAATCTGCAGCATCGCCCTAGCCATCAACAGATTTGTCACTTGAAACGGTTTTATCACCAAGAGAAGCAACAGATCAGACAAGCTCTTATAAATAACAGCTCCATGTACTTGCTTCCTTAAAATTCAGGGAGCCAAACCAAGAAAAATATCTGCTTTTGTTGAGGGAGAAAGAGCTCAGGAATTCGAGCCGCTGTTAAATGCTGCTTTTGAAATGACACAACGCACGACATTAGGGGTCAATATTAAATTTCATGAACTCAGGAGGGTGAAATTGGGAAAGGGAAAGCAATTTTATAATGAACAGTTAAAATAATTTAAAAATAGTTATACTACTATCAAGGCTATAAATAAGCTGCCTGAATCACCACCAGGACCAAGGAAAAGGGTAGATATTTTGAGAATAGCCCTCTGAAGATAATCACAGACGCTACAGAAATCTTAACTGTTGCATTAGAATATATATGTACTTAGATATTAGTGCAAGACATAAAAGGTGGCATTTATCCTTTAAAGAAAAAATACATTCAACACCATTATCATTCAGCTGCTGAAAAAAGCCTGCCCTGTTTCTCATTTTACAGCTTGTACCTTCCTTTTCTTTTTTCCTCCTCAGAACTGTGGAGCAGGGTGGATCCTTCAGCAAAAACAAATCCCAGCTTGATACAACATCAAACCAAAACACCATCAGTGGTTCTCACTTCACGGGGACCATCCAACACAAGGCCAGGGTACTGCCAACCCCCACCATCCCAGTGTTCAAACAGTTGGTTTTTCCTGCCCTGTCTTGTATGCAGCTGTCAGCATCTTTAATTTTTACCCTATTGCCTCCTCTGCCGTTTGGCCATCGGCACCTTACAGCATCCCAGAATTCCAGGCTAGTTTGGGTTAGAAGGAACCTTAAAGCCCATCTCACTCCATCCCCCTGCCACGGGCAGTGACACCTTCCACTAGACCAGGTTGCTCCAAGCCTCACCCACTTGTGTATTACTGACATTTTAACTGATTTAAGATGAAATTAAAGCCTTTTCTTTGGCTGATTTGCAAAACATACGTCAGCCTGAAGTTTGGCTTCTCTTGTATCACAACTGCACATTTCTCTTTGTGCCCTTTTATTCCATGCCAGGCTTTTCAAGTTGGCTTTCCATATGCTCCTGTTAAGACTGGTAACAGATTTAAAAGACTAAAATATTTGTACTTTTCCTTTTTTTCCCCCCTAAACTGTCTGAGGATGTTTGTGTTTAAAAGAGAAGACAAAACCATCAGATCTCAGCCAGCAAGTGAAGATGGGAACGTGAAAGTGTCTTCCCACCCATGTGTCAGGTCAGCACTTTGTGCCTGTGCATCACCTCCTTTTTTTACACCTGGAAATTCCAAGTGTTTCCTCATCACCCTGCTAAGGTACCAGTGGATTCAAACTAGGAAGGATTGGGGAAGGATAAATCCATTTTCTGCGCTGTTTTATTAAAATTTGCCTCTATACCCAGCTCTCAGTACTCCCTGGCTGGACAAAACGCTTTAGCTCTGGTCTAACATTCTCCTGGCTTCGTGATGGAAAATTTAATTCCATAAAATGGAATTATAATGGCACCAGGCCTCCATAAATACCTTCGAAATTAGGATCTTTGTGTCTGCAGAAAGATCTTTGTGTCTGCTGCTGTAACATGGCAACTTGAGGAAAAACACCCTGAACTGATGACCTGACACACTCCCTAGCTGGCAGAAAACCCACGGTCACACTGGTAATGGCTTCAGCAAAAGATCAGCCAGAATGAAAAGCCTGAATGGGAAAAATGCTTGTTTAGGAACAAATACAGTCAGTAACAACAGGCAAAGAGTCTGTGCAGGTACCCTTGGAAATATTTTCTTAAAAGAATGCTCGAGCTCTTAAATATGGTCTGCAATATTCCAGCCTAGTGCCTCCTTCAGAAAAGAATGCAGCTCTTGTGTCACTCGGTAAACACTCACAGATCCTCAGTAAACACTGGTTAAAATAAGGAATAAAACCAAATCTATTCAAGGAAAAGCAAAAGACTGAGTTACAGTTTCTAACCCAGCTAATTCAAACCCTTTCAGAACCCTGTAGTACTTCTAAACACCATCCTGTTGTGCTCATCAGTCACTGTGACACTGGACTTCTGCAGAGCTGTAAACCCAAGGATTTTGCTGAGTGATGGGGAACAGAAGGCTGGATTGATATTTGTCATAGCCTAACTGGCATTTTCTACTATTGTAAATATTGCTCAATTAAACCTGGAATCTTGGCCACTTAATGGAAATTGTCCACTTAATGAAAATTGTCCACTTAATGAAAATTGTCATTTGCTCAGAGTCTGAATCCCTGTGATCGGTTCCCACCACGGACGTGGGAAATGAAGCAGGTTTGGAACCAGATTCAGATGTAAATGGCAGCTGAACAGGAAACTCAGGGCTGAATTTGGCTTTGGGATTGCAACTGAAAATGTGACACTGATACCCTGAGGGGTGATGCACCAATCTGGGGTTCTTCCCTCTGGCTCCAGCCATCGCCTTCCCAAACAAGGAGACTTTGCTGCTACACCTGATGGTGGATCTGGCACAGGGAATACAACAAATAAATCCAGCAGGACTGACACAAGGCAGAAATCACCTGTTAGCTCTAGGAAAAGTAACGGGAATGCCGAAGCTCTTAAGTCTTTAAAGTCATATACAGACCACATGAAAATACAGCCTTGTTTAAACTAGCATTAAGCACCCACAGGTCCTAACAGTTTTAAGCAATTCTGTATTTCCTGTAACCTTACAAATCCACCCTCTCATTCCCACCTTCTGGTGCCTGGGCTGGCAGGAAGAACGATATTTAGTTTATGGGTCACACTGATACATCCAAGTCTGCCTTGCAATTACCCAGGTCTCAAATGTCTGTGTGAAGAGTAGGATGGACCAATCAGCCAATGTCAACAACCATCAGATTCTCCCTTTACAACCTAAATTCTGCATTGGATTCTTCAAAATTGCTCCTTTCAAAAGATTTCCTTTTTTTCTAGATGCTGCTACAGGAACTTATCTTTCAGGGGAAGAAGCATCTTATGGCAGAAGAGAAATTTTAGGTAAGGAGGCTATCTGCCGAATTTACAGTCTGAAGGAGGCTTTAATTTTAAGGATTTCTTAGACACCACAGCCAATTTTCTAAAGCTCACTTCTACACACTTCAGCAGCCTCAAGCAATCCCACTTCTTACACCAACCCCACGACAAGACGAGACCGAGTGCTGCCAGTGCTGGGGATGAGGTTGGCGTAAACCTCCATTGGAATTTTTGTTACCTTAAAAATATGTGCTTTGAGAATGTGATGTCCCAGTTCAATAGTTTGCTGTCGATTTAATTTTCCTTCTTGTCGGGAAAACCAGAAGGCAAGCAGTGTGTGGCCACTCCTAAAATCAGAAGAAGAAGTGTGTTAGTGTTTCTTATTACACCAACGAAACAACTTTTGAGGACAAAAATGCTAATCCTTCAACCACATCCAGCTTTGGGAAACAGAGCTGGCTGAACTCTCACTTGGAAACCAACAACTAATTGCATTCTTTATTATTGGTGATCACTGACAGCTCAGAACCTCCCAGACATTGGCGGACAGCAAAAAAAAAAACCCCAATATATTTTCTATGAGCAGATGTAAATTTAGAAACATCAGAGGTACAAGGTCATGAAAGCTGAAGTGTTATTTTTATAGTCATTTTGCAGAGGAGAATCACATTTGCAAAGCATGTAACCAACCTGAAGTCACTAGAAAATGCCATATTTAAAATATCCACGCTTTGAGTAAAATGTTCTTTAAATGACACCTGCACTCTCCACCCTGTGGACAGTCCCGTGGAGTGAAACAACTTTATTTCTTTGTAAAACTCCTTCTAAACACATTCTCCAGATTTTCCAGTAATAAAGACATTTCTGGCAATGCCCTGCCAGACTGACAACCAAAGCAAATTTACTGAACTACACACCGAGCCCTCTTTAAGGCAAAATATAATAAAACAGACAATAACTTCTGTTGCTAAAGGTGATTTTTACTGACATTCTTAAACCTTTACACATTTACAGACTTCCATCTTGTAACACTGCAAGTTCAACGTGGCTGAATCTTCTCAAAGATGAGAGAAGATGATTCTCCACAGACACACAAAACACACATGATGCAAAAATGTGTTTTAATACCATTTCTGGGTGAGATCAGCAAATACCTGCTCCTGCAGGTGCCCCAGGCACACGTGGATGCCACAGCAGGAGATGCAGCGAGCAGGGCAGGAGCCAGCCAGGCTCCACGCTGGGACCTCAGTGGTCTGTGTGATGTTTTTTTTAGTTTTACCAACAAAATTATATTCTTCCTTAAGCCCCTGGCTGCTCCCAAGGGAGTCCTTTTAAGCCACTTCATTTCTGGAAGTACATAAAAAATGTGACTGCAGTAAAAGCAACCAAACCCCTTCCAGCCAAGGAAAATAAAATATGATACCAACTGTGGCTTTAAAAGGGCTTTTAAGGACAGGAAATGTTATTAGCTCATCCCTGTCTGGTAAAGCAAAGAAATACTTCGGATGGCCAAACATCTAGTAAATATTACACAAGACAGAAGCTTTCACAGCAGTGGGGATTTACCAGCTCACCCCCATTCAGGGTGAATTAGTGCCCATCTCAAAACTAACTCAGAAAGAAAGTGAATGACTTGCAATGCCCTGGCCAGGTTTTTGGCAAGACGGCCCCTAAGCCCTGCCAACGATCCTCCTTTTGGATCGGCAGCACAGGGATTTGTGTGAGCAGAGCCCAGTGATGCTCTGTCAGCCCTCGTGATGCTGGGAGGACAGGAATGTGCCTGCTGGAGGAGTGGCATGAAAAACAAACCCTATTTTTCTTACGAGGCAGCACTTGATCCCCAGGTTTGGACAGGTGAGAGAGCACCACATCCCATTTACAGGTAATAAACGGTTGCACTGGTGGGGAATTCTGTTGTGCTTCAGTCCAAAATGCAGCTCTGTTCATTCACCATCAACTCTAATAACTGTTTTCTGAAATGTTTTTATTGACTGACAGTACTTTCACTCTTAGGGTGACATGGCCATAAAAAGAAATTGAAGAAAACCCCTTTTTTTTTTTTGCCTGTCAAGCTGCTCCCCACACCTTGGCCTGGCACACGGCCCGTGCCGGGATCCCATTGCTCCATGCCTCCCAGGACTGGAGGAGAAGCCTCTCCAGACGGTGCCCCTGCCCATCACAGCACAGCTTTGATGCCTCAGCTGAGTGCTGAAAATCCATCGCGACGCCTTGGCGCGCAGGGCAGCGCCTCCGATCCCACGCGTCTGTGCTGTGAGAGTTCTCCACGCAGCACCAGCAGAGGGGACAAAACACAGAAAGCTGGGACAACAGAAGGGCCCTGAAAGTGGTTATAGCACCTCGAGCTAACCCCAGCTCGTTGCCTTGCCTTCCTTTGGCTCTCCCCGTCTTTGGGATGGGAGGAGAACTTCTGTTAGAGGAGACAGACAAATGCATTTGCTCATTACATTGGTTAACCTCTGGGAACTCCCACGGGAAGGAAGGAGAAACACATCAGAAGGAAACAAGTGACCAGGAAGCACAGCTTGTTCCCAGATACTGCTGGAAGCCAAGTGGAACAGGTTTTCATAACCTGGATTGAACCCGGCCCCATTCAGGCAGGTTATGAAAACCTGTGATTGCTGTAATACACTCGGTCCATCCCAATAAACCACCAGATTCACAACGCTGAGACGGGGTTGGAGGAGGGGCCAAGGTGTTCACCTCCACCCAAAGGTTGGTGATGCAAGCTCAAGAACTCGTAGGTCACTGACAAGGGAGATGGAGAGAGACTTTGGACAAGAGTCTGGAGTGACAGGACAAGGGGGAACGGCTTCAAACTGACAGGGAATAGGCACAGATTAGATATTAGGAAAACACGCTTCCCTGTGAGGGTGGCCAGGCCTTGGTACAGGTTTCCCAGAGCAGCTGTGGCTGCCCCATTCCCGGCAGTGTCCCAGGCCAGGTTGGACGGGGTTTGGAGCAACCTGGGGCAGTGGAAGGTGCCCCTGCCCACGGGGGTTGGACTGAATGGCCTTTAAGGTCCCTTCCAACACAAACCGTTCTAAGGTTCTGTGATTCCATGACTCAGAGCCATCAGCTCCTTCCTTTAAGGTCCGGATCCTCAGGCGGGGGATCCTCAGGCAGGGGATCAGGAGCTGCATCTTTCTGCTCCAGACTGCGAGCGGCTGCGCACGAGGGCTCTTCAGCCGCGCCCCTCTGCCTCTGTGCTCCACATCACTGCGGAGCAAATAACACCAGGATTATCCTTGTTGGTGGAAAACTCTTTGAGAACGTTTAGGAAGGCTCTGAATGGATGTGTAACTGCATTAACCCTAAGCATGAACTGGAGATCCAGAAGCTTCTGAAGTGCAGCTCCCGCCTGACACCCCCCCCAGCCCAGGTTCCACAGTCAGCTCCTAAACTGCTTTTCAGCTGCAGCTGGAAGGGTATTTACCTAAATTTAATTATAGACATGACTTTGGTGTTATGAATAAGGCATGTACGAACTGCTCCGGAATAAAGTACAGTATTCATGAGTAATACATTACCTCTGCAATGCTTCCCAGACCTTGGCTTTGGGCTGGTTGATAAATACTTGTTCTGTCAACATTAATTGGAAACTAAACCAGACTGCAACAGCACAGGCTTTTTTTTTTTTCTTTAATACAGCAGAGTGGCAGTAATGATTTCTACATCAAGGAGCTCAGTGAAATGATTTGCTTTGAATTTCACCACTGCAGAGTTTATCATCAGAGATTTTTCTATTTTTAATGTAAGATTTTTTTTTTTTTTTTTTTTTTTTGGTGAAAAATTAATAGCCCTGCCAGCTCAGCTGCTGCATCTTTAGCCTGCTCTCTGTGCCTGTATGGACTCCTGTAATGGTCAGGAGTCTGCCTAGATGTGTGTGTATGTATGTGCATGTACACAGTGTATCTACAGATCCATAATTATGTATGTGTAAGCACATATATATATATATATTTATAAATGTTAAAAACACATAAAGATGAGTCTCTAATCATTCCACCACCCTACACAGCACGAACCAGTGCACACCTACAGCAGCTCTAAGGAAGGTCAGAGGAGGCTGCACATGAGCTTATGTGGAATTATGGAATGGTTTGGGTTGGAAGGGACCCTAAAGCCCGTCCAGTCCAGCCCCCTGCCATGGGCAGGGACACCTTCCACTACCCCAGGCTGCTCCAAACCCAGTCCAACCTGGCCTTGGACACCCATCCAGGGATGGGGCAGCCACAGCTGCTCTGGGCAACCCGTGCCAGGGCCTAACCACCCTCTCAGGAAAGAATATTTTCCTAATATCCAATCTAAACCTACTTTCTGTCAGTTTAAAGCCACTCCCCCTTGTCCTGTCACTCCACGCTCTTATAAATAGATGCTGGGTCTGATCCCTACACAACTGCTCCCTTATCCACCCAAACGTGACTCACGCAGCTCTGGGGGCACAGCAAGGTGATGCAGGATGTTGGTACCTCGAGCACAGTCCCCAGGTGACCCCATTCCTCATGTCACAGATGGAAAAGGACAAAGCCTCACTGATAAAATACTGCTGTGACCAAAGAGCAGTGAAGGAGAATGATTAATCACAGAAGAAAATACTGAAAGCTCCCAGATCTGTGTGGCGTCTAAACTCTTCCAGTCCTCAGGTAAAAAAGATTTTAAAGGGTGTAAAACTACTCCAGTGTTAAGGCATTGCACCACCAGAGTCAAACACAAGCAAAAAATAAATGAGAATCAGTTCTGTTCACTTCTGAACCCACCAAAGTCCAAATTCCCTGATTTACACCCACACCTCCCTTCTTCCAGCTAATCCCATGAAAACATTCCAAAACCAAGAGATCTGACACTGTGCCCAGTGAATCTGCTCTTCAAAAGATGTGCATTCACATTTTACTCAGCTCTGCCAAGTGTAACGTTGTAGCTGCAGTGCAGAGACTGATGTGTGCTCTGACAAAGCCCGGAGCCTCC
The DNA here is from genome assembly GCA_013397755.1 of Cnemophilus loriae. NCBI lineage: Eukaryota > Metazoa > Chordata > Aves > Passeriformes > Corvidae > Cnemophilus > Cnemophilus loriae. Next base: position 213,064 of record VZTF01008977.1, on the reverse strand, counting down.
TCCCTGGCAGGATATCTGGATGTCTGTCCTGCAGAAAGGCCAAGCTCAGCTCCATGAGCCCCTCTCGAAGGAACAGTTTATCACCTAAAGTGATTTATTGATTTTTTTGTAATGTAGTTTCCCTCTGATGTTATACTTGCAAATTAACTTGGAAGGAATTCACATTATAAAAAAAAATATTCCAACAAAACAGTCAAGGCTACTCTCTCCTGCACTGCTGGAAGATGATTTTGCCCTAAAAGTGGGTCTTAAGATTTGAGGAATAAAATAACAGGAAGAAATTCAGTCACATTTCTTTCTTCGATCAGTTTCTGATTAACTCCACTCTTCTCTTCTTGGTGGCTCAGTGCCACGGGATGGATTATTCCGTGAATATTTTCTTCCACTTAGATGTGAAAATGGCCCAGCAGACGGAAGTTTAAAGTCCAGAAGAAAAGCAAAAAAGCAGATTTTATGAGGACAGTAACTTAAGACACTAAATATATTCAACCCCCCCGCTGCACCCCAGTGCTGAGGCATGCATGTCTAACGAGCCAGTTAAAACGAGCTGCTCTCCTGATGTCCTTTATGGTGGCAGTGATCACATCTGCTCTGCATCTCATCTGTCATCGTTCATCATCTGTCTGCCTTTTCTCCTCGTCTCTTCCAACCGGCGCTGCAGCTGCAGCTCTGACTGCAGCTCAGGGGAAAACCTGCAGAAAAGTCACTTCGCTGTGCTGCTAAATCCCTGTTACAGATCCCCAGCTTGCTACCAGTGGCTTCAGCAATTTATTTCTGAACTCTGATTTCTGCATGAGATTAGAAAGGGACTCCAAGAGAGCTGGAAAGAGACGCTGGACAAGGGATGGAGGGACAGGACACAGGGAATGGCTTCCCACTGCCAGAGGACAGGGTTGGATGGGATATTGGGAAAGAATTGTTCCCTGGGAGGGTGGGGAGGCCCCGGCACAGGGTGCCCAGAGAAGCTGTGGCTGCCCCTGGATCCCTGGCAGTGCCCAAGGCCAGGCTGGATGGGGCTTGGAGCAACCTGGGATGGGGGAAGGTGTCCCTGCCCATGGCAGGGGTGGCACTGGATGGGCTTTGAAGTACTTTCCAACACTCCATGATTCTCTGAACAGAGTCACCATCTCGAGATGCTGGAGACGTGGAATTTGCACACAGTAAGTTTCCTATACTCATTTTGCTGAGTTATTGCCCATTCTTTCTACATTTCAAAATGTACCGGGTTCCGAGTCATACAATCAAAAAAAATTATTCTGGAAGACATATGGGAAGCCCAAAAGTTGTATTCTCAGAGTCAGCACTCCCTGCTTGGTGAACAGGTTGGGTTTACCCCTCCAGCTTACTGGAGGACACGATGATGGACTCACCTCTGTGATTCACAAATGCAGCACTCACTAAATACGGCCTGAGGGGTAAATCCAACGAGACAGAAATGTCACACTCTCGTTCCCCTGCAATGGGTGTAGAGGAAGTTCTGCCCCAAATGACGGCTCAGCCACCACTTCTACCACACTTCTGCCAAAATTAGAGCTGTGGAAATGACCTTCAGCAACCAGATCCCACGGTGAGCTGATAACTAATTGCACCAACTCAGCACGGGCCTTGCACAAGTGCAGGTGACCAGACAGCAGGCTGGGCAAGGAAATAACCCGACCTCGTGTATTTTGGTGGCATGTGGCACCCAGCCCACGGCTGGGGATGGCAAAACAACCCACAACACGTCCCTTGTGGCTGTGCTGATGTGGCCAGTGCTGCCTGTACCTGTACCTGGACCTGGGGGCACTCAGAAAGCCCACTGTGAGCTGCAACACTTGCAGAGCTACAAGACTGGCATTCTGGAACAATGAGAAAGGCATTGAGAGAGGTAATTCCGAGTGTAAAGCAGCGCTAAATAATGATGGCAGCCCCCTGAGAGCTGGTGCTGCTGCCAACCAGTTTGGAAAACCTGATTATTCCATCTCTGGCCCCACAACGTGCTAGTGGGCACTGCATTATTTTTCATTTTCTGCCTAATAGATGAGGAACTCAAATAAATTCTAAACCCATTATTCTGTCTCACCTTGAATTCAAACAATGCCTTTGCTTTGCTGAGTAAAATCCATCTCATGTGAATGTGGAGAAAACACTTAAGACCTACCCTGGGTTTTGGTGAACACTCGATCATTTCAGCTAACAATCAATCAGAGTGTATTTTAAGAGCTTTTGAGAGTCTTATAATAGAAAAGAGGAAGAAAATCTATGAATCCATGCACCATAATGCCCAAGTGAACTCCATATGAAGGACTGAGCTGGGGGTCATTTTAAGAAGTTAAGATGTGTAATGCAAGCACCAACTCCCCATTTAAAGCTGTTTGTTGTATCCCTGAATTGTTATAAATACCACTTCCACCAACTTCTTTTTCTCCAAACTTTCTAAGTTAGTTATCTTTACAATGAGGACTGTTATTTGTCAATCAGATTCAGCAATCCATCAAAATAAAACAAAAACCCCTGATTTTGCTCAAAAGCCTTCGCTCTATCATTTTGCTGGGTAACACATAAAAACATTAATTTTGTGTAGGAAAAGTCTCCACTTGCAATGTGATCCCAAGAGAAAAGGCAACATGTAAAATACCTACAGAGTCTTGTACTAAAAGACAGCTCTGCTGAAACCATGGCAACCCGGGTGTTAGATGAGAGCTGCATCCTTCCGCCCGATTTGGGATTGAGGGCCAGATTTGGTTTGTGGACGTAGAAGAGGAGGGAAGAGGTGAAGAAATGGCCTTGTTGTGTTCATAAAACACTTATTCTTCAAAACCCATGGCCCTAGGAACAGCAACCAGGAGCAAACCTACGCCAAGGGCACCACCTCTGCCGCTCCACACCTCCTCCAAGTTCCAGTCCCGCGCAGGTCTCCTCCCTGGAGCAGCGTGTCCGTGCCTAGGTGACCCTGGCTGGGGTCCAGGGACTGGGGTTTGGGGTTCAGCTCACCTCAGTCAGCAGCTGGAACAGGCCACATGAACTGCTGCAAGGACTCAAGGAGATGGGAGGGACTGCCTGAGCAACACACAGCCGGGTGGCAGGAGGCCCCTAAAACTACGTGAGGTTTGGCTTCACCAAGCCAGGGGTGAAGTGCTTGAGGTGAAGACCTAAAATGCTTCCTTTTGCCATGGTCCCACGGACGCTGGGACATCCCCAGGCAGCACAAAGAGCCTCTTCCCTCAGCCACCACACACACAGCACTGGTTGGTCCAGTGCCACCCTGAGACACAAAAGCCCAAAGTGGGGCACTCACACAGGCAACGGCACTGACAGTATCTTCCTCCCACCTTAGCTTTCCTGTACAAGAAAAGAAAATCTGTGAATCTGCTTCAAAGCCCTGTGTGTGAGGTAGAGGAGCAGCCTGGAGAGATTCACCTCATCCAGCCTCATTTGTCAGTACTGGAGACATCTCCAGGGGAGCCCATCACCCTGAGATTCCTCACATCTCAGCTGGAGGAGATGCTTCCCAGGCATTCCTCATCTGACCTACTGTAGCCTTTTAGCTCAGGATGAAATGAATCACTCTAATTTCTCTCCTCTGACTATAAAGCAAGTCTAGACAAGTAACTCAGATGTTTATACTTAAACCTGGATAAAGTAATTTCACTTCTGGGGTCCATATCTGACTAGAGCTCTCTTACTGCCTTGCCAGGGCAAATTACTTCATTTCTGTCTCACAGCCCTTTCAGCAGCAGCACAAGGATAAAACGTTTTATTAGTGTTGTAAAAGCATGGAAAATAATTGCATGGAAGTTTCTGATTAAGTCTGGGCAGAAAGCAACACTGCATTAGAGCAGAATTTAGGTTTAGAAATACAAGTGTAAGAGGAATGTGCAGTAAGAACCATTTTCTCCACGCACCAGTCACAAAGGATTGGGTCTTTCCCTAAAATGTTTTATGTTGTTCGTCAAGGAAGCCGCCTGGTTGATGTGCTGGCCCGACAGGCTGGGGAGGTCGTTACTGCAATGCTGGTTAAGTGCTCTGACAAACGCCTCACTGGAGCCCTGTGTCAAAAAAGGGAGGGGCTGGGAGGGGCTCCTCTCCGAGGAGACCAGCAGTGAGGATGTTACCCTTCAGAGCCAATTAGCCTTTGCTTTGGACAGCAAACGCATGATGAGGGTTCAAAGAAGAGGGGCAGCATCTCAACGGGCTCACCAAAACCCCAGAGGGTGGAGATCTGCTGTTTTTCGTAAAAGCGTAGAAAAATGTGATTATTCCTGGACACCGTGCTCCTCCTCTCCCCTCTCCTCTTTTCCACGCTTCCGAGGGCACGAGAACTCGCTCTCACTAACGAAATCAGGAAGATTATCCCAGCTGCAGCGCTGGGATACGAGTGGACACGAGGCCCATTATCCCAATTTCCTTCATAACGGCCTCACACCTGGACACTCTGTCAGGGTCAGTCAATTGAAAGCAGCTTCACAAACCCACATTTCACTTCAAAGCTCCTCTCGTGGGGAAAAATACCAGCCTCAGCAACCCTGACGTACTGACATGGTACGGTCAAACAGCTCCACGTACGACAATCCCGAGGAGTGCTCCGTACACTTGTCATGTCTTCTCAATTCCCAAGTGAGCAGAAAGAAATCCATCTGGCTGTGAACAAACCAGATGCAGGCACATTTTCACAGGCTACTGCTGTGAGCTCTGTCAGTGGCCAGTTCTGCTTCTCTTCCAGGAAAGAAAATGAAAAATCATTACTTATGTTCATCGTCGCTCAGGGTTTCCCACGCTCTGAGCTCAGCATCAGCTGGACAGGAGGATTTTGAGGAGTGTCACAGCTGAATCTCAGCGATCCCTCTCTATTCATCTCTGGGTTGTATCTGGTTTCATTAGTTACCATCAGAGCATAATGCAATTAGTGCACGTTCTACATCAGAGATGTATATTAGTCCTCCAGTACGTATGGGCAGTGAGAGCCTGCTGATGCACTGGAACCTCTTTTTGCCTGCGGGAAGGAGCTCAGTCAGGTCAGCTCTGTGGGGATGCCCTGCTTGCACAGAGCATGAGTGGTCCCCATAGTCACCATCAATTTCCTCACATTAATGGCATGTATGAGATGAAAAGTGACACCTGAAAATCTCCTAAATGGTCTTGAGGGCAGCACAAAGTGTTTGTGATGCTCGGGAAAGGCAGCACCAAACCCAAACGTTGACCAAAAATCTTTCTGGTGACTTGCTGAGTGAACACGGTCTGATTTGTGCCTTTGTGCTGATTACACTCTTTGTTTCAGTGCAAAACCATCTAAAATGCAGCACATTTGAATTTCCTTCTGAATCTGGTACTGTGAGAGTGCCCTTTCCCACCGCTGCGAGGGTGAAGAGAATTTCTGGACCCCCAGAACCACAGTCCCCAGGTTATTCAGCCATAGGCACTGCTACCACCCACAGCACCCAATACACGCCTCGCCCACCAGGGAAGCATCCTGCACCTAGATTTTATTTTCATAAATGATGGAAAGCAGTGATTTGGAAGGCAGTGATTTTCCTGAGTTGCTCTTGTTGGGGATCATTCTGGTAGGTGCTGTGTGATCAGTGGTAACTGCCAGGAGTGCTGGCTGCTGTCCCCTCACCCAGCTGATAGCAAGCTCTCTTGCAGCCAGGCCACACAAAACCAGTAGCACCAGGTGGGAGTGACTGGGATGGAGGAAGCTCTCAGCTCCACTGGAGCAGGCACAGCACAGACACTGCAAACAGGGTAGAACGTGGTGACAAGCACTCAGTGACTTCCAAGCAAGGATATTAAAGAACTCTTCGATTGATCTGAAGGCACCTGCTGCTGTGAGATGCTTTACCAAGGGCTCGCTCAACAGGAATATTGTCAGAACCTACTAGAAACAAGAAGATGCCCATTGGGAGGAGCTATGTCTTATTTTTCTACTGCAGCCTGTTTACCTCAAAATTTAAAGTGGTAAATTACTCTGACACCACTAACAGCCACAGCTGCCTTGATCAGCCAGGTGCTTTCCAGCTCCAGCAGATACCATGAGATTGTCTTCAGACTGACCACTGGGTCACTGACACATCCTTGAATCCGAGTGTTTCCCTGATTATTATAATCATATTTTAAGAAATGTGCAGAAAAATGGAGTAAAACTTATGAGGGTAAACTACAAGAATTACAGTCAGATCGTCTGTTTCCGCTTGTCACTAGAAACAAAAGTAATGTTGTTAATAGAGATCACTGGGTTTAGAGAATATAAATCTAACCGTGATTAAATTCTGTTCTCTGTGAGCTAAGCCAGGAACTCAGCTGCTGTCAGGACAGAGATTACAGATGCATTTACAGTCCAAAATCACTACAGAACAATTCTGCTCTTTGTTGTCAAAAAAAATTTAGCAGACCTATGAGGAGCACAACTTGAAAAAGAAGCAACTGCAAAAGATGTATCCACACTACTCATCTTTCCACTTCTTGTCTTCCACTTCCTGTGCTTCTGACACCTTTGGAGAAAGGGACGATGATTCCCCTCCTCCAGGACTGAGCTGGCAGGAGTAACCTGCCCCTGGTGATAACCGAGCTAGACAGCCTGGAGCCTTCTGAGGAACAGCTCATTCTGAAGATGACTGCTAGGTTTGCCAAGTCAGGTGTGTTTGTTTCTTTCCATGAACAGCATAAAGACCTCAGGTGATCAGTACAGAATGTAGAGCCCTACAGTGTTCATAGAGCAAAGCTGGGTAACTGCAGCCATGTGCAACCTCGTAAAATTAAATGATTCAGGTAACAATGCAGAGTAACACACTGGCAAGCTCTGATTTCTCAGAGCATTTGCTTACCTTGGATCACAAAGAAACTTGGTTTTTTCACCTTCTTCTCTCCAAATAAGCCATTCTCGGAAAGAGGGATGAACAAACATTCGCGTCATATCTCTACGTTTGATAAGAAACATAGAAAGGTTCTCCATCCTCTGCTGAAAGTCCTCCCACTCCAAAGTGCCCTCAATGTTACCTGCATTAATGGCCTGAAAAATATGTTCGTCTGTTAATGGGTGCAGAGAAGCCACTGCTACGTTCAAGAGAGGCATGACCCGATCAAAGGAAGACTGTGTTGGGAACTTCATATTGCACTGCAACAGGTACACTTCGGACAGGGACACTGGGACCACTTTGTAGCTGGAGCTTTTTAGAACTAGGTATCCTTTCTCTATGAGATCAAAAGTAAGTTTCAGGTATAGGTAGGACCCTTGGCTCAAGGTCTTGAGGTGAGAACTGAGCTTGCCAAACGTAGTGTTGTCCATTTTGCCGTTGAGCGAGATGTTGTTCTGGATCTCGGAGCTGCTGTGTATCCGATGAAGGATGTACGCCTGCAGGTCCTGGTCGATGGCTTCATTCTCTTCCAGTCTATCCAAAAATATTCTGTGGAAGGGCAACAGCTTAATTATTTCCTACAAAGAAAGAAAGAAAAAAAAGATACTCATGCTGGCAGTGTCTACTATTCATTAAGTAAACTTAATTTCTATTACAATAGCACCTTTGAGACTCCTTTAAGACCTTCCATCAGGGCAAGAACACAAACAGCAGTTTGTGCCCTCAGGGCCCCACACTCTCACGTATAATCAAGCAGGATGTGTGTGAAACATGACTGAAATAGAAACGAAGGACACTGTTTCTAACACTACATCCACGGAAAGGGCTGGTAAATTCACACACAGCAGTGCCCTGGTTATTCCTATCCCTCCCAGCCATGGATTGACCTCCCATCCCTTCTGCTGTTCTGTCAGAGGGAATGGACACCCAGATCACAGATCCGAGGCCACAAGAAACTTGCTGAAGCTGAGACCGGGAGCCTCCCTGGGAGCATCCCACACCCACAGGTGCATGGAAACATCAGGACAGGTAACAGTGAGTATTTTCCAGTGCAAAGCAACTACGTCTGTCTGCTGCAGGACGCTGCACTCAGGGAATGCTCATGATCCAACACAAACCAAAGATCATCAAAGGCCTCTCCAAAGGAGTTCTTGCCTCATGTGCTCTCAGCCACTGCGAGGAGAGGAAAAATGATACAACAGATCTGTACAAGGCTGGCTCCAAGCTCTCCAAAGAAACAGAGAGTGAGAGCACAGTGTGAACTCAAGCTGCAGTGAAGACTTTAGGGATGCAAAAGCCCTAATGAAATGAGGAATTCAAGCCATCAGGATGCAATTTACTTACAATTACAAAAAGATTTCTTCCAAACGATATTTAATTTACTCCATTACTGAGCAGAAAATGGACCCCAGCACTGAGCAGCAAGTAGTCTGTGCTTTCCTGGAACTTGGGAAGCAGCTGCCACTCCCAGTGCCAAGGACCATGTGGGGGCTGGCTGCCCTGGTGGGGCTGGAACCAGACTCAGCTGCCTGCTGAGCTCCTGCACCTGCTCACGACAGACTCGAGCTGAGTAAGGTCTTGGCCCAACACTGACTCCACCAGACCGAAACCATCCTGCTCTGGGTCACGCTGAAAGGCACGAAGATCCGAACTCCTCTGCCCTTCCACGTGAGGCTGAGGACGTTCCTCAGCTTCATGGGCTGACAGACATCAGGCCCTGCCTTCCTAATGGCTCCATGAGGCAGGGCCTATTGGCACGTGAGCTGTCTCACAAAATGATCCCAGCTATTTGCTGAAGAACATTTATTGACAAGAATAAGCGACGTTAGAGTAGATCCTTCTAAAGCTGTGGACTGAGCCTGGGGACATGGATGTAAATCCAAGAATAAAAAAGCCAAAAGGATAAGCTGAAATAAAAGATCTTGAGCAAATCCAGAACATCCAGTAAGATCTTCTTTACCAAAGTCCATCATGACAATGACAGAGTTTACCCCTGTTTTGGGTCTCAACATACCTGTAGACTTGTCCTGACTGTCACTACCAGCTTCAGCCAGGAAGGGAATTTTCCAATCATTTTGCTCAGGAAGGATACTATGGTGTCTCCATAATCCGGCTTGTGAAATTCAGCCTCGTTTAAACCATCAATTAATATAATGAAATCTTCATCAGGGATCTTCCTCTCTGAGAGAAAGAGAAAAAGCATTAATTGGAAAGGCTGTAGACACACAACCAGAATGTACTGCAACGTCACTACAGAGTTTTAAAGCACTACCAGATATCGCCAAAGAAGAAAACACCCACAGCTGCAGCACCTTTTTAATGACACATTAACTGCATATTGACCTTTACAGGTCATCTCGTTCCACCCTCCAGCTGGGGACTGGGACATCTTCCACTAGACCAGGTTGTTCCAACCTGGCCTTGAAAATCCTACAAGAAGTAAATCTTGGACTGTTTCAACGGGATTTTTTTGCTGCTGGAGAATACAGTAACCCAGGTGATGCTGACAGTGCAGTCATTTTTTCTATGTCAGACACTGAGAACTGAGAATGGCTTTACAACTAATGACAGAGATACTTTTGGACTTGTACCTTCAGCTCAAGTGCTATCCTCTCAAAGGTAATCTTGCCTAATAAGACTCAAAACCAGGTGCAGAATGGGAAATCTGAGTCTACTGTTGGCATGTGCTATTCACATGTACTGCAAGTTCTGATCTGTAAAGTACTACAGATAAATTCCTGCTATCAAAAAGCTCAATGTTCCCAGCAGCAGCTGAGTTTTTGTCTTTGACTTTAAATTGCATCAGGAACTTTGCTGTAAAAGCCCAGCACAGAATGTTCATCGCTGATGAGAGCCTGTGGTCCCTGTGGTATTCCAGGGAGAACAGACATGTGCAAACACCTTGTGTTTGGGACTGCTGAGCATCTCGTCCTTGCCTTACGTCAACAGGTTGCATTTATTTCCTACTGCACTGTAAACATACACGTGAAAAATACGTGTTTTGCATTAAAATTACCCTAGCTGCTTTTTCAGTTAACTTCTCAGTAAGATTTTTGGGTACACTAGAAAATGTACTTTATTCCTCTCTGAAATCTTGGGTGTGAATGTAGTGCCTGAGTTTTATACCCACATCTCATGTTCCTCATAAAGCCTAAGGGAGAGAGGAGAAAGCAGGGAGTAGGGGAAGAATCAGAACTTTGTTCTCCTATACATTATTCAGATTCCTTGACATTAAAAATATATATATATTTGAGAAACATGAATCTAACTCTCTCAGTGATGTTCACCATTAACACCTGTGCAATAATTTTGTCCCAGAAGCACTAAAGCTTCAAGAGCACCTTGTAAAAGACCTGCTGATATATTTACAGAGCCTTAAATATTACGTATTTTAGAACCAATTTCCAGATACCGTTCATTTCGTTCGAGAACACTTAGTGCAAATCAGCTTGCCAGCACTCTCAACCAGCAGGGCTGGAAGGTGGGAGTCCTGGTCAGTGGCTCTGCTGGAGCTGTGTTGAGTGCAGAGCCCAAGAGGAAAGGCAAAAAAAAAAGGTTTCATATAAAATTTTTCCACCTCTTAGAATTTAGGGCCAGATGGGGGTCAACCTCCTCGACAAGAAAAATAAGAATCCTCTGAAACACTCTGAATTCAAGAGCTGAAACATCTCCCAAGGGGCTGCTGTAATAACCAGGAATTATTTTCCTTTAGAGCAGCGGTTCCTAAATGTATCCTTTTTCCTTTTCTTTTTGCCAAGAGTGACGACAGGAAAGAGCAACCACGCTCCTCCCACAGTGAAATTTCTCCATGCCAGGAAAACCAACTGCTGTCGTGCTGTGCTGGCTCTACATTTGCTTTGTGCCTGGTGGAACTGGGCAGGTTGGACCCAGATGCTGCTGCTCAGAGCTTGGACACAGTTTTGAAGAGCTGATTTGAACATCAGGGCTTTGGATCTGGTAGAAGCTGCATCTATTTCGTGTTGGATCTTCCACTGTAGTGTGTAGGGTGGTAACAAAATTACCTAAACTATTTTTGCAGCTAAGATGCAGCACAGGCACAGTAATAAACATGGTTCTGCAGGACAGCAGTCTTGAACTCTGTGATGCTCTGACAGTTTTCATGGCAACGAGAAAAGATCTTAAATTTAGCGATTGTCACAATGAATTAGTTATAACTTGCAGAGGGAAGAAAGACAAAATCAATGCTGTATTAGGAAAAGATCTAAGTCTGTAATCAGGATAAGGCTTGTCACCAGCTCCCCCAGAAGCTTTACACACGGTGTCTGTGCACTTTTATGACACCAGTCCTTTGGTGAAAGCTTTGGATTCTCCAAAGCCCACTAAACAGTGGCAGGGAAAGGGAAAAAACGTCACCCCTACACAAATAAATCAGAACATGTTGCAGTAAGCAGCGCTGTGAATGGAACTGGTTGCTTGTCTTCACCTTGAGAACTGCAAGGACAGGTTTGGGATACGAAAGAAGCAAGAAAAGGGAAAGCCCAGTGGGATACTGGGAAAAAATTCCTCCCTGTGAGGGTGATGAGGCCCTGGCACAGGTTGCCCAGAGAAGCTGCGGCTTCCCCATCCCTGGAAGTGTCCAAGGCCAGGTTGGACGGGGCTTGGAGCAAGCTGGGATAGTGGAAGGTGTCCCTGCCCACAGCAGGATGTGGAATGGGATGAGCTTTAAGGTCCCTTCCAACACAAACCATCCCACGATTCTCAGTCTTCCCAGCTTCTCCAGATCCCACCTCCTCCCTTCAGCTCGAGAAGCGAAGCAGACAGATGAATCCATCGCTTCGTTTAAACGCCCAGACCCAACTGAGCGCCGCGTTTAAAATCATAATTAAAAAAAGGTGCGTGGGAGGTCGGGGCAAGCGCGGGGAACACGAGTACCTTTGTGCAGGTTCTCCAGGGGCTCCAGGACCCCCCTGCGGAAGGAGGCCATGGGGTCCTGCACGCAGGAGCGGAGGCTCAGCAGGCTCTGCAGGTGCGGCTCGCGCAGCAGCTGCTCCCGGTACGCGACGAACTGCGGCGAGCGGCAGAGCAGCGCGGCCACGTTGTGCACGAACTCGGGCACCAGGCACGTGTAGGCGTTGTCGGCCTGGCAGTAGTGGTAAGCCACGACCTAGCAAAGAGAAAAGAACGAAAAAACCCCCGTGTCTTCATGGGAGCCATGTCGGGACAGTTGTAAAAGCAGCGGTTTTTCCTTTGGGGAGTTTGATCTGTTCTGGCAGGTGAAGTCTTTAAGTGTTAACTAGCCATGACAAGAATCCAAACGAATCACTTGGTAAAAACAGGCACTGATCCTGAAAAATGGCCTGCCACTTGAGGAGTAAATGAAATTAAGCTGTAGCTGTTTGCAGAGACGGACAGTGACAGTAGCTGGCATCTCTGAAGTGCTGTGCTGAGCTCGGATTGTGCTCCAAGCTCTGTTTAAGGACTTGGTGCCAGTGACAACTTGTGACTGTTTCCTTGAACTTATTCTTTATTTGCTGTTTTCACACGCCAAGCTCTGTGGAAGTGGACAGACAGCACTCCCTGAGCCCATCACAGCGAGGCAGCACCTCGGAACTACAGATTCTCCTGAACTGGGGGCGATGTCAGGCTCACTGTACTTTATTCATACACTGTGATCCCACGCTTCATTCAAAAAATCAATTCAATTAAAGAAAAAAAAAAAATTCCCTTTTTCCCAGCTTTCCCCTGATTTTTCCAGCTCAGCAAACTCTGCTAGAACCCTGCTACATTCTGCCCACTCATTAAAATAAGCAGAAAACCAGTGATACCTTCTCAGGCCACGCTGCCAACTCTCTTGTTTTCTTTTGCAATATAAAAAAAAGCCCTCAAAAATCTGTCTCTGCCTGCGAATCCCTTGGGAAGCTGTTCTGGCACCACTCCAGCCCAACTTCTCCTGCTCCTTTGCTGCCTCCAGCTTTGGGCACTGCCTGCCCGTTTGGAATGAGCCCCTGCCAGGGCACCAAGCTTTTCTCCAGCTCCTATTCTGGACTGGGTTTTCTTTGCAAATGTCACTGAGTATCCAAAAATATCCCGGCAAGGCAGGTGGGAGCAGCTCTGAACCAAAACCACCACTGCCCTGGAGCACTGCAGCACAGAATGCTGTGAAATAAATTGCATTATTGAACTTGGGAAGGACAAGATAGCTGAGGACACCGTGCAAAGGAAACGCTGTGGCCTCTCTGGAGCTCGGGGCAGCTGGGATGAAATGTGCACGTGGCTTTGGACACGATGAAGCCTTTCTGTCTCTCCACCTGCAATACCCATCCCCTGGATTGGAGGAGGCTCCAGGGTGGCCGGGGCGGTGAAGGGTGGTACCAAGGAATGAACACATCAGGCTGTGGGGTCCTCACCCATTGCTGGCTCAGCACTGGCTTTTAATTTTCAGTATGAAATTACCAACGGGGTATAATGCAATAATTTCCTTCCACAGTCAAAACGAGGTGTGACACACGCAGCGATGAGAAAGCTGGGCTGTTATTTCAAGCATCAAGCCCTAATACATGTATTTAAGTTTTAATGGATACCTCCAAATTCCTTACAGAATTTTTCCTACCAGCCAGTTAAAATATCATGAATTCCCTTAGAGAACAGCACTATGTAAAGTAATTATAAAGGTAATGATTTCTTTTCATCAATCGTATTTATTTGGGGATTATAACTTGTGGATTTCACAGAATGAAGTTCGTAAGTTGCCACTCCTCGATATCAGCTTCCACTAACAGAAATTACTCTGATTTCCTAAGCAATTGGTGTGTAGACACAAACATAAAGTCTCTTTTAATGAGAGGCCAATTAACTTCTTCCAGGAATCTGAAGAGCCACGTCATGGAAAAAGGGTCACGTGTAATACTCTTGAAGGGAATGGCCACCATCACATTTTGGGACACACCTGCAATTACAACCTAATTAATTTCAGCCCCTTCCTGTACATTACGGTTGCACTTGATGATCTTAGAGGTCTTTTCAAACCTTAACAATTCTATGATTCCATGATTCCTGATCCTTGTGCCTGATTTACTGGTGCATCAACTAAGCCTTGTAACCAGCAGGACAAACGTACTGCTTAATGGGTGGATCCAAAGCTAAAGCAGCAGGCAAGGAAGATTCTGGGAAGTCAACCAAAGCAAAGGCAGAATGACGTTCTCAGAAAATGCAACCCGAGCCAGAATTTCATCTTGATGTTATTTATTCTCCGTGACATTTTCTCTATCTTCAAATCACACAGAGGCTGCCAAAAGCCAGCGCTGCGAGTGGAGCCTGGTGCTGGAGGTCGGGCTGGGAATCAGGCTCCTCACTCGCATGGAGCGGGGGGGGAAACGGTTTTCTCAGGCTGTAAAACTTCTCAAGGTTTCCAACCCTGTTCCACCCCTGGGAAAGAGACCAGGTTCATGTGAGAAGTGAGTGCAAGAGCCTCCAGCATGTCCAGGGGCTGGTGTGGATGGGGCTCACCCCAAACAGGTTCAAACCGTTCTTTCTACCCTGTATTTGTTCAGTGCCAGTAACGCTCTGGGAAAGGTCCCTTTCCAGTTATTTCACCTTAAATACTTGACTAATTGTTCAAGGTTAATTTCTCCAGGAAGAGGGATGGATTACCAGCTTCACTGCTAAGGATTATCTTCTAAGATATGGGAGACCACGTCCAGACTTTGCTCAGAATCTGAAATGACCACTCTCTGGTCTAATCATGATTCTGAGGTGATTTTGACCTCCTTTTGCTCGACTGGATAAGCCAAAAAAACAAACAAACAAACAAAAACCTTGTATACCCTGCAAATTAACTTTTCACTGGAAAAGGTGTGTTCTCTCTCAATAAAAGCTTCATTTTCCACAGATCTAACTACTTCGCCTTAAAATAATGCTTGAACAAGTTCCAACCATGCCTTATCATAAACAAACCCTTGAATTAAACATTTAATTTTATCTAGAAACTATTACAATACATGAAATCACCAGGGAACGTCATGTGGTTCCAAAAGTATGGGCACGTCTGGATGCTGTGATCAGCAAACATTTGTTTGTGTCTGATACAATTTAAAACATAATTTTTCTAACCGTAGTTTCAATTTGAACTTTGTCATCCCACTGCACTGAACGCTATAAACACTAAATTAAGATTTCCGAAACTTTTAAACCTTTATTTCAGCCATCAGGTTTGTTAAATGATTTCCTTGCTTTAAAGTTTGACTGAATTTAAATCACCAGACTGCAAAGCACACAAGGCCTATAAGCAACCCTAAAGCCAGAAGTGGGTTACAACAAAGGATGGGACAAGTAGCACCTACATCCAATGGAGTGCTCAAAGCACCTGCTCATGGGATTTCTGTAAGGGCTGAGATCAGAGTCGAGTGACTCCATACTGAGAAACCAAGGTGTTATGGTTTTTATATCCAGTATCAAATGCCTGAAGTGAAAAATTTACATAATTCCCTTTCTTGCTTGGAAAGGAGCAGCAAAATGATTCACACTTGTACAATGAGTATTTTACTTCCAGGAGCACGTCTTCTCCTAAAATGACGTGTAGAGTCTAGCTGGCTACACACTAAAGCAGCACATTTATCATGAGCTCCTTGGTAGCTCATTTTTCTAAATATTAATTATGTGTTACAAGGCTTGAGGAACACCAGATGTGGGGACAGAGAGCGCTGTGAACAGACCACGGCTGACATGACCCCATTTCCTCCTAAAGTGGGGTCAAGGAGCCCAAAAACACTCATTTACTCCGAAATGACACAGACTTCATCTTTGTAACTGCCAAAGCAGAATGATGAAGACATTATTTTATCTCGAGGTATTTAACCCAGCAGGTCTTCAGGAGTCTCTTCTCCCAACCCTTCCAACACCAGTCATTCTACTCTCCCTTCTTTGCCACAATCACTTCCCACTTGTGCCTTCATCCAGCCTCACGTAACCTTCGCCCTCCTGCTGTCCAAGGGAAACAGTTGCTGGATGAAGGATGTTAAAAGCAAAATTGCTGTTCTGAGGATAATGGAAAATGCTGGTGGGTGAGCGGGCAAGAGCCGTATGAATGGAGCAGGAGGAACAGGGTGAGAGGGCAAAGGAGAAGGAAAAAATGAGACACAAAAGAGATTGTGTATCAGTCATAGAGTACAGAGGGTGAGAAGGGACTGAACTGTGAGGGAGGAAATGAAAAGAAAGAGAAGGGGAGCAAGTGACGTGGCAGGAGAGGGAGAAGATGACAGTAACAAGGGAAAGGCTGGAAGGACAGCGCGAACATCAAAGGAGTGGGAGGGTCTGGACATGGCTCAAGGGAAATAAGTTATTTTTAATTATTAGCACAGGCCAATTTTAAGCAGTTCTCCAGCACTACTTCTGAAACAGAATCTGCTCCATTCGGGCAGCATTCCTTTGCTGTCACATCTCCTTTGTGGTTTGTCTTGGCTTCCTGCTGGAAGCGTGTCGTCCAAGGGCAGCCAACCCCCCTTGGAGCAACCTCCCAGACCCCTGAGCTCACAGCACCACCCCACTCCCTCCAGTGCTCTTAAAGGGCTTCAGCAACGTATTTTAACCTTTAACCAGATTTTTTTTTTGACCCATACAAAATAGCTTCAAATAAATGCAGTGTAACACTTTGACCTGCCACTACGCCACACGCCAGGCACAACGCTGGCTATGATAATGGAAATGGCCGCCGGCACTGCTGTGTTTTATCCCCTGCACACGACTGTGACCCAGAACGTGGCACGTGGTGACCCAGTTTATTGGGAATGTTCATTACTTTTACATAGCTGAGTATGCTGGTAACGCCCTCTGAAACTCATTAGTGGCCCAGGGCGTCAAGGCTCAGCAGCAATGAATCCCTCCACCTCCGTGTAAGGTAGGAGCACTCCCTCTTCACACGCCTGCAGCAACGTTAGTGATGCTTTGGGTACAGCTTGGAGGATGGGGAGAAGAGCCTCCGGAGCCACCAGCCGTGCTCAGCACCAGCAAAATGCACTAATGCAACGGACACGCAGCTCCTCCACCAGCTGCTCCGCACGGGGTACGACCCATTAGTGCAGCTGAGCTGGGTTTCAGCTCCATTTGTTTAAGTGCTGCTACCACAAGCCACCACACAGCATCCAGACAACAGAAGAATAAAGCTGTTCAACGGGTTAGTTAAAACTGGGTAGCCAATCCATTAAAAATGCTCTGTGAGTAAAGGATAAACCTTCAGGGGGAAAGGGGAAAGGTCAGCGTGGCAGGACTGAGCTGAGCTCCTGCTTGCCAGTCAGCAGTCACTTAGCTCTAAAATTAACGATTTGTTCATCTCTGACATTAAGAGCTAAATGCAACCTTTGCCCCCAAGAATTTCGTGTACAAAAACCAGGCAGAAAAGTACAACCCTGAGTAATCCAGAGGAGGAAAAGCAACTGTTCGTTCACCTTTCATTTCTGTCATCATAGATACACAACTTCTGAATTTTGGGATAAGTGACATTTTCAGAGGGAAGGGAGTGGGTGAGAGGACAACGAGCTTCCCACCAGCATTCTGGAGCCTGCGCCAACCATTACCTAAGACTGTTTGTATATTATTAATGTGCTTTTGTAACGATCTGCATTTCTCCAGCGCAGTGACCTCAGCCCAATCTGAGAACATCTCGCTTTGCTCGGTGCAGGCAGAGGTGGAACATCTGCACACAGCTTTATCCAGCTCCTCACATATGGTTCATTCAGCTCCTAAAATAACCCTGACAATTGTGATTGTCCATCACTGTCAACACTTTCTTCCGTACTTCAATTCTGACTTTAGTGTAAACGCGACTGTAAAACACACACGTCCAAGAAATACTTTTCCATCCAGATTGACCAAAGGGTTCTTCCCTTCCTTCGGCTCTTTTTCCTTCAGCCAGGCTGACAAAACCTGTTTAAGGAGGCCATCAGCAATTCTTTTTTTATTCCACAGCTACTGACACAGGAATATGATGTTCCTCTCCCCCTTCCTCCAGCACTAAAGGACATTCCAGTCTTTTTTTTCTCCTTCTTTTCTTTTTTGTATTAGACTTTGGAAGGCCTTTAGCTTATCTATATGAAGGTCTTCCTAAACTGTCCCCACAAATGCCTGTTGGGGAACGTGGCATCAGACATTCAGATTTAGAAGCTGAATTATTTTAACCAACTATTTTTACTATTGTCCACTAGCCATTCGGGGGTTTTGCTCAGCTAAGAGTTCAGCATCTTCAAAGCCTCAAAATTCTCGTGGTGCCTCAAAGGCGAGTCAGACACATGTGAGGGAGCTTCTGAAGGAGGCGACTGCACACGCAACGAAGAGCTCCACGCTGTTACTTTAACGCATTTCCAGTTCTGCTGCCAGGTCAGTGATGCTTTCTCCCCCAGTGTCACTCAGAGACGTCAAACCCCACAGCTGGGGTAGGACACGGAGTGTTTGTTTGATCCAGGAGGACATCACACGGCACAGCTCTTGCCAAGCAAATCAATTTCTCTGCTGTTGACAGCAAGGATTCCTCAGTGGTGATGCTGAGCTGTGCTACGAGTGCTCTACGTGCATGACTCCCAGCTATCAGTTTGACAAACATTCTTAACCATTTCATCTGTCTTTACTTTTCTTCCTGAAGCTTGATAATCCATCAAACTCACTGCTTGTAGTGTGCTGCACAGCCCTTCTGGAAAAGGTTTCGATGCAATAAACTAAATTGCTGTTTATGAAAAAGCATAAACAGGAACACGGAGCTCAAAAAAAATTAATTACAATATTGAACGAAACAAAAAAACTCCTATTTTTTCAGAACAATTTCCCTTCAAGGCAGGAAATGAAGCCTTGAGTGAGGATTTAAGCACGTGCTTTGTTTCAATGCACATCTTCATCCAACACACATGGAAGTCACCCACTCTTCCTAAATAATAAACCACTAAGAGCTGGTTACGTGCCCCTTCCAGCATCAGTTATCCCAGGGCCATTACCTGCAGGGATCACTTCTCCTTTACCAGCCAGGCAATGGGAGCGAGGCAGACGAGAGGCTGGTCTCCAAGGATCCCAAAAAGGGTAACAGCAATGCTGGGAACGGACCCAAGGCCTCCGAATGCTGAATCAAGCCGTGCCGCTGCTCTGAGTCATCCCAGGAGCTGTTTGCTGAACACGATGGAGCTCCTGGGAAGCTCCACGTGCTGCGTCAGCAATTCGGCCACAAGAAGAGATTCCAAGTGCTACATGGTCAACTCATCAGCCCTGGCGTCGATCCGTTCATCAAGGCCTGACGTCTGGAAGCTGGGGACTGTTATTTCTGGAATCTGCCTCCATTTACAGTAGTGAAGATTTACTGGGAGATTAACGATCCTGCTCCCAGTGGGTAATCCTGCTGCACTACGAGCAGCACATCTCCCAGCCTCAGCTGCTGTGTTCTGACAGCAACACACTGGATTTATTCCACAAAAAAAAAAATTTGGCCAAAGGATGAGCAGGACTTTAAAGCCGTTTCTTAAAGAGTCCGCAGCCAAGGCATAACAACCTATTTTTACTTTAATTTTGGCTGTAAGGATTGCTTTTAGCTCTTTCTCCAGTGATCAGAGATGCCAAAAAGCTTCAGTGAGTGATCTGGGTCGTGGATGTGACAGAGTGTTTGAAAGAGCCATACTCCTTACCTTTTCCAGGAGGAAACTGAAGCTAAAACTGCATCCATTTATCAATTACATACCCAGCAGGATGACTTAAGCACTCAGGGGAAGTGATAGATGAGGTATTTTAAGCAGAGATAGCATGCTTTACTGCCCTTTCTGGTAGTCTGCAGAGCTTCAGATTTGCAAGGAATACAATGACTAATGCATCCTGAACAAAACCAGACCTGGGCACTGCATTCCTTTCAAGAACTCCACGTGGAAGAGGAGAGTATCAAATCTTAATATTTATTTACGCAGCACACGCTCCTTGCCTGGCCATCTGGGTGCAGCAGGAAAGCAGACAGGACAAGACAGTATCTGGCACAAAAAGCCAAGCAAAACACGTCCTGGTAATAATTTAGAACAGAGACTTTTCTTGCTATTTTCCTCTCCGAAGTGGGAGCAGGTGACAGGAAAGCATTAACTGCTCCCATCCTCCCAAAAGGTGTAGGAGGAGCAAGAGCAAACTCCTTGGATTTCAAAGCAATAGAACGGCACCCTCCCACCACCACAGAATTAGGGTTAAATCTCAGTAATACAATAAAATTCAAGCTGTAAATCTCATGTGCATAAGTGACAGTGTTCCATATGTTCCATACAAACCACTCCTGCCATAACAGCAAGTAATTTGTGTATTGCTCCAAAGGCTATGCTCTACTTTGGAGAATTTTCAAATAGAATTCCCAAGTGCACACACAGCAGTACCACTCAGCCCATGCCTGCCCCAAGTACAGCATCTGCCCTTTGCAAACAAAACCCTGCTCAAACCCTGGGCAATTTCATTCTCAGTGCTGAAGAAAACACACAATTTTTTCAGTAATTGTGTCGTATCCTAACACTTGTAATGAGAAAGCGGGGTGGCCGGGAAGCACAAACCCTCAGAGTAGCAGGGGAGTGCATTTGATGTAGCGGGAGTTTCATTTTAGAGAAATAACTTTCCTGGGTAATAGAACTCCTTCCAGAAGTCTCTGTCGAGGCTCCCCAAGCGAGCGTTTCGAACGCGCGCCTTTTCCGAGTGAAGTCAAGCGGGAAAACTCCCAAGGAGTCCCATTAGAACTGACACTTCCCCAAGCACCGCGGAGCCCCGAGCTGGGTGTCTCCGTACCTGCGAGGCCAACCTCCGCATGGCCTCCTCCTGGCGCCGGCGCATCTCGGGGGTCCCCGGGCAGCTCCCGCTCGCGAGCGACGCGTGGGCAGAAGGCGGCTGGGCCAAGGGCAGCTCTCGGTTGGCATCCGCATCTGTCCAAGGAAAGAGGTTAGCAATTGCCACATTATTATTACACACCAGGCAGCTGCTGTTTTCTATGGGTGGCAGCTAAAACGCTTCCAACAAATACCCTGGGTTGGGATTTCAGGGATTTCCAGGCCAGAGGCTCCTCAAGAAACTTCTTTTGGAAGCAGGAAAGGACCGCTAAGAGAAAAAGCCTTGAGCTTGTCTTATTCACCTTCCCCACTGTAATTTCACTGACTTTAAAATAATGACAATAATGGAGTGAACTGGGCACTCCGGAAGGCTCTGCCTTCAGGTTTGGTGGATTTGAGTGCAGAGCTCTCCTGCTCTGCTCTTCTGCCAGCAGACCTTCCCTTGTTATGAACAATTGCTGGTTAATTTGGTTCCAAGTCCTCCTTCAGCACAGACAGCCAATTTTTCTGAATTACAGGCCTATTTTCTTACATAAATAAATGAAGAGCCCCAGCTAACACAGCCATCTGAAGCCCATTAATTTAATCAGGGGGAGAGGAGCATGAGCAGCACCAGGATCTGGAAAAGGCTTGCAAGCAAATAATAAATTACCCTGGAATCATCTCTGGCAAGTTTAACTGTGTTCTAGTGCATTTTAGCTGCTTCTTTTGCCTGCCAAAGCAGAAATTGGCTTTACCAGCAGACTGCTACAGAAGCTCATCCACCTGGCCTTTGTGGATAACATTCCCAAATCATTTTTATTTTCACTCCTAAGTGCTCATATGGAGGATTTTTGAATGACACCACGACATGCAGCACTTGGTGATGTCTAATTACTGATTATTTTAAGAACAACACCACTCTGAAGTGCAGCCTGTGCTGGCAGAGGATTCTCCTGACTGGATTGCTGCAGTGCATCCCTGAGCCTGACTGGAAATAATCATGCAAACAATGACCCATTTAATGGCAAACAACACAGGAGGACGACTGCTGCCTCCATAATTAAACCCTGAATGTGTCAGAATGAGGCACGTTCTTGATTCTGAGCATAACACCACTGTCACCTGTATTAATTTTCTGAATTACAAGTATGAGGCTGTATTGAAGCCAGTTTAATTAGCTGATTGCACAACTACTGTAGCAGAGTCAGACCACCTGATTAGCACTTATTAATTAGCATTGATTTAATAGGCATAATAGATTTTTTTTCAGCATGTGGAAAAAGAAATGACAAAGAAACTTATCACAAAATCAGAGATGAATCATAGGATATCCTGAATTGGAGGGGACCCACAAGGATCTCGCAGAATAATTATTATCCTCTATAGCTAGGCTAGTACTTGTGATCTCTTTAGGGAATCAAGTCAAATTAATTATTGATTCTGAAGGTTTCCATCCTAATAACTAACGCTGAGGAATCGTTCAGCTTTCAACTTCACAGACACACCAGAGTGAGCTAAACAATGTGTTAGGTGGGACCAAGGATCTTCATCATCTGTGCACGAAGGGTGCAGGGCATCTCGTGTGAGAAATCCAGCTTTTAGTCCAGGAGGAGTTAAGCACAGTCATCTCCTTAATGTCCAGCAATGCCCCAGGCAGTCTGGGGACACACACTCGCACTTGGGGCACTGCAGAGCTGCAGTTACAATACAGAAACAAGCCCTGCCTTTCATTACACACTGTTCATTTAGCTCTGACAGGTGACACTATTCCACATGCCAACCCCTGGTGACATTTCAGCTCTTCCGACAGGCGAGAGCACAGCATTCCAGTAAACAGATTTAACTACAGCTTCACTGAGATACAGTGACCTACATCCTTAAAGATACCTTCAGGTACCTAACTCAGTATTTTTAGTCCTGTCTTACTCACTGACTGAGAGCTGAGTGATTTTAAAATGTTGTCATCTCTACCTGCAAACCTGCCAGTGTGTAGTGATGGGAACTGGATGGGACCAGAGGAGGCAGAGCAATCCTGGGTCCTGAGCCTGCATGGGCTCGTGACCCACATGGAATATTTACACCATGATTCAGTGAGATAAACAATCCGTATGGGAAGAAGAATGCACTGGCAAGGATTCAATCACAGAATACTGGCTGCCTGATCCAGCTGGAAATGTCATGAGCAGGGGGATTGGACGACATGACCTTTAAAGGTCCCTTCAAACCCAAACCATTCTGTGATTCTATGATTCTAAAATTGGAGTCTTCCCAATCACAGAAAGTCTGTGATGTTTCCAAGCCAGACAAGTCAGAGACAGACTACTCTGACTCCTCAAAAAGCAGCTTTGGAACAGGAACAGTACAAAAGCTGCCTGTAGCAGTACCTAGAGGGACTCCAAGAGAGCTGAAGAGGGACTTTACACAACGGCATGGAATGATAGGACAAGGGGGAATGGCCTCAAGCTGCAGGAGGGTAGATCTAGATTAGATATTGGGAAGAAGTTGTTCCCTGTGAAGGTGGGGAGGTCCTGGCTGTGGCTATGCCATCCCTGGAAGTGTCCAAGGCCAGGCTGGATGAAGCTTGGAGCAACCTGGGATAGTGGAAGGTGTCCCTGCCTACGGCAGGGGGTTGGAACGAGATAATCTTTGACATCCTTCCCAACCCAAACCATTCAGGGCTTCTACGGCATATTTCTCCCAGCTCCTTCCCCCAGCTGACAACAAAGACTAAGCTGATTTCCTGGGCCTGAAGAGCAATGGGGTTATTTCAGCCGAGACCACTCTAAAAGCTGACGTAAAAGCTCCATGAGTTTCGGAGAGCCACGCGCTGCTGTCCTTACGTTTCGGAGAGGCGTGGGGGCTGTCCGAAGCGATCTGCCTCATCCTCGTGCCGTGGCAGCTGAGCGCGACCAGCCTGGAGATGATGGCGGTTTTCCCGAAGCCGATGTTCCCGACGATCACCACGCCGCGGTTGACGCTGGCGTTCGAGCTCTGCAGCTGCGCGTCGATCTCGTGGAACACCCAGTCCCGGCCCACGAACACGGACTCGGTGGTGATGCTGGGCACCTCGAAGAGCAGCGGCTTCAGGGAGATGTCGGGGGGTCTGTAGGGTGCGAAGCGCACTGGAAAGGGAGACGCGGGAAGAACATCAACATCCACGCCAGACGGGAAAGCAGAGCTTGGAAAGGGATGTTTTGTCTCACACAGAAATCTTTCCGTTATGAAAGGTGAAAAGAAAACACGGCTCTGTATCACCCACAGGTTTGTTGTGAAAGCATCTGTCTCATCCACGGTATTTTCCACCAAAGGAGTTGAGGATTTTACAGGGAGTAGCTTAGAGCTGGGGAAAAACCGTGGCTGGAGAAATGAATTTTGTTGCTTAAATCCACCACAGTTAAAGGCCCTGGGCAGAGTGCTGCACTCCGCACAGCACCTCCTGGGAGACAGGACTGATGGTTCAACACAGAGACACACAGCGTGTGCTCACCTCTTCGATCCAACGAGCCCACAACAATCTCAGCACCTACAAGTGCTAATTCAGTCTAAGCAAAGTTATTTCAATTCTTCTAAAGTAAGTAAGTTAAACCAGATTGCTGACAGGATGTTCCTGGCTTGGCAATTAAATCATCTTCTCTTTTCACAATGAAAAATGATGTGTTAAAGCACCGTAAAGTTACCAAGAACAGCAAGAAATACCTCCCCAACAGACCACGTGTGCTGGTGCTGATGAAATACTGTGCAACTTCTGTAGAGCCCAAGCAACAAAAAAATCAAAAAACTGAACTGAAAATTCAAAATTCTGAACTGAAACACTGCCCACCACATGCAGCCGAGCTCTTTCCTGTGGTTGAAAACTTCAATTTCAGCAACCCAGATCTGGGTGTATTATGTTAAATTAAGCAAATGTCTATTTCCTTCACTTGCTGTAGACTGCAACTTTTGGATAGGAGGGAAAATTTCTTCACTTAAAAGGCCGTTCAGCCCTGGCACAGCTGCCCAGGGCAGTGGTGAAGTCCCCGTCCCTGGAGGGATTTCAAAGGATGTGGCACTTGGGGACATGGGGCAGTGGTGGCCTTAGCAGTGCTGGGGGAATGGTTGGATTTGATGAACTTACAGGATGCATTTCAAACCTTAATGATCCTGTGATTCTTTCAAGTGTCATCTTAAACATCTACATCCACTGGGATGAAACTGGTTCCTATTTTTCCCAGCCTCTGTGCCTAAAAAGGCTGAACTATTTTTTAATGTTTGTAAGAAGCACGTGAAACTCTCTTACCCACAAGGTGACAGTATTAAACACATATTGTGAGGAAAATCCCTTGAAAATGCTAAAAACAGCTTAAGGAAAACATACCACTGCCCTATTACATATACAGATCAACAATACACTGGGGAAGTGGGAACCATCCTCTCCTCCATCCCAAACCTCACCCCAAAATCTTGGTTCTTTCCACCCTGCAGCACTGCTGACATTTGCTTTTTGGAGAAGAAAACCCACAGCACATCAGAGCCACCAGCTTGTGCCTTGGGTTACAGCAACTTGAACAGCCTCAAATCCCCAGGGATGGAAATAAGGAAAGCAAAAATTGCCTTCCCTATCCTATTAAAAACCTGTCACTGGGATGAATCCTTGTCACACTCTTAGTGCTGGGATTCCTCTATTGCTCCCCTGCTTAAAATAACTGATTTAACAAAAGATAGCAGAGACAATCTCCCATTTAGTCTCTCTCACTGGGATTTTGGAAC
Source organism: Cnemophilus loriae (assembly GCA_013397755.1). Classification (NCBI taxonomy): domain Eukaryota; kingdom Metazoa; phylum Chordata; class Aves; order Passeriformes; family Corvidae; genus Cnemophilus; species Cnemophilus loriae. The sequence continues at coordinate 187,734 of VZTF01008977.1, read as the reverse complement.
ACTGGGAACAGACAGTGGGCTGTAATGTGCCCCCCAGCACAGGGCCAGGAACGTCTTCACTATTTCAGCCCAGTGCCAAGACTAGGGATATTAAAATTAAACCCAAGTTTAGGATTTCCAGCTGGAACAAAGAGCTGCTGTTTGTAACAGCCCAGATTGATGTAATTTCACAGCAATAGCTGCAAAATGCAGCATTTCAGGGAAGAACCCCACCTTGTATATGCAATGACATGAAAGTATTTCCAAAGAGTGATGGTTTTGCTTCTTCACATCTTCTTTTCCCTCTCTTTTTAAAAACAGCACAGCACCTCACGTAGGATCAGAAACAAATTTTAAAAAATTGAAACACTGCTGCTATTCTCATGCAACTGAGACAAAAAGGGGGAATAAAAAGAACAAAATGCAGAATGAAAATATGTAGTGCTACAAGGGTTTTAAAAGTGTGTCTGGAAAACAATTTGATTCTGTTCCTACAATAAAGTTGAATGTTTTGGATGCAATCACTGCAAATCACACAGCCTTGGCAAGCTGCTGCCTCCGAACATATGGAAATTGGGTCTGTCAAACTTTGCTTTCTTCACTTACTGCCTGCTAATGCACTTCTAGAACTGCCTCAGCAGCCAGGAGGGTTTCATTACAGACTGCCATCCAAAGCTCACAAACCCACTCTTTGAGGGGCTCACGTGTTTGGTACAAAGCCCAGCCAGGCTGTACCAGGTCCAGCACGTTGGGTGGAAACCCAACCTTGTGCCTTCCAGCTCCCCAGTTCCTCACCCTAAGATGGTGGGCTCAAAAAAAAACCCCCTAGAGAACAGGAAAGTTTCATGTACAGCCAAAAGAAACCCCTCTTCTACGCACAGGGGAGAATAATCCAGTCTCATGGCATAGAAACAACCTGAAAATATCCCAAATGAGCTTTCTCAGCCATTTACTCATCTGTGCACCACCCAACGATGGGGCTGAAGCATTAGCCTGGTGATCTGCTGCAGACTCAGGGCTGTCACAGTGACAGCTTAAGCACGTGGTGGAAGACTGAGCTCAGATTAAAAGAGGCAGGTAAGTTGAAGGGTGGGCTGAAATCTCAAGGACACGGAGCAAATCGAGCTGGAGCTGCCTGGGAATAAGCAAAACACTAAAATGTCAGCCCTGGCTCCTCTTCTCATTGCTAACGTCCAGTTTGTGGAATTTGCCATAAAGAACCACAAAAATTTCCCCTCTCAAAAGGCTTTTTAGAAGTCAAAGGGCTGCCTGAATGTGGGCATTGTGTGCATCCCTACAAGCGCTGGCCGAGCCGGTGGCCCCGTCACTGCACCGGGCTCCTTCCCCACTGGCACACTGCAGAACGCAAGGGGGAACTGCAATCCCTGGCCTTGATCGAAAAAATAAGAAAAAACCACTAGCAGCCCATAAAATTTCTCATTTTTAATAACTTCTCAAAGTATTAAACCCAAGGAAACCAGCTGAGTGCTGGGGGTGTTCGTCCTGGAGAAGAGACGAGAGAAGGCTCTGGGATGACCTTACTGCAGCCTTTCAGGGCCTAGAGAGGCTCCAAGAGAGCAGGAGAGGGACTTTGGACAAGGGCCTGAAGGGACAGGACAAGGGGGAATGGCCAGAGGGCACGTTATGGGATATTAGGAAGGAATTCTTCCCTGTAAGGGTGGTGAGGGCATGGCACAGGGTGCCCAGAGAAGCTGTGGCTGCCCCTGGACCCCTGGCAGTGCCCAAGGCCAGGCTGGACGGGGCTTGGAGCAGCCTGGGACAGTGGAAGGTGTCCCTGCCCACAGCAGGGGGGTGGGACTGGATGAGACCTTTCAGGTCCTTTCCAACCCAAACCATTCTGAGGTTCTGGTTGCCACACGGACACGGATGAAGTGGCTGCTGCCCGAGTCCCCCACCCAGACACCCCCACGACCGGGACGCCCCGAGGGCCCCGCTGCGCTCCTACCTCGCAGGTCCTGCTGCGCCCGGGCGCTGGCCACGCTCTGCCGCGGCATCCGCAGCGACGTGCGCAGGGGAGTGTGCCTCTGCTCATCCAGGTAAGCCAGGTCTTCCAGGTGGGCCGAGCTGGTGGCTGCCACAAGAAAGCAAAGAACTCCATCACACCTGGCTTTTGGATCTCCTACTCTGGTTGTTGTATCTTTCGTTTTTTAATGAAAATGCACGGAGGTGTAACTACCTCGAGACAACAGAGCTGACACGAACCAAGCCCAATTCCCCCTAGGAAGAAGTAAAGTGTTTTGGTGACTCTTCCTCATGCTCCATTGGTATTTGCTCTGGTTTGGTCTCCTCTTGGTGTTCCCAAATACAAGAAGATATTCGGAAAATGGAGACATGGAGTCTCTTGTATCTGTTCTCAGTTCTGCCAATCACAAACGCAATCATGTCTGTGTGACAGAGACACTCAACATTTCCCATAGGTGAAAGACAACTCACCGGTGCAGTTTATGCCAAAGCCCACCATCTCTTCTTCATTTATTTCAGAGGTATTTAATTTGGATATTACCATTTATGTGTCTCTAAAGCCAGAATTAGCGGCAGAAAAATTAAACTTTCAATAGCCCAGCAAAAATACATGAATAAATGAGGAAAATGTTATCTGAACTAATGAAGGTAACTTTACTATTTCACTGTGACTTGCTCATGGGAGAATTTAGTTTTCTTTACAATGCTGGATTAAATAGGAATAATTTATTGGTCTCTGCTGAAGGTGCCATCACTACACCGATAAGCACAGCTGGGGCAGACAAGAACTAACACTGGCCACAAAGCCATGAACAATAGGAGAAAATGTGGCTTAAAAAACGAAATTTGAATCCCTTGTATCTGTATTTACCCACTGATCTGCCATTTCAGACTATTTTCAGCCAAGGCATTTACAGACCATTACAAAGCAAAGGAATGAAAACTTCATGGCATGAAGTCATCTTCACCACTATAAACAGAAAACTTTTAAATAAGTCTGTGCAGATTACCAGCTCTGGTCTTGTTCTGATAAGCATTTCCAAAATTCACATTCAACATTTACCCATGGAAATCAGTACTGGGCTGCCCAGCACTCTCTGCTCAATACTGCTTTTATTTCTTCAGTTTTCAGTCAATTACCATAACAAGATTATTATTTTAAATTGAACAAATTCATTAAATGACTTCTCCAAAGACTGCCTGTGAAGCTGACATTAATTATTCACCGTGAATTGGGTAAATATTTTAGAGCTGCTCAGGGCACTGGACTTTGGATCCTTCCTCCTTGTGACCCAACACAAGATGCAACAATTCAACAAAACTGAAAGGCAGAACATTTTGAAACTAAGAGAAACACTTTCTTCATACCATTCTTAATGACCATGTAAACACCTTTATAAGATGGTGTTGCAGTCAAAAACTACGCAAGATTCAGAGACCTGGGGTGGGGAGAACGGGCTTAAACTTGGCAGCAATTTTTAATGCTGTTCTTCAATTGCCTAAACTCTCTGCTTTAAGGAAGAGAATAAGAGAGATGGACAGAGGACAAAAGATAAACAAGAGGAACGAGAAGAAGAAGGAGAAGGAGAAGGAGAAGGAGAAGGAGAAGGAGAAGAAGAAGAAGAAGAAGAAGAAGAAGAAGAAGAAGAAGAAGAAGAAGAGGAGATAAAACCATCCTGGTCTGTTTTTAGAAGTTCTTCATGCTCTTCTACCCGTGCAAAGTTGATTACATGCTCACTGTGAAGGGCTGATTAGAGAGGAGATGCTGCAATTAGAGAGGAGGGCCTTTAGCAGGGACACAGGTTATTTTCTGTTGGCTCCAAGCCCTCAACCCACTCCCAGCACTGCCCTTGGTGTCACTCCTGGCACCCACAATGTGCTTTTTGCATTGCAATTTCTGTCCAGTTTTGCAGTGTCACTAATCCAGAGGATCCGCAGGGGAAGAAGAAGAGCAGATGTCACTGCAGCACTCCCAGGAAGACCCAAAGTGTCCTGGGGGTACCCAGCCCTGGGACATGAACCACTGTCTTGCCCAGGAGCCTGGTACCATGTCAGGTACCAGGGTCTTCTTCTTCTTCTTCTTCTTCTTCTTCTTCTTCTTCTGGGCCTTCTTGCTCCAGCCTTCATCCCCCCATCCATGCCAGACAGTGCCTACACGGGCTGGACAGGGCTCTGAGCAGTCCGGTCTCGTTGGAGACGTCCCTGCCCGTGGCAGGGGGATAGACCAGCAGCCTTTAAAGGTCCCTCTCAACCCACACCATTCTACAGTTCTTCAGTCTTTCATTCAAATCAAGGAAAGACCATCAAGTCTGCTTGCTCCAGGACAAGAATTGTTCCATTTCCTGAGAAGAACTGCAATCCTGACAGTACCTTTGGTTTTTCTTTTAGTCAGTTAAGGAGTCTGCGTTTCTACCTCTATCCTGTCTGTGAGATGAGCACCAGCTGCAACCCCAGGTGTTTTGCAGAGCTGGACTGTATCTTTCTTTTTCCTCTTGGACTTGTTTTTCTTTCTGCTCTTCTCGCTGCCAGAGGAGAGCACAACAGTCAGCGGCCCGATTTACTTTGGTCCTTCAAGAAGTGAGGAGATATTTCTCAGCAGTCCAAAGCCAGGCTCCTTTCCCACCTTCATCACCATCATCATCACCATCTTCTACAGCTGCGACGGAGGAGACTCGCGATGTCTGCTGCGAGATCCACTGCAGGTTCTGCCATGGGTTGTTTTCCCAAATGTCAGTCCAAGTGCCCTGCCACAGCTCAGACTGATGAACTGAGATTTATCCTCCTGGTTTAGAACTGAGGAATAATTAAAGAGATCTAAGGCCAGAGGAACCAGAAGCAAATTTTCCTGAGAATATGCCTCAGTACTTCAAAAATTATGCAAGATCAATTTATTTTAGAAAATACAATATTAAACTGTTGAAAGCTTCTCCTAAATCTTGAACTGTATCCCACATAATGAGACACAGTGACTGCAGATAAAACACCATGGAGGGAAAAATTTCCTCCTCAGAAATAATATTTGCATACTGCAGATGAATTCTCCTAGGGAAACAGCACACACTGGAAGATAATTCAGTGTCAATGCACTATTTGAGCAACAAACACAAAGCAGCCTGACCTGAAATAGGTATTTGGTGACCTAAGCAGGGGGTGGACTCTGCAGAGGGGGTCTCTGGGGGAGATGGGGAGAAGGTGGGGAGGGTGCTGCTCCTCTTCTCTGAGTGAAGGGATTCAGCTCACCCTGAAAGTCATCTTGTTCCAACCCCCTGACATGGGCATGTTCTCAAGCCCACAAAATTTACAGGCATTTCTGCAAACCCTGCCCCAGGTTCAGCAACAACGGCTTCAAACTGCCAGAGGGCAGGGTTAGATGGGATACTGGGAACAAAGTCTTCCCTGTAAGGGTGGTGAGGCACAGGCTGCCCAGAGAGGCTGTGGCTGCCCTTGGATCCCTGGAAGTGTCCAAGGCCAGGCTGGACAGAGCTTGGAGCAACCTGGGATAATGGGAGGGGTCCCTGCCCATGGCAGGGGGGGGAACTCCATGGTCTTTAAGGTCCTTTTCAACCCAAACCATTCTGTGATTCCATTAATACAGTGTTCTAATGGATAAAGAATTTAAAGTTTGCAACTAATAATATATCTGCTGCTATTTTATATTCTCCAAGAGGAAAAAGAACAGAGCTGGTATTATATAAGGGCACTTAAATTCTCTATTAATATTTAAACAGACCTTATAAACCATGCATGTGGTCTGAATAACACCAGATTTCACGTTTCATTTCACAGGTAACGGAAATAGAATGGAACATGCGTTGTGTACACGAAATGCAAGCTTCCCTAAGAAATCTGCGTTCATTCAAAAATCTGAATGCCCAACTCCAACGCCAAGGGTCTCCCTTAGGCAGCACAGTTCTCCTTCCCTCTCCAAGTCCGTGCTCTGCCAGGCTGGCTGCCCGGGCAGGCAGCAGTGCCCTTCCCAACCCATGAGGGCTTAATGCCATAAAAGTGCCTGATGATGTCTGTGCAGTAACTCAGCACTGCTCACCACGAGGAGCTGGTGTGCAAGACGTGCTCCCACAACTGGGCTTCTAAAAAAGTGCCACGTGAGTGGCAGTGCTTGAATCTCAGAGATTTACCGAGGCCCAGATGTACTCTACCAAATCTATCATCCCATTCTGGCATTTACGTTACGCAACAAAGTGCAAGATGAGATTAACTGTAGAACCACGGAATATTCTGGGTCGGAAAGGACCTTAAACACCATCGAGTTCCATCCCCTGCCGTGGGCAGGGACACCTTCCATCATCCCGGGTTGCTCCGAGCCCCGTCCAACCTGGCCTTGGGCACTTCCAGGGATCCAGGGACAGCTTCTCTGGGCACCCCGTGCCAGGGCCTCACCACTCTCACAGGGTAAAACATGTTGTAAGAACTGCTCCCAGTTGTAAACTGCTCAGTGACAGCACGGACACAACACATTCAGCAGCTGCACTTTGTAAGCTGCTGTAAAAATGGGTATTTTTGTGCTGTTTTGGAAGACATTTAGGGAGAATCTTAAAAAACCCAAAAAGCTAAAAAGAAAAAAAGGAGGAAAAAAAAGCCATCAGGTATAAGTGATGCCATGCTTTGCTTTCCAAGAACAGACTGTTTGTATACAAATTCAACTGCATTTGAAAAAAATAAGAGAAGAAGAGCCTGTTTTAGCAAAGCTGTGAATTAATGATTACCTTAAAAATGTGGAATACCACAAAAAGAAAGGCAGCTTTTTGCTCTCTTCCCAGCTACACTTCGTCTCCACACTGACAACCTTGAGGCTCAAAATTAATATACCTATTTTCTGGTGGGTTAATTTTCAGTTGGATTAGTCAACTAATCTGGTTTATCAAGTGGTTACCCAACGTGTGTCACACGGAATCGGCAGCTCAGCATTAACTCTTTGAGCAACGTCACATTTGCAGACAGACTTAAATCAGCCCTGAAACTACACCTGGTTTCCCTTTCCCATCATTCAGGCACAAAGACAATGAGGTTAAACTGTTTGGGGAAAACCACCCATATAAATCCATTACATAAACCCCATAATTTTCTGGTGCCATAAGCTTATAGGAGCTAATAAGTGATAATTTGATGATGAAACCTTAAGTCAAATCTTGAATTCTTGTCGTAGTTACTTCCATGATTCAGCCTGGAACATGAACTGTGTTAGCTGACACAGTACTTAAAAGCAGCAAAATTTCTACCAAAAAATAAACACCCAGAAGGAAAAGTTGTTCCTGAACTTTACTGCATAGTTTCCTCTTGAAATAGTATTTGCCTCTAAATGCACCAAGCAAGTCAACAGCTTCCAAAGACAATTAAATCAACACACATGTATTTACATTTATGGTGCCCAGCCTACTCTGTTTGCTTTGGAAGGTGTTTACAGTGTCATTTATACAGAATTCATCTAAAGTAAGCAGGCTATGCAAGCAGAGTTTTCCAGTTTTTTCCTATCCCCTCTCTCCGGTCTGAAATCTCAGGTTTTCAGTCTGTGCTGCACCTCCATTCTCTGGGCTTATACTCCACCATCTATAAACCTCAATTCTACATCGCTTTTAGGTCTGTGAGCGGCCAAAGCAGGATTAAAAAGGAAAATTAATCCAGTTATGCAACGCAGCCTGGTTCACCAAGGGATGCGGATCTAACAGACAATATCTCAGTCTCTTTGGGATATTTCTCAGAATCATCCCTGGGTTTTCTGCAGCAGCATCTGCCAGGACTCAGAATTCGAAGTGTGGATTTCCCCACACGTCTACGCAGACACACAGACAACACAACGTTCTACCCCAGAGAAGTTACCCAGCAAGAAAAAGATACGGGGCAATAAAGGAACGGGGAGAAATTCCAGGCAAGCAGCTTTGCAGCAAAGCTTTAATATTTCTAATCCCGTCTCTTTTTTCTGCCCTGCTGTTACCAGCTTCAGGGGGATGCTCAGCAGGCTGGTAAAAGACATCAATAAGGTATGGCACAGCATCATTCAGAAATGTTTCGAAGAGCAGACATGAATTTAAATGAAAATAATGTTGATTTTATGCCAAGACAAAAAAATGTCAGTCATTAGCAAATGCCAGGTGCTGTGAGGTGTGAGATGTTCGGGGCACAGCCCACCCCGAGAGATGGGACCCAGAGCAAATCTTCTGCAGACAGAAAGTACCACCATTCTCTTAATTCCAGAGCTCTTAAGATCTTCAGAGAACATCAGACACTTGACTTTACTTGCAATGAATCCTTTGAAATAGCAGAAATGGCTATGATGTCTTTGCACCTTAAACCCAAGATATTTGCATTGCAATGACAGTAAAGACTCTGTTTTTTTCTCTTTTTAAACATATTCTCCCGTAATCTTGTTGTACAATTTTGTAAGAAAGGGACCATGAACCGCTGAAATAACCATTAAAAACCCTCAGAAACAGTTTCCCACAGAGAAATTTTCCACTTAGAACCAGTAAGTCAAACAAAAAGACAATTTTTGTCATTCTTAAGGATGGTGACTCCAGGAAGGAGATTTCTTCTTGGATAAGGAGACACAAGAAGAACTGTGGCATCCGCGTGCTGTGTCTGGCTCTGCCCTAAAGGCACAACCACGAATTTCTTACCTGCTACTGAATTTGGCCGTGGCATTAGGTAAAGAGGAATTGACTGCACGGACTGGGACAGGACCGTCTCCAGGTTCCTCTCAGGGATTTTGTTGAGGCTGTAGGTGGAGGCCGTCATGTTCTCGTCCACGCGGTACAGGCAGGAGTCCATGCTGGATTTCTGGGATTGCCAAGGTTTCAGGTTTCCTCCAGATCCAAGTTCCTTACTGCCTTCCCCTCCGTATTTAGTACGTTCCACATTTTCAGAGTAACTTGTCAAAGTAGCTTGAAGGAAGAAATTATAAACAAAATGAGTAACAAAGCAAGAATGGCTTGAACACACACTGCTCAATGCTGAGCTGAGCCATGCAAGAGCCAAAAATGATCTTCGTCATATTTTCCACATCCACATAAATCAGAGATTATGGATTTTAGTTTAATGATACTGTTTCTGCTTATGACTTCTAAAAGAACATTTAAGCTTTAATGTTTTGGCTCATACCGTTAAAAGCCATTTGTAATTACAAAGAGTATTAAAAATTCTGTGCTGCATTGTATTCAAATACACCATTCCAGAAAGAACAGAAATTATTTAGGAGGAAACGTTATCATGGCTTCTCACATCTTTTAATTGGCATCATAGTTTCTACCTTTCCACTTCCAGGAAATGTTTGCAGAAGTCTACAAGGTCTGACACTGAGAAGCCTCCACTGACCTGCCTGAACAACCAGCTCCCGCGGATTAGTTTGGTTCACAAACTGAACCCCTTATCTCACTTGACTGACAGCAAGTTTTCATGAAGCTTTAACTGTAATCCACTCATCTTCCCCTGTATTATTTCACTTTACAGATGAGGATTGTTGCTATATTGACTTTCCCACTGAGAAGTGACAGCACCCAATCGATCCAGAACATCCCCATCTTCTCCCCATTTGTATTTTCTCTTCTGGATTCCAGCACAGTTACCCTCTGGCTGGAAGCCCCTTTGGGCTATTGACTTTCCTCTCATCTTTGGTCCCCACTATGTTGATTCAAGGTCATAACCTTAGTCACTGAGACAAGGTCCCAGTGGTTTGGGAAGGGACCTCAAGGCTCATCCAGCCCCACCCCTGCCATGGGCAGGGACACCTCCCACTGCCCCAGGTTGCTCCAAGCCCCGTCCAGCCTGGCCTTGGACACTGCCAGGGATGGGGTGGAGCAGCCTGGGATAGTGGAAGCCACAGCTTCTCTGGGAAACCTGTTCTTTATCCACCCTAACAGACTCCAAACAGCTTCAATCCTCACCCCTATTTCCATGGCTTTATTTGCCAGTATTGGGTTTCTTTCTAGGGAGTGGGTTCAGTTTCTTTGCATCCCATCAAATGTTCCAAAACTTAGTTGCCTGCAACATGTTTTGAAAATTAAAACCAACACATGCAACTGCTAAGAACTGGTATTTATTTGTTGGCATTTATACATAGGCCTGCTGTCAGGTAAACATAAATTTATGATTTAGGAGCCACAAATTTGATGAAAACAGAAAACAGCTGTTCACACACTTCTCTTGCTCCCTCAAATTGTCTAAGAAATACGTTTGAAATGATTCTCTATAAACATCTCCATTTCAAAGACTGGGTTTGCAGGGCAAGGCATGCCATGTTTTCCATTCACAGAAAAAAACCCATTGATCCATTAAAATCCATTAATTTTAAAATTATCTCAGTATGTGTCTAATTAGTCTTTGAAGAAACAAATCAGCAGCTGACATCAGGCATCTTCCAACACATCAAACTGAGGAAAAACAAAATAACTATGTGTCAAAATAAGTTTTCTCTAAGTGAAACAACAAAAAAGAAAAAAGAGCTAATAAGTCCTGCTGCCCTTTTTTCTAATCAACAATTTGTGTTCATTTTAAACATAATTTTGTCTGGTTTACACTAAAGCTGTTTTATGTGCGAACTCGTCATTGAATCAGGTATTTAGGACTGTTCCCTGTGGATTAATTTACCTGCTGAACAGCCCTGGATGATCTAAGTGCTGCTACACACGCTGAAGTGATGGCTCTACGGATTTAATCTCTTCTAGGAGCTATTTTAAACCAAAATAATTTTAACTTTAGTTAAAAAGCAAAAGCATCAGGTTAGCTGTGAGTCAGCCACATGAAGGGACACGCTGAGCACATTCCCCATGGTGTGACCCCCAGAGCTGCTCAGATGTTACACCTTCACAGTGACAACTTGAGAAAGCAACAGGTAATTTCAGAAAATTTACATTACCTGCAGCTACTAAGATGCAGAGTGATATTCAGGGGAGAAAAGTCGGGAACGCCAAGCTGGCAGATAAACAGAATGAAAGTGCAAAGATTTGGGCAGCCCTGAAATGGTCAGGGAGTTGGATCAGGTGATCATTGTAGGTCCCTTCACACTGAAATATTCTGTTCTATTCTCTTCTGTTCTATTCTATTCTCGATTATATTCTATTGTATTCTCTATTCTATTCTNACACTGAAATATTCTGTTCTATTCTCTATTCTATTCTATTCTATTCTATTCTATTCTATTCTATTCTATTCTCTATTCTATTCTATTCCATTCCATTCCATTCCATTCTCATTCCCATTCCCATTCCCATTCCATCCCATTCTATCCCATTCCCATTCCATTCTGACAGGATGAGAGGAAACAGCCTCAAGCTGCACCAGGGAAGGTTAAGGTTGGATATTAGGGAAAATTTCTTCACTGAAAGGATGATCAAGCCCTGGAAAGCGATGGAGGCTGTCCAGGCCTGTGATGGAGGCACCATCCCTGGAAACACGTGGATGTGGTACCTGGGGACAGTGCAAGGGGACTGGAATTAGCTGGTCTTTAAAGGTCCCTTCCAACACAGACCACTCCATAATTCTATGATTTTTAAGCACAAGGACACCTCCTTAACCAAAAGCTCAAAAAACTGCAACCTTTGAACAGACAGCGTGCTCTGAACTGGGAAGAGATGAACTGATGAACTCAAATCCCTCAAAGAGCAGGAATTTTTGCCTTAAGCCATCTGTGGAGAGGCAGATCTTCAACCCCAGGCTCCAAGGGACCCAGCGCAGCAGGGGACAAGCGATGGGACATGCTGAGGGTGCCACCGGCACACGAGAGGCTGTGGCGGAACACTTGAGGCTCTTCAGCTGCTAAATCCAGACCAAAAGCACAACCCTGGTGAAAAAACCACCAGAGCCTCGCCACGCCTGGGCCCTGCTCCATCGGATCACACCGACCACAGCGCGTGCTGGCGGCCGCTGGGAGCAGAGACACCGCAGGGATGGAGAAGGATGGGACAGGGCGTGAGCCACACAGGACAGGAGAAACCCGGCATGCACGAACGGCTGAGGTTCTCTGTAGCACCACAGTAATACCACAGGGACATGAATATAGATGTGTGCATAGAGATGTAGATATTTATAAATATATAGATGTATCTCCAGTCTCCACTCTCACGCTATTCGACGTGAGCACAGACACAGTTCGAGGCATCCAGATCATGACTGCTGGAAAACACAGAATGAACGATCCTATGGAAAGCCCCTGGGGTGAGTGTGCAGCCAGTGCGGTGCCCGTCCGCAATCCTGTCTGCAGCTTCTCCCTGGGATCTGCTGAATCCCCACGATCCCAACCCACCCACAGCACCAGCACCACCTGCAGCAGCTTCAAGCAGCTTTGCGGCCACACGGACCGTGGTGCCAGGAAGGAATACACTCCAGAAGTGCTGGACTCACTTCACAATCCCACCCTGCTTCGAGCGCTCAAGATTTACTCCTGTGTTTCCTCCGTCAAACTTTCCTTTTCCAACGTGGCTTGTTGCCCTTGGAAACAAAAGTTCTGATCAGAACTTTTTGCAGGTAACATGGGTGAAATATTTTTATTTCTTTGGGGAAATAACAGAGCTGTACTGAAGCAGCAGCAGCCCCCCCAAGACAGAACCTCAGCACTACACTTCTCAGACAGTTCTGTGTATTTACAGGCCACAAATATTATTTCTTATTTAGCTGCAAGCTGGCCTATGCCCTGCGAGGTTTTCAACTGAATGTGTCTCCAGCCAAACACATGAGGGAATTTTTACCATCCCATCCAAATCTCCTCAAGGCAAAGACCATGCCTGGAAAACATCAACTTTTGCATTCACCTTCAGGCTGTAACTGTGGGAGAAGCAGTTTTTGTAGGTCCCACGTGACAGTGACCAACAGCTGTAACATTAATTATACGTAAAGATTTATAGTGCCCCAAGTGAGAAACAGGGGTTTTGTTGATTTAAAGAAATAACTGCAGCAAAGCAATGAGCTTTCGTAGGCTGCACTGCAACGAGCTACAAACCCAGCCTGAATTAACCTCATTTCACTTGTCTTCAGCACCACTCGCCTCATTCCATTAGAGATGTCCCAGCTAACATGTGCAAGCTGGCAAGGAGTGAAATAAATTTTTTACCCTAATCTACATAAGCCTCCATAAACTCAGCCACAGAAGGATACACCTAAATATAGCCACGCCACCCCAGACCGCTCCAGCTGCCAAACAGAAAAACCTGGCAGGCAGAAAGTGCAAGTCCAAACCGTTCCCAAGGGAAGGCGGCAGCCTCGGGCAGTCACACGCAGTCTGTGCCCCAACAACCCTGGAGCACCTTTAGAACTCTGTTCTCTGCTGGACACCACCAGGCAGCGAGTTTACAGCATCTCCATGCAAAAAAACCCAACCCCAAAACCCCTGAGGTCTGTCCTGCTCAAGGCTTGAGGTCAAAATCCACACCACTTGGTGCACGTTTAACTTCTCTTTCAACAGTGGTCTCAAATAGGAGAAGAAAATAAATTAAAATCACTGGCTTAATTCATGTAATTTTCACTTTATTCTTTCTTTCAATTTTTCATTCTATTTTTTTTCCATCTGTTGGGCTGGCCCATAAACCCAAGTCAATCTCAGAGTTTACCATCTGTTCTCTGTCACTTTCTTTAGCTTTAAACTTCTTTCTTCCCCTTTCTTCCCCAGTAAAGTAACCAGTAGCTGTAGCTAACCTGTTACCTCCTCAGTATTTATGAACCAGAGTCTGGGGTCAAACCCAAACCTTGATGCCTCAGTGGTTTCACAGCGGGAAGGCAGGAGTGCTGTTCCATGACTTTGTGGTTTCTCACCCCAACATCAACCATGAACCACTTCACGTGCACAACTTCGCTTTCTGCTTTATCTCTCCTTTGAACGAAATGAAGAAAGACTTGAACTGGGATTACCAGACGGTGTCCTTTGGTGTGTACACAAAGACAGTGTACTTCGTGTGGCTGGGATTCTGTGCCACTGATTTGGCTCAAGAGCTGATGAGAAACCTGAACAGTCAGCTCCCTTTTCACTTCCTGAACCATCACCCCCATCACCTACAACACAAAGGTGCATCAGTGAACAAAAGCTCACTAGTCACCGAGATGAGACATTTTTCAGGAAGCTCCTCTTCAGGGAATGAGCCCAAATTGAAGCCATCGAGATTCAAAAAAAGATCTGTAATTCTCAGAAATGTTATTCATTATTAACAGAGCATTTCATAATACTGATGAGAATGTCAGAATTCAAATGCTTTAACTGCAAGATCACAAAAATATTTAACCTGAGTTAAATTTATCTTGATGTGCCTTTTGAGCTGCACTTTGTTCCCTTCTCAAAGCAGATAAAGTTGGAAACAAATCCATCTTGTTTTATTGTCAGTAGCATCCATTCTGCTTAGCAGCATCTATTCTGCTTAGCAGGCACTTAGGCAAATTTATTAACAAACCTATTTTTAGCCCACAAACACATAAATCTGTAGAAGGCAGCATCTTGATAAAAGCTCAGGAATAAGAAGAAAAAAACAGCAAAAACAGAGTAAGTGGAAAAAGCTATAGGCCAGGGACTCCCAGGAGGGGATGGGGCTCCTTTATATGTTATTTTCCATCAAATAAATCCAAGAAATCTAAGTGAAGACTTCTGGTCCACACGGTACCAGACCTGTGCACTTCACTGCAGCAGCGGGGCCAGAGGATTTCCACTGCTCACTGCTTTCCCCATCAAGCTGCTTTTCCCTCATACCTGTGTCCCTGCTCAGGATGATCCCCTGACAATTCAGCAGGGAGCAGAGTGCAGATGGTCACAGGGAGAAAGTGTGGCCCCATTTCAACCTGGGGTGTGTGAACACGCTTCTACAGGAAGATGCCACAAGGAAAAGAGCCGCTCCTTCGGAGATTGCTGCTAATGACATAAAGTGCTGCTTGAACATCACTTGGATAAGCTTTGCATGCTGGCAAGAGAAGTTTGCTGGTTATTTTACAGGACTGCTAAGACTGGTGGAGGTTTTCCTGCATTCTGGTGCGTTCCAGGAGCAAAGCTTCCAAGCTCACACTGGAGAGGCTGTGAGCTGCAAAGTTCCCCCACAGCAGCACATGATTCTTTGACCAGTTTTCTTTTCAGTAGCACATTTTTGAACATTAACAGTTGGCTGCTTTTACATAGCGAGAGCCAAAAAATCCTGGAAGCTATTCAGAGGTTACAGTCAGGTCAGGATTTTCACCAGCCATTCAGTTCTACATGGAAAGGATTCTGTGGCATCCAGGAGAAAGGGCTGACTCGCTCCTGCCTCTCCTCTTGGCTCACCTTCTCCCCCGTGCCCCATTCCTTTTCTTTTACAAATAAAGAACATCTGAATTTGAAGATCTGGACCTTGTAACTTTTTTTTATCCTTTCGACCTTTGCTCAGCTCTTAGACCCGACTGACAGCTTGGGCAGAGGCAGGACCCAGCTGGGATCAAACACCCACTTGTACTCACTGTGACCCTCCAGCCCAGCCCAGCCTTGGGGTTGGACGTGGGAGAAGGTGCAGCTCTGACGGTGGGACACGGCGAGCGGGGAAGCGAGGGGGTGGGATCCTGCAGTGACTTTTCCCAGGATTCATTAACCTACTTTGGCACACAGCTCAGAATAGCTCACCCATTTGCATTTTAAGATCACGCAGGCAGAAGTGCTGCAAGGGTTGCTGTGGCATCCAGGAGCTGAACTAAGCCCAGATTCCCTGATCAGCGAAGCAAAATGTTAACCACTAGTGCAACTGACCTCCCTACACTATCAACCTGCCTTCTTGGTTTTTTTAACACTACAGAAATCGTTGGCAAAGTAAAATCTTCTTAAGCTGGGGAAATATTCAACCTAGAACATGTGGCAACGACACCCAAGTGACGACCATCCTGTTTGAAGTCATACAAACATTAATGTTTTCCCATTGTGCCTGTACAGTTACTGAACAGAATTAATAAGTGTGTGTTATTTTCTCCAGATCCTTTACACCTGCAACCCACAGATCGCTCAAATGAAAAACCTGCTACAGCACCTACAGAAATTCACTGGAATTTGTGATAATTCAGTTCAGCTCCTGCCCAAGGCTTCCTCTTGCACCACTTAAACAAGTTCCAAAAGTAAATTAATTGATGCAAAGTTATCAACCTCATACATCCCAATTTTCACCAACTTCTATGTAGTTTTACCTATGAGGAACGGAAGATGGAGGGGTACAGATCACCTTGGTCATTGCAGTATTAACCCGAATAATGCAAAAATTCCCCTAATTAGCAAACACAGGTGTATGACATAAATAACATTATCTAAATAGAGCACTGCATCCAGCTCTGGGGTCCCCAAGGGACATGAAACTGCTGGGGTGAGTCCAGAGGAGGTCACTGAGTTGATGACATGCCTGGAACCCCTCTGCTCTGGAGCGAGGCTGGGAGAGCAGGGGTTGTTCAGCCTGGAGGACAGAAGGCTCCAGGGAGACCTCAGAGACTCTTCCAGTGTCTAAAGGGGCTCCAGAAGAGCTGGAGAGGGACTGGGGACAAGGGATGGAGGGACAGGACACAGGGAATGGCTTCCCACTGCCAGAGGGCAGGGATGGATGGGATAGTGGGAAAGAATTGTTCCCTGTGAGGGTGGCACGGCCCTGGCACAGGGTGCCCAGAGCAGCTGTGGCTGCCCCTGGATCCCTGGAAGTGTCCCAGGCCAGGTTGGACGGGGTTTGGAGCAGCCTGGGATAGTGGAAGTTGTCCCTGCCATGGGAGGGANGCAGTGTGGCCCGGCACTCACCAATGATGCCGCTGTCTCTGCTCTCCAGCGTGGATGTGGGGCTGGTGACGGCCCCATAGGTGCAGTCCTTGGCCGTGACGCTGGTGCTGACGGGCGGCAGCGTGGAGCAGGGGCTGCTGGCCGGCGGCGAGGCCGTGCTGCTGGTCAGCGTGGAGCAGGGGCTGATGCGCTGCGTCACCGCGGAGCTCTGCGAAAGGGGACGCGGGAACACATCACTCACCGCGGGCACCGCGAGGGGGAAAGTCTTTCTACAGCTCACACTTGAGGATTTGCTTTGTCTGGTGAGGTTAAAAAGTGCTTTACAGCTCGAAATGAAAACATCCGCTAGGCCACCCCCCACCTGTGGCAGACACTGGGCTCGTTTTCTCCTTCACGCCTCAGAGATCCCAGCTTCCACGTTCAATAGGAGCCACAGGAAACATAAATAGTGGTATTTATCAAAAGCCTGATCCCATACTCGATCAGGAGTTTTGATTGTTTTGTTAGCATTGAACTGAAAGCTTAAAAGAAAAAAGCACAAATAAGCAAAAACCGGGACAAAAAGGTAAATTCCGTGCCTCTGCTGAAGTGGAGAGCTCCGGGGCGGGAAGCACACAGTGTGACCTCACCTGTACTTACAGCCACAATCACCATATCCAGGAAATCCTACACAGACCTCTGGGCCATTTCCATCTGCTCAGAATCCTTCTGGGGCTGCGGTTTTTATTTTGCTCTATGAATGTTTCCTTCATTCAAGGAAAACAACAGAGATCCCTTATCTAGATACCAGCTGGCCCTTCCCCGCCCAGGCACGCTTTCCTCACCAGATAAAGTTGAAACAAACCCTCCATAATATGGAAAATGCAGCAGCACAAAGAAGAAAATGCTGTTTTGAAAGTGATTCTGGTAAGACCCTATAGGATACTGTGTGCAAGGAACCTGGAGGAATTTATCCATCCGATACTGTGCAGGGAGACGGATTCATTAAAAATCAAATATCATGCTTGAATTCAGTTTGATACATGACAGAGCTCTTGCTTTAACCACAGGCTGCTGGATACAGAAGCTCCCCTGGAAAAAGGTTCTCTCTGCTGAAGACACACCCTGGAGGACCAGCAGGGGACAAAACTGCTGTGCAGGGTCAAGGGGGTTGGCAGGTGCAGGTGGCTTCTTGTGCACCCAACACAGCAACTTCATCACCCTTACACTGGACTTCAGGGCATTCTTTTCTTTTTAAATAAATGGGCAATTTCAACACTTTCCTTGCACAGGACTGACCAACAGAACAAGCACCCACTCACAGGGTGGGCACTGGAGGAGCCACACCCTCAGGAGGGTCAGTCCATCGCCCCTCCAGGATGGGTAAAAAGGAAGCATTAAACAATGGGAGTTTCAGCACATGATCCTTCCTCGAGTTCACCTTTAGGGTTCTGCAGAGGGAGGTGACCCCACGTCTCCCTGGCTCAGGGGACAGTGCAGAGCACAGCCAGTTCTGCTGCACTGCTGCTGTCGGCTGCAGCTGGGCTCAGCAGGCAGCACTTCACTCACTGTGCAGTGAGCCTGGTCCCAAGGACGGAACAGCAGAGGTTCACTCCCCATCTCGCATCTGGTTAAATGAGATTTCTTTTATTTATGAGATTGATTTTATTCCCCATATAATTCTGTCGCTTTGTATCCCCTTCTCTGTGGCATTTGAAGGAAACCGCAGAGAGCATCATACCTGCAAACTGCATAACAGGCTTGACATGTAATTTTTTTTCCTCCTCCCTATTCCATATTTGAAACTCAAAAAACGTCTGGGAGGGACTTTTTTTTAAGCTGAACATGTGAAAGATTTACTGGTGTTTTATATGAGGAGGCAGCTACCACGTGAAGCTACCAGGAAAAAAAACTACTTTGTGCAAGTATCCCCACGGGTTTTGTAAAAATCCTTACTCAGAGTGTGAGTGCCCTGGTGCTGGAGGCAGCACAGAGCATCCCTGGCAGCGGGGACGGGGCAGCCCCTCGGCCACGCCACAGCTCCGCTCTCACACCACAGGGAGCTGAATCGATCTCAGCTTAATTACAGAATATCCCCAGCGTGGATCAGCAAACCAGGGACACTGTGCCAATGTCGCAGCTCCGCTGGCGGGTTTGTGTACGAACACACACATCCCAACACAGCAGCAACCGGGCCGTGTGAGCATCGCCGTGTTCATTCGTAACCTCCCCCTGGGATCCATCAGGGCCGGCCTCTTCTTCCAAGCAACACGCAACAGGATAAGGGGAAACTGCCTCAAGCTGGGCCAGGGGAGGTTCAGGCTGGGAATTAGGGAAAATTTCTTCGCTGACAGAGTGGTCAGGCGTTGGAATTGGCTGCCCAAGGCAGTGGTGGAGCCACCACCCCCAGAAGCATTCAAACAACAAGCAGATGTGGCACTTCGTGATATGGTTTAGGGACACCGTGGGATTCAGTCAAAGGCTGAAGGTCTTGCAGGTCTTTTCCAACCTCACTGTCCTGTGATTCTAAAATACCTGCAGTGCACATGGTGACTGCTGACACACGGCCATGTCTTGAAGTACCTGGGACAAGCAAACCAACGCTCTCCTCTCTCCATCCAATTTACAGTGCCACTGGTAAATCCCACTTATTGTTATTTTCCGTTCTTTCACATTCTAGGCACTTACCAGTTACCTCTCCTTTTTCCCCAGTGCCTTCTAGGAACTGCTCTGGGAATTTTGGCTTTCTGAATATTCTGGTTTCACACATCCATTACATCACATGTCATGAGCCTTCCCTCCCCATGAACCTTTTCCATCTCCTCACACTGCAAGTTTTTCAGATGTCTAAATAAACGACTGTTTTTTCTAAATCTGCTTTTAATTTTGCAAAATTGTTTCTAGCTCATTCATTGTAGTGGCCAAATTAAAAACTACTTGCGTGTCATATTTGATGAAAATATTCCATTATTTTTTTTTCCTTTAAAATTGCCGGGGTTTATTATTATTCTTAATATAACCTAATACAGGGCTCCTTTTGGCTTGCTGTTCTGTGCCACACAGATGCTTTCACTGAGCTACCCACCACAGTGGGACTATCTTCTGATTTATCACAGCTGATGGGACTCCATCAGCACACCTGAGCCATTTAATCAGCTTTTCCCAACATTTTCTTTAACTCGTTGACAGTCCAGTGAACTGCATCAAGGTTAAGGTAATGTAATTGGGGAGCTTTGCACAAGGAAGGCCAAGGGTATGCTGGGCTGCATGTGGAAGAGTGATGCTGGCAGGGGAAGGGGTGATGCTTCTCCTCCACCCAGCTCTGCCCAGTTCCATGTCCCTTTTATGTTGGGGGCACCAGAACCGTACAGAGAACTCCAGGTGGGGAATAACCCAACCCAATCTCAGCTGGCCCTGCTTGAAGCAGAAGGTTGGTTTAGGTGATCTCCAGAATTGCCTGCCAATCTCAATCTACGGCATCTAAAAATTCCATCAGCTTACATACGGGATCGTCCAGAATGTAAAGCTTTACTACTATCATAAACTCTTTATGGTGAAGTTTTCCTATGTCTTTGTTTTAACTGTCATTTTAAAAAAATCTCCACTGGAACTTATCTCAGTACAAAATAACACCCACTAACTTTAAAACACAGAAATCATCGCACTTTAAAGCAAATTAAAATTCAGTGCAAGGATGGAACACTCATCTTCCCTCCAGCTGATAAAACTATTGTTTCATGAAATGCCAGAAGTGATAGAAGTTCCTTTATTTGGTGTGTTATCAGTGCAGCTCCTGAAGAACAAGCTCCTTGCAACTGGAAATTATGAAATAACACAGTGTATCACTTGGCATTGATTGACATGTTTTATTTTTGTATTGATATAGAAAAATGTTCCTCTGTGAGAGTTTTAAATATAAATTTCCATTGACAGAACATTCTGTATTATCATTGCTGCTGTTTCATCTGTCACATTTTCACTGAACTTTGAAAAATTGCTCTGTCCTGCCAGAGCCTCAATGTCCTTTGTGCTGCTCTGGCAGACAGCAGAATCAGAAAGAATTTCCCAAAAAGTAGGAGAAAAAGGATTTAATCCTCAGCATTTGGGATCTCCCAATAAGAAAATCACAATTAAAAGCACAGAGAACATACTATTTTATTACAAGCTGGATTAAAGAATATATCCTTGCATATATTCAAAATAAGGCAACTGGGGGAAAAAGCAAGGTAGAGATGTAGAGACTGGGCAGTTTCAGTGCAAATATTCCCATTCCTTATCTTCCCTTCAGCTCAGGCACTGGTGAGATGGCAAATAATTATTGTCTCGCCTGAGAAGGCAAAGCATGGCTGGAATAACAAGCAGCAGCTTTTGATACAAAGAATGTTTTCTTTGCCCAGCTCATGTAAATTAACACATTAAAACCCAAAAAATTGTTCTAATTTTCAGATTCAAGCGCAAACTACTGGTCAAAGTCTCCATCAGCTTTTAATTAATCAATGATTAATAGAAAAATTAATCTTTGCAAATCCCATAAACGTCTCACTGTGTGATTTTCAACATGACTGGAAGTAGGGTAGTGGAAGAAATTCAGTTTGGGATGGAGATCTGGAGGGGTTTTCCCAAAATTTGCTGCAATTCGGAAGCAGCTTTAGCTTGGACGGGATCTGTCTGCTGAGACAGCCAGTGGGAGATGGCAGAGTCAGAGGAGAGCCCCAAAAATGTGAGACAGCTGGGGCTGAGGTGGAGAGGCTGATGGAGAGAAGGCGGAGATGCTGATGGAGGGAAGGAGAGGCTGATGGAGAAATGGAGGAGAGGCTGATGGAGGAGGAGAGGCTGATGGAGAAGAGGAGGAGAGGCTGATGGAGAAAAGGAGGAGAGGCTGATGGAGAGAAGCAGGAGAGGCTGATGGAGAGAAGCAGGAGAGGCTGATGGAGAGAAGGAGGAGGCAATGCTGCTGGAGGAGGAGGAGGAGATGCTGATGGAGAGGAAGAGGAGAAGAGGCTGATGGAGAAGGTTCATTCAGCCTACAGAAAGGACAGCTACCCTGGACCCAAGCACAGCTGCACCCTTCCACTATCTGCAGGGGCTGGAGAGAAGACACAGCCAAGCTCCTCTCAGAAGTGGAAAGGGAAAGGACAAGGAGCTACAGTCACAGGTTCCATCAAGGGAATTTTCTACTAGGTAGAAGAAAAATGTTCTTCACAGTTAAAAGTTAAGTTGGTGAGCCCCAAGACAGGCTGTCAGGAGAGTCCACTGATCCCCACCAGCGGAGATCTTCAAACCCTGCCTGGATGAGCCCTGAGAACCACGGTCCCTCCCCGAAGCCAGCCCGGCCTCCGGGGGGGTGCGTGGATGGGCTGACCTCATGAGGTCACTTCCAACCTTGTGGATGGGCTGACCTCACGAGGTCACTTCCAACCTCGATTATTCCAGGATTCTAGGCAAGTGCTGACATCAGGAGACGCTTACAAAGGAAGGAAAAAATTAACTTAGTAATTGAGGAACCAGCCTCTCTTTATCTTCTCCAGAACATGAATAGCATTCAAAGGACCTGGAAAACTTTTTCATGCAAAAATTAGCACACAGCCCAAGATACCGATCTGTTTTAGAGGACAAGTCTCTGCTATTTCTCTTTAGATTTTTTCTTTTATTTATTCTCCAAAGACATCTTTGGCTTTAGAGAAAAGATGGGATTTTAATTTTTGTCAAAAGGTAACAACAAAAGGAACCATTTATAGTCAAAAGCTCTGCTTGGCTTTGAAGTATTCAGTTCAAATAGGCGCCTGTTAAAAGGACATTTTCTAGCCCAATGTATAGCACAGCCCATTTTAAATCCACAACTTGCTTTAAAAAATTGAATGGAAAGTGTTAAATGTGTAACGTACGTGTTAAAGGCAAAAACTTTACAAAATCACATTTCTTGGCTCTCAATCAAACTAGCTCATGCAGGAGATCAAAAACCTCTTGGGTCAGTCAGTCAACCCAACCTGGGCTCGGACACTTCCAGGGATGGGGCAGCCACAGCTTCCCTGGGCACCCTGTGCCAGGGCCTGACCACCCCCACAGGGAGGAATTCCTTCCCAGCATCCCATCTAACCCTGTTCTTCGTCAGTGGGAAGCCATTCCTGTCACTCCAGGCCCTCATCCAACGTCCCTCTCCAGCTCTCCTGGAGCCCCTGTAGGCACTGGAAGGGGCTCTGAGGTCTCCCTGGAGCTTCTCTCCTCCAGATGAGCACCCCCAGCTCTCCCAGCCCGGCTCCAGAGCAGAGAGGCTCCAGCACTTGGACCAACTCGGTGGCCTCCTCTGGACCTGCTTCAGCAGGTCCACATCTGTTCTGTGCTAACGACAGGCCACTTCTCACTAACTCTCTTTTTAAGGAATTCAGGTTCCCTGAATTACGTCTGTGTTAAATATCTGAGTGACTTGTGCAGAGTCACCCAATGACTGTTAAATGAACAGAGAATTGGAAGCAGCTGCTGAGTTTTGTGCTCATCCGTCAATTTAAATACAAAAAGGGGTGGGGAAATGCCTCCTATTTTCACTCTCAGCAAAACTGCAAATTGTCCACATCTGAGGAAAAGGAGGGAGAAACTCTGGCTCAGGCAGTTTCTACAAAATCTGTATCATAGCCCAAAGCTTTCCAGCCAGCCAGGGGTGTAACAAGCTCCATCACAATAAAGATTTTATGATTTGCCTTCTTTATCTGTTTTCAAGCATGAAATCACCTTGTTGGGCAAATATGAGCAAGAACTGTGACTATCTGTAAAATCAGGCTATTACTACTTCCTTCTGCAGAGACTGTGAGTCTTTATGTAACACTACTAAAGTACTTCTGAAATATCACAGAGAAGATGCCAGGCAAGTACAGATTATTTTGGTCACTATAATCTGATTAGAAACACTGCCCACTCCTACGTTTGCAGAAACAGAAAAACAACAGAAGCTGTCTCACATGGCTGATCCCTGAACCACGGCCTGCTGTTCTGTCAGGATGAGTCACTGCATGATGAGGAGATACAACCTTTACCTCAGCACCATTATTCCATCGTTAGGAGACACCTGGTTGCCATGGAATTAGACAATAACCACCCTCTCCCAAGCTCCACAGCGATCCCAACCCATGCCATTCGGGATCAGGGGGTCATACCTGGTTCTCGTCCTGCACCTCCATGCTGTACTGGGGCCCTGGCTGAACCTCCGTGACTTTCTCTCCGAGGAGGAAGCCCAGGCGAGTCATGAGTGTGTTTGCTGCCTCATCTACGGATGGAGGGGGTCCCAGCTCCTGCTCAGTATCACCTAAACAGAAGAAAACCAGATTCAGACAGGAATTCTTTACCGTGGCCGCCGCTCAGTGGTTTTACCAACACAACACCGCTACCTGTTGTGTGCCCTCGGTATCTGGGTTTTCAGGTTACTCACGTTATTCAAGTCTGTTTTACCGCTCTGTGCTGGTCATTAATTTTAGGTCATGCACCACAGATACATGTTTTCTCCAATGTTAACTGTTGCTTCTCCTCTCACTGCTCGTTATTTTCTCAGCACCTCCCACGGAAGCACACCTAGGCATCTTGTCCCTGCAGCAGAAGCACCAGAGCTACCAGGGAACAAGAGTTTCTGGATCAGCACTGGAGAAGAGAGAGCGTTTGCTCTCCTCCCTCACACAGAAACTGCCTCCAGGTTACTCACAGAGAAGACAAGGCTGCGAGAGGAAGGTGCTCCACGAGCTGCAGAGCAACCAACCTGTGCTACTGAGCAGTTAACAGGAAAGACCAGCACAGAAAATCCATGTGCAGCTTCCACTGTCACCTGCTGTCCCCAGCACGCTCAGGGTCATGTGGAAATCAAGTCTCTCCAGATACAACCCACCTTCTGCACTCACCCTCCGGGCCACGCCACGAAGCAGTCTGCCTGCCAATTCCCCATCAAGGCTACAAAACAGGCCCAAACCAACATTCCTAATAATTTTGCCTAATTTTCCTTCCACCACCTGTAGGAAAAGCAGCGCAGACAAGCTTCGAGCTAGCAATGCACACCAGGAAAAGGCCAGGCATGTATAGTGGCATTTCTGCATCCTTTTAATTTTATAACAAAAGTCTGTGGAGGTTTTTGACTTGTAGCATCACACACGTAATTTGGGTTCTGAAAGTCGAGTTCCTTCCTGCTCACACCAGCAGCAGGGTTAAAGCCTGAAGGTCAAGTTCTTACCATGTTACACTGAAGTAATACTGTGCTTAGTGCAGTTGTAGGAGACTAATTAGGATTTGCAATTAGTCTACAGTTAATTATTCATCTGATAATGTACAATCTGGAAAAGAGCCCATCTCCATTTCCCAGCTCTGTCCTGGTTTGGGCTCCTCCAGCACTCAGCCTGCAGCTACAGTAAAAGGATGCTACTTTAAATAAAATACTGCTTTTTGATAACTGTAACTGAAACCCACAAATCATGGAAGCTGGGATATGTACAAAACCTCAGGAAATTTAAGCCAGTTGCTTCCAGAAATTCCCATTTAACCTCACAGGGTACAGCTCACAGAAGCTTACAGCAATTTTTGGGGTGTCTCATCTGCACTACTGCAAATTAAAAACCCGGGAGCATCTCTCATGCAACCACGACTGCATTCCTAAGCACCACCAGCTCTGGGAGTTGAGCATCTGGAGCTGTCCTTCCACAGCAGCTCCACTGTTATGAAAATGGATGATATAGTAGGTCCACATAAGCTGTCTTAGTTATTGAATCCCCGTTGTACTGCTCGAACCAACGCTGACGTGAATCCGATAGATTTAAGAGGGACAAATTTAGATGGATGGCCCAATTTGCTGAACTGCTGACCACCCACAGTCAATCTGTGGGCATTTACTGGCTCTAGGAGCCCGAGCCAGAACAGAGACATTTATGGAAAATGAAAACTAGAGACACTTTTATTTCCAAGGTTATTTCTTTCTTTAAAAAGGTAGACTTTTTTGGGAAAAGCCATTCTCTGGATACGGCCCCACAGTTTATTGTGCACTCCCCATTCTGTCTTCACAACCATGATATTAATAATATTCAAATGATGCTGACTTACACATCTGGGCAGAAAGGAACAGCTGGATCTACCTCTGCACTGCCCACCTGGGAGGATTTCGGAGTGCCCAGGGGAGGCAGCTGCAGGGCACTGAGCACAGCCAGCTTCCTTCGGCTTAGTGCTGGGAACAACTCCCAGCCAAAATTCACTCCTTGGAGGTTGAGTTTAACCTTGTCCTTAACCCCCCTGCTTCTTTTAAACTACCCCTAAAACATCTCCAAGGGGCACAAACCTGGCTTTCACCTGTAAAATACAGAAAACTACGAGCTTTCCCCAGGTCACTGTGTAGGTACATTGAAGATACAGATAATAATTATGTGCTTTGGTAACAGTCCTAATGGCAGGGGGTTGGAACCACAACATCTTCAAGGTCCCTTCAACCCAAACCAGTCTGTGATTGTAGTTCATGGAATCATGGAAAGGTTTGGCATGGGAGGAACCTTAAAGCCCACCCGGTCCCACCTCCTGCCATGGGCAGGGACACCTTCCACCATCCCAGGCTGCTCCAAGCCCCGTCCAATCTGGCCTTGGACGCTTCCAGGGATGGGGCAGCCACACCTCCTCTGGGCAACCTGTGCCAGGGCCTCACCACTCTCACAGGGAATAATTTCTTCCTCATATCTGATCTAACTCTGACCTCCTTCAGCTTAAGGTTATTCTGCCTTGTCTCGTCACTCCATGCTCATTCCCTGTGAGATGCTGCTCGTGGTACAAGCTATCACCAGCTGAACCACAGCAGTGGAGCTGCGAGACCTCCATATTTCACGTAGAAGTATCAATTATTTCATTATAACCTGGCTTTCAAAGTACAGATAACTCTGAACTTAAGCAAAGCTCTATTGTACTGGATTATCCCCTCCTTAAGTCTTAAAAAATAAGTGGAGTCATTTAACTGAGTGTCAAAGAACAGACGCAGCAGCTCTGAGGTGCCTGTGAATGGGTATTATGGAAAAAAGCTGGAAGTTGCCTTTCAGGGCTGACAGTAAGACCTAATACTCTCTTCCTAAGTTCAGTGCAAGGACGTAACTGGTTTTTTCTCCCTTCCCACGTGTGTTATCCAGTTGGTGCTGCAACCACACTATACACTCACTTCAGCACACTCCCATCTCCCCAGGAGATCTGAGCACAGAATTGACAACAGAACTCGCCTGAGGTATTTTTAACTGTTCTGACACCACCGCTATAACCAGCTAGAGCAGCTCTAACACACACCCCAGTCACCCCCAATGACAGTGGTACATCAATAACCAGTGACACTGCCCAGCTGTGCACATGCAAACCCAAAGTCAGTCAGTGGATTAAAGAGATCCCAACATGCTGATGGTCTGAAGCTGCTGCACTTCCTGCACGAGCTCACATGTGCTCAGTAATACTAAAATAATATAAATAAAAAAAAATAAAAAAATAATAAAAATATATAAAATAATAAAATAAAATACTAAAAAAAAAAAAAAAAGTAATACTAAAAGCAACAACCAAATGCTCAGTGCCAGGAATTCTGAAGAAGAATAAAACCCCCTCCCTGACTCATTGCATGTGCACTAGTATTTTAAAGAGTTCTGTGGGCTATGGAACTTGATGTCCCTTTATGTTCAGCAGATAGCTTATATTTTTATATAGACACACACAAAACAGCAGGAGGAAAAGGGTTCCTGGGAGCTGGTGTGCTGCTGTGCTGGAAGGTGACCATAGCCACCCACCAAGCCAGGTCTCTGCCAGCTTCCTCGTGGCCACCAAACCACGTAACTTGGGTTTTCACGGCAGCTGACAGCTTCACTTGGCTGTTCCTGTCATTTATGGCTCATGGAATCACTCAGTAACTATCTCCCAACACTTCACAGGTAAATGCTGTATCCCAGCACACTGTCACATCTCCAGCTACATTTGCCTGTCCAGGTCTTCCAAGTGCTTCAGAGTAGACACATCTTAAATACACCCCTAAGTTCCTGGTAAAGCCACTACACACCAACTTAAGCATGGCAGGAAAGGCTGAATTCAGTTCCTAATGCAAACAGGAGAAACAAGTCTTCTGCAGAAAAAAAGAAAAATTCTTTTATTGGCATGATAGAACTTGGGATACTGAAGTGCTTTGGTTTGTTGCCCAGTAAAGCAGAGCCTCCAATGGTGGACCCCAGCAAGCCTTGGCTGGCTGTCAGCAAGACAGCTTCATGTCAAGCCCCTCTGCAGTGAAATGACACTGGAAAGGACACCAGAGCCACCACAGTGTGATCCAGCCTGGCACCCACTGGTAACCCGCCTGGCTCCGAGGGGAAACCCAGAACAGTTTGGGTTGGAAGGGACCTTCAAGGCCATCGGAGCAATTAAGTCACATTTATGCTGGATTTTCAACTATTCCATTATCACGAAGATGAGACGCCTCCGAAGGGCGTGCTGGGCACAGGTACAGGAGCCCCCTGGCTGGGGCTGGGCTGTGATTCCCTCCCTTCCCTGGCTCGGTGCTGGGAGCAGGAAGCTCTCGCCCTCCTGGTTTTTCCTGCTGTTTGCCCCACTCCTGATCACTCTGTGCATGTGGCAGCATTACATCCCCAGGCTCCGAGCCACTGTTCCCAGCACTTTAATGCTCTGGTAGATAAAAATGCCAGATAACTGAACACAGGGGGTATTTTATTCTGAAAGTACAGCCTGTTTCACATTTCTCTGAGAGCTTTCAGTTACTTCTGACATACAATCTCGCAGTTACCTGGCTTTTCTGAAGATTAAGGATTAAAAGAAAGAAGCACAGCTATTACTGACTACCCAAAATTTGATTGTGAATTTCATGTAATCTTTTGAATATTATCTTTCCTTTTTAGAAGATACGTTTAATTTCTGTACAGCTCACTACAAAAGAATCTGAATGTCTTATTTTTGGTTTCTTTTGTTCTTGCAGTGCAAAGTAAGGCTGGTTGCTTACATTTCTCTTACAAAAAAAATTAAAATTTAAAAAAAAAAACCTCTCTGTGCTCCTTGGACAAATTACCTCTGCTTCCAATCAGGCTGCAGCTTTGGAGACTAATCTGTCTTGGAGCTGTTCATGGATTTTTATTTATGTTATTAGAAATAAGCAATTTACTGCAATGTGTTTGTGCTCTGCAGGCTGTATCTGTGATGGAAGTCCTTGGACCGGCGGCAAAGAGCTCGTAAATCTTTTACTTCAGTACCTGAATTCAGGTTTGGAGCACTTGTCTTCCGATTAACCACAACAAATTCCAAGGGGTGGAAAAGTTCTTATATTAATTTATTGGAAAATAATTTTTAGTAAGGTTTAGAAAAGGCCTTTTTCGTGCGGGATCAGTAAATGCAACAGTGCTTGCAAACGCGATGTCACTGGAAGTGGTTTCACCCATTTCAGCCACTGCTCTGGCTAAAGGTGATTATAAACAAGGTGAGTCTGGGCTCTGCTGGGGCTGCCCCATTCCTGGAAGCATCCAAGGCCAGCCTGGACAGGGCTTGGAGCAACCTGGGATAGCGGAAGGTGTCCCTGCCCACGGCAGGGGGTGGCACTGGATGGGCTTTAAGGTCCCTTCCAACCTAAACCATCCCATGATGTGTGAAAGTAAAAGAAACTAGAACATGGGATTTCTCCACCTCCAGCCCTTGAGGAACACACCACGATCCTTTCCTGACTGTTTATTTCCAATATATAATATAATATAATATAATCCAATTCTGGATTGAATCACACTGGAACAGATGCCACAAGAGGACCGGCTATGTTGGACTCGATGATCCTGAAGGTCCCTTCCAACCTTGTGATTCTGTGATTCCGTGGCAGGGACACCGGCAGAAGGTTAATTAGATGAGGGGCCTGGAACGCCAGGAGGTCAGTGCTCCGAGGAGAGCGCGTGCAGCCTAAGGCAGGGCAGGCTGTGGAAAGCCTGGAGAGGCAGACGTGGGAGCACACGGACAGATCGATGGACCGATCGATCGATCGATCGGCCGGGACGGGGGCTGGGAGCAGTGAGGCCAGCGGGGCTCCCAGGATGCGGAAGGACACGGAGCAGCTCCGCCACGAGCCTCCCCAAGAGCTGCTCACCTGTTTGATACTGCAGGAGCAAACTTCAAATATCACACTTAAGTCATTAGTAACAATAATTAAGGCCAACATCCAATTATTTAGAAGCTTCAGAAAGAGTGGAGATACCTAAGGCTCACACAGATGCCTTTTTCCCTTTATTTTAAATAATTTTACCAGATCCCAGCTGTGAACACCCCCACACTCCCCATCTACTTCTGCCTCCTTTTAAGTTAATGACTTTTTCTTTGACTGAACTGCAAAAATGTAAATTAGAAAGAATACAACCTGAGCTTGTCAAGCAATTTAATACCTCTGATCCTTCCTCCCTTCAAAAAATTCAATCCACTTTAAATCCACCAGCAGATCTCTGCAATTCACCCTGGAATTTACCTGATTTAGGCCATTTAGGAGCAATTTTACAGAGCCTGGCAGCTCTCTCAGATGTCTTACCTACAAACACCCTTTGGATTTCTGAAGGGGTCAACTCTAACACCTCTGTAGCTGTCACATGCAGCAGCATGGAGTTCATAACTGCTCATAAATGTTCAGGGTATTCCTTGAAAACCAAATATATCATTTTATGGCAGAGTTATTAGGTTTGCTCTTTTCAAGAAACCATTCAAAACATACAATGTTTTTGTACATTGTCATTTTCAAATAGTGTTTCTGTTACCTCCTTTCAATTCCTGTACGAAAGCTGCCACATATTTCAATTGCAATTGCTTACAAGCAAAAGAAATTTCTTTATGATTTATTTGGTAATTCTGCGACTGGTTTGATAGCCACCATCATCTCATTCCAAATAAATGATGGAGGGTAGTGGCCCTGGGAGACATTAACAATGCATCTGTAGTCCACAGAATATTTTTGGTTTAATGGCTGTACTTTTACTTTCAAAACATCTGAAATCTATTTCAGGGAGCGTCTAACAAGAGCTGGGTAACGGTTCCCTTAGTGGCACCCATCCCTGAATCTGCCTGAGTACGAGACTGACTTACTTTTAAAAAATGAAAAATTCTTGAATTAGCAATGAAAAAAAGAGAATAGTTATGTGTCAAGAGCGAGCACCTATGGAAGGCCAGAAATAAATGATACCATTTAGGACTTTGATCCTCAATTACATAACTGCAGAGTTTTATCTAACAACTTCCCTCCCTCCATGTGACCTGAATCTGTCCCATTATTATGTACATCTGCTTTAAATTATTCTGGATACACTCGAGCTGCATTTGGAAAATGTCCTTGACCATTTCTGCATATCCCCCTAATCTCGGAATTAATGGAAGATTTTTTTCATTAGTCTTGTTTACATCAAGAAGAGATTCAAAAAAATTTAACCACTGAGGGAGGAAGGCCGCTCTATACGCATCTCTGTAAATGTCAATTTTTGTACTGCTGCACCTCCAGTGCTGGGGTCAGTTTTGGGAGAGACATTGAGGGGCTGGAGCGTGTCCAGGGAAGGGAGCGGAGCTGGGGAAGGGGCTGAGGGAGCTGGGAAAGGGGCTCAGCCTGGAGAAAAGGAGGCTCAGGGGGGACCTTGTGGCTCTGCACAACTCCCTGACAGGAGGGGGCAGCCGGGGGAAGGTCGGGCTCTGCTCCCAGGGAACAGGGACAGGAGAGGGAACGGCCTCAGGCTGGGCCAGGAAAGGTTTAGATCGTATATCAGGGAAAATTTCTTCATGGAAAGGGTTGTCCAGCAGCTGCCCAGGGCAGTGGTGGAGTCCCCATCCCTGGAAGTGTTCAAAAAACATGTGGATGTGGCACTTGGGGACACGGTAAGCGGTGAACATGGTGGGAACTTGGTAACCTTAAGGGTCTTTTCCAGCCTGAACAATTCTGTGAATCAAGTATTAGTAGTTCTGTGGCAGCAACGGAAAATGGTCTGACTAAATTCAATCCCACCACAGGCACGTGGCAAAGTAAATATATTCTCCCCAGATATTGACATCAGAGCCCTCCCGTCAGCCAAAACCCCACACTGAACTGTGGAGATGTTAAACTGCACCTCCAATTCGACCTGTGCTCCTACAGCTCCCCTCAGTGCCTCCGTTCCATCCAATAATTTCTGTAAGAAACTGCACAAATTCCCACCACTAATCCCACCACATCAGCCTCTCGCACCCCTTCCACAGACACTTCCTCTAAGAAGAAGTTCAAACAAAAGAAATTCTCCTCAGCACAGCACATAAATACTGCTCCCTCCCCACTGCCTTTCCTCATGATGTCCTTTATTACTCCTTCAAGTGGATGGTCAGTTATTTTTAATCCCAAAACCTTCTGAGCCAGAGCAGGCAATGAACGTAACTTCATTGCTATCATAAGACCTGGTTGGATGCATTTCATGGTCTGGAGTTAAAACCCTCTTTGCATGCACATTGGGGATGAACTTTCCCGGAACTGAGCTCCCTATTAAGGGCCAAAGAAAAAAGAATGGGGGAAATGAGAGGGTACTCATTACTGAACATATTCATAAAAAAAAAAAGGCCAGTTATCATAAATACAAGCCTGGGCATGTATAATATCTCCTGGAAGCAGGATTACACTTCGATCTCCAAAAATGTTCCTGAGCTCTTTAAGAAATCAAGGACACCAGGACAGAAGCAGTAAGTTCCCCACTGATGGAAAATGGAGATGAAACTATTTCTTCTTTTACAGTTTTGGCAGTTTAGCTCCAAAAAACTCCCTGACCATGACTACGGGGCTGTGGACATCCAACCCTTCATCCAACACTGACTGATCAAAGGCCTTGGCTCATAAATAAAGTTGCTTGTATTTATTTCTAGGTCTTTGAACTGACCTTTTATTCCAAACAAGTCTGAGGGTGGTGTATTACACTCTTATTGATGCAGAAGGCTTTTTTAATATAAAAAAAAAAGAAGAAACACTCCCTTAAATACTATTCGTTTGCTAAAGCCTGTTTTTATTTTGCAGTATTAGGCACGTGTCTTGGTTTGAAAGACACGTGGCTGCCAAGGAAGGCAGGAACCTCCTTTGGAATAGAAAACGTGACCCCCCTCGCCCTTCCCTCCAAACTATAACTCCGAAATCACGGGGCTTTCGGGCAAAGCCATAACCGTTCTTTACTAGTGTGTGCATGTAGAATATGACAAACAAACAGAATTAAGGCACCAACAACAAACAGAACCCCAAACCCACTCCCAGCCTTCTGCCGGCCGCAGGCACCTTCCCCTTCGGCGCAGTTCCGGCCACGGCCGCCAGGGGCGCTGCGGGCTCCCGGCCGGGCAGGGAGGGTGTGCTGATTCCTCCATGCCAGCAGGGGGCGCTGTGCCGCGAGCCCGGCCGCGTTCCTCCCTCACGCGGTGATGGCGGGCGGGCTGGGTGGCTGCAGCGGAGGCAGGCACGCCCCTGCCCCGGGGTGGCAAAGGAAACGTTAACAGAAAACTCCGCAGCCGTAGCAGGAGCCGCGGGGTGCTGGGTTAG
>VZTF01008977.1:126202-145262 GCA_013397755.1 Cnemophilus loriae | reverse complement strand
TGCCAGGAAAAAAAAAATTATCTGCATTCTTTACAAAGGAGATGGCTCTTGGTTAAACTTTCAAACTGCACAGGCTGACTTTAAAGTGTGTGAACACTGAGGCACATTCCTGATACTCTAAAACACTTCCTTTTCTCCTACTTTATTAAATTTTTTATAGGAAGCAAATGAGCCTGGATTCAGCAACTGTGCAAAAGCGAAGATCATAGAGAGGTACACAGAGCCCATCAGGTTTTAAGATATTTAACTGTAAATATCTGAACTGAACACATAAATGTGTTCAGTAATTGCTTCCTTGAACATAAAATTCCAATTTCAAAACAGTCTCATTGTTGGACCAAACAGGTGCTGCGTAAAACACAAAATAGCAGAGCAAAGCTCACACAGACCAAGCCAAAAAGAAGCACTACACTTTTATCCTTGCAAATCCATAAAAGATCAAAAGACTTAATAGAGGATGGGGAAAAGGTAAAAGTGCCTGTAACAAAGCAGCACTGACTACTAGTGCTAGAAAAATGGGATTTTCTCTATGTTTTAACAGTCTGAACTCTAAAAGACACGAAATTCTGTACAACATTGGTTTGGAGTAAAATTAATAAAAGTGGTTTAGTAGAAGTCTTCAAACATATTCCAGACCAGAGAAAGAGAACTGGAGAATAAGTTACACGCAGAGATTGTCATATTGCATTTCCAAGTTAAACTCTCATGCCCATTACAATGAAAGGCTAATTTGAAAAGCCCCTCAGCAGCGATTCCGGAGGTCAGTGGCTTCTGCTCCTCCATTTATATTTATAGTTCCCTGTCTTGCAAATTAAATTTGGGATCTGAAACTAAAGATGGCGAGGTTTTTCTTTTGCATCTTCTGTAATAAAAGCTCAGCAGGTCAGAGAATGACCTCTGAGGCAGCAATAAATCTCTTGGTTTTAGGGAGCTGCCGTGGTGCTGGGGAAGGCTGAGAAGGTCCAAGGATGGGGAACCTGACAGACAATGCACAAGCAGATCACTCTAATTGAGCTCTACATTAGTGATCCCAGAAATTTTTCAAAAAGGGGTGTGGAAAACAGAGATGAAGACTGGGGTATGATTTTTCAATAGAAAGTCCCTGTGAAGCAGAAGGAAGGCAAGGAATCAACCCCTCATCTCTGCACCAAAAGAGGTGTGCTAAAACCCCTCCTCTGTTCCCCCTCACGATCCACCCCAGGAGATGTGCCGAGGGAAAACAGGCACCACGCTTCCATTTCACACACGAAAATCCTGGATGAGTATGTGTCACGTTTCCAGCACGTTTTCCTGCGAGCCCACCAGGGCCGGTGTAACAGGAGCCGTGCCAGGCGGGAGGAATGTGAGAGACCCGGGGAGATAAGCACAGCCTGGAGCCCCCTTCTCCCCCCATCCCGGGATGCTCACGGATGTGCAGCCCCACTCAAACACACAACCTGATGCTAAACACCACAG
The DNA here is from genome assembly GCA_013397755.1 of Cnemophilus loriae. NCBI lineage: Eukaryota > Metazoa > Chordata > Aves > Passeriformes > Corvidae > Cnemophilus > Cnemophilus loriae. The sequence continues at coordinate 143,807 of VZTF01008977.1, read as the reverse complement.
GCCAGCAGCCGATTCTATGTAATCCCCCCTGGAAAAAAATCCCACGTGTGCACACACAAGCACCCCACAGCCACAAACTGGCCGACACCCGTGAAAAATCGTTCCCAGCAACAACCAACCCTGTGCCAGATCCTGATGTCACAAAAACATTTTAATATTGAGAAGATTATCGCTATGGCCCGAAAATTGTTTAGGATAATAAGTCTGCACTGGTCAATCCTTTGATATTTCACTTGTAATTCCAGTTTTAATAAATATGTTTTACCACAGTCTCAGTACCAGTCATTTTAATAATAGATATTAGAAACAGCCCGTCTTTTCTTTCTTTATCATTTCTGGCTGACACCAGGACCATACATCATCCCATGCACACGTGGCAGTGCTCACTGTGTTCTAAAATACAAAACTAACAGAACTGTCACAGTTCAAGAAATGTTAATGACTGATGGGATTGTCACTAGAAGGTTCTGCACTAAAGATTATTTTTAAAAAGAGGAAGGAGAATTTTAATAAACACAGAGAGGGCAATGTGATCACTACATCCCTTGCTGTGTGGACACACAGGTCCATGGAAGATGCAGGACCTGCATGTTTTGACAGGCCAGCACTGAACAGTTCGCCTCTCACCTGTGAGGAAGGAAGGAATCAATCTCCCATTCCACTGGGTTTTATTTCTACATCTACTCTGGATCTCTTTCACTCATCACTGAGGTGCCCACTGCCCCACCAACTCCTGCCTTCTCCACAGAACTGACTGATGACAGCAGACGTGATGGGCTCATGGACCCAACAAGCTGATCCACTATTTGTTCTCTTGAGGGCAATAAAGAACATCGTATCACCAGTGTGGTGAAATCTCGATACACTGCAAGTTCAGCCACACACAGAATTCTAATGCATTTCATAGAATCACAAAATCACAGACGGGGTTGGGTTGGAAGGGAATTTAAAGCTCATCCAGTTCCACTCCCTGCCATGGGCAGGGATATGTTCCACTACACCAGGTTCCTCAGAGGACTGTCCAGCCTGGCCTGGCATCTATTTTATTATGTTTTTGTTCCCTCAAAAGCGCAACTTGAGCCTTAAAAACACACTTCCACCAGCCAAGACACACCATGTCACCATGACTCACAGACAACAGTTTACTTTAAAAGGCTCAAGTCAATACAATCCTCTCCATGTAAATACAGGTGGGGAAAAGTCACAGAAAGAAGAGTTTCTGTTATTACGAATATCCTAAATGTGGAAAAGACAAAAACTCCTCCTAACTCACCCATAACCCGATTACAGGAAAGGAGGATTTTCACATACAAGAATTAAGCACCTCTGACTCGTGTCCAAATGAAGATTATCCTGACAGATTCAGATTTGGGCATTAGTCTTCTACTGGAATAAATAACAAATGGAAACGTCATAAACTGGGAAATCTGGCTTGACACTCTTCAGTCAAATGTTAACGGATAACGTTGATCTTTTTACAAAAGTGACTTTTCAAGGCACAACCGTTTGCCTTGGTCCTGAACCCTTTCCTGTGAGCACAGGCAAATCTTATGATCAAAGCCATGGGATGAGCTTTTGGCACGAATTATAAAAACTAACAAAAGCATGAAACAATTATTTGAAGTATTCTGTACCTGCTCAGTCCTTTAGGCCTCTTATTCCTGTAAGGATTTTCTGTATGAAACTGCCCAACTCCAGGCCTTAAACAGCACGAAAATAGCCCTTCCTGTTACACAACTGCAGGTTCTTTGAGCAGAGAAAATTCCATCTTCCAAGAACACCAGGAAAAAGGGTGTCTGCAATAACCAGTTATAAAATTATAATGGACTGAGTAAAGATGGCAGTCACCAGCAACGCTGCCTTTCTAGAACTGCAAAATTAGCATTTAATTCAGAAAAGCATATTGATTACACGGAGCCGAAAGTCACAACCCTGTCCCTGGGGTCCCACCACCTGTCACCAATGACAGCCCAGGATCTGCGTCCACCTCACAGGCCAGTCCTGTGCCCAAGGGCTTGATGACAAACACAACGCTGGCATCAGGTAGGAACTGACTCGCTACTAATGAAATAGGAACTTCAATTTCAATGGCTGAGACGTTATTTCAAATCAATACTGCACATTTTTAGGGCCAGTTCTGCAGTTCTTAGTGAGATTAATCCCCACGGGTGTCCAAGCCAGCAGAGCAAAACTGAAAATCCTTCTGTCGATGCAAGTAAAATTCTCATTTGACTTTGCCAGTGACTCTTCCTGTGCAAGGAAAGTGATGCAAATTCCAGGGTAGGAATTAACCACGTAATGCAAAACACTTAGCAGGGCCAGCAGTCAGAAAATTTAATTAGCTGGCTCATTTATGACACTTTCTGCAGCAGGCTGTCTGTCTTCCAGAGAGGACAAAGACTGCTCCCTGTGACGGTGGTCAGGCCCTGGCACAGGGGGCCCAGAGAAGCTGGGGCTGCCCCTGGATCCCTGGAAATGTCCAAGGCCAGGTTGGACGGGGCTTGGAGCACCCTGGGATGGGGGAAGGTGTCCCTGCCCACGGCAGGGGATGGGACTGGATGGGCTTTGAGGTCCCTTCCCACCCAAACCAGGTCTGGGATTCTGCGATAAACCAACACCAGGGAAAGTATTTCATTAGGAACTGCAATGTCAGCAGCCTGACTTTTTAAGACTCTCTTTAAAAACAGGGATTCAGAATACTGGGAAAGTTCTGTTTCTGCCTGGCAAACTGAAACAATCAGTCTCATTCATAATATCCCTCAAATCTGCCTGCCCATTCCTGAGTCTGGATGAGCAGTTTGGGAGAGCTGTGACCCCTATTGTGACCAGGAGCTGCTGGTGGTTTATCCTTTTGAACATCTGCACAGAGTGCTGGGATCAATGCAGTGCTGTTTGTGATCAATGCCAAGCATCTACTCCCACATCAAACCAAACCAAAATAAATCTGGATGTGGCTATTCTTCTGGAATAATCGCTTTATCTCTAGTAACACTGCGTTCTCCTTCAGCCTATTGAGTTCCCTAAGTCTACTGCATTTTCTACGACACCACTTAATTGTTATATAATTTACAGATGAGTTCGTATTTTAATTAAAAAAGGGTTTTCTTTAGATTAAAAGGCATCGATCAAAGGAAATTATGATGGATTAGCAAAAGATTTCAGCTACGAAATTCAGTCTGAGCTCTGAAAGGAATGTTTACTAACAAGGGGTTATTAACACCTAATGACCTGATGTCCTAGGTTAAAAATAGGTTTATTCTATTACCACCTCCACAGCCGTTAAAACAGCTGGGGCACTGTTATCTCCTGCTATCCGGGGGCCTATTGTCTCTGCTAATGGGCCATCGAGAACCCACCACATGACTCAGGAGTCATCTCATCCCATTGTAAGAGGCTCCGCCCAGGGGGGAGGAGCCAAGCATTCCCACCTGAATATAAGCTGGACTCTGGGACTGTATAGTAGCTCCGGCCCACTGGATCTCCAGAGGACAAGAGCTTTCACTGGACCACCAGGACCTTTTCTTTCTACCCGATCAGCGCTTCAGAGAACCATTTCATCTGGACTGCTACCACCACCCTGAACAGGGTGTCAGGTTGCATTCTGACTCTGTCAGTGGTTACCGTTGTTGTTTATATTAATAAAGAACTGTTATTTTTTTTTTCCCTCATATCATTGCCTAAAAGCTCCTTAATTTCAGAATTATATTAATTCAGAGGGAAAGGGGGTGCATTTTCTCTTCCAAGGGAGGCTCCTGCCTTCCTTAGCAGACTCCTGTCTTTTCAAACCAAGACACCTGATTGAACAAGGTTTTATTTCAGCAGATCTGAATTCACACCACAATATCACTACGACACACACACAGCTACACCCATAAAGATACACAGATTTATCTGTGTCCAAGGGAAATGCTGGAGGAAACAGCAACTCTTTTCCCATTGCACAGATGATGGACTGATCCACCCCAGGGAACCTGGGAGCCTCTCCGTGCGCCAGCCCCTTACAAGAACAGGAAAATGGACATTACTGCCCAAACTGCATCACCACAAACCACTGCAGCCTTTTACTCACAGTCTCTCCCACACTCCATTGCTAGAAAACACAAACACACGTGGCCACGTGCCTGGATTCTCCTGACTCCCTCCTATGGCAGGTCCTGGGCAGAGTCTGGCCAAGGAGCTTGGCTCAAAATCAGCTTTCGTGCCCAGTTTTGTGTTCTCCCCATGTTAAACAGTTGAATTTCACCTGTGCTTTGAACCTCCCTCTGCCACAAGAGGATGAAATAATGAAATTTGCTCCCTTTGTGTAAAAATATTGTGTTTATCACAGGTTTAGGAGGTGAAAACATGCCAAAAATGATGAGCACATTTCATAGAATCACAAACTGGTTTGGACTGAATGGGATCTTGACGATCACCTAGTTCCCACCCCCTGCCATTGGATGTTTACCACACACTCATCTCTTTTGATTAATTCAGCTGAGGAAGAGCTGAGTTTTGCACGTTAATATTGCGTTTTTAACTACTGTAAGCACAATTTTATCACAGAACGTTAAGGGGTTGGAATGGACCCTAAAGTTCATTTAGTCTCAATCCCCCCTGGATGGGCAGGGACACCTCCCACTAGACCAGGTTGCTCAAGGCTTTATCCACTTCTGAACACTTCCAGGGATGGGAAAGCCACAACCTTCATAATCCTCACAGCCTCTTTTTATAACATAAATTTGGTATTTGAATTAAACCCTCAAAATCCGTACGTTTTACAAAATCCTGCCCACATTGTGCTGTGTTGGGAAAAGCCAGAGTCATGGTTTGAAGAGCAAACTTGGATTTAAAGAGAGCAGAAGTGGGTGCTCCGTGCATCCTCCATTCCCATCTTTCCCTCACCCCAGCTCATCCCAGAGCCTGACTCACGTTTGGAGGTGTCCCAGCAGCTCTGCAGTGCTGTGCAGAGCTGACTTTACTGAAGTTTCCCTCGAATTAAAGTGGTTTTAGTGCTGCAGAGTTATTGATCCACGGAGCTCCTGGAACAAATAACTGTCACATCCAGCACAGCTGGACAAAACCCAGCACATGGGAGATGGAGCTTTGGTCCTGCCTCTGGCCCAAAGCACCCTTTATTTGGCTGAGGTAAGAGCCATGAAGAGGAAATGACAGACAACATGATTATTTTTGCTGTGGCACTAATCCTGGAATCCTAGAATGGTTTGGGTTAGAAAAGACCTTAAAAAAAAATCATCCAGCCCCCCTCCCTGTCACGGGCAGGGACACTTTCCACTGGACCAGGGTGCTCCAAGCTCCATCCAGCCTGGCCATGAACACTTCCAGGAATGGGGCAGCCACAGCTTCTCTGGGAAACCAGAAGAAATAATATACCAGCTGTGTGTCATTAGGATTTTTAGGTATAAAGTTTTTCAAAAAATTAAAATTAAACCAGTGACAATATACATAATGAAGGTTAACATCCTCTTTACATAATCCAGCATTATTTTACAGAATCCATTGTGTAACAGTTTTTTCCTATTATTTGAGGCTATAAAAGCTTTTTAAATTACATTTCCCAGCCTCTCTCCTCTCATCCCACGTTATCACAGCAGCAAGGGCAGGGCAGCACAGCAAAGCAGTGAGAACAATGTGTTGTCTGGAAACATCATATTCGTTCCAAAACTTTCAGAAAACATGTTTAGTTTAGGAGATAAGGCCCTGAAACAAGAAAATTGAAGGAAACGAAGGTGGAAAGAGGAACAGAATAAATAAAAGCAGGAAGAGAGTTCAGCAAACTGGTGATGGAAGAACAGCGATGGGAAAGGAGAGCTCAAAAAAGCAACTGCATTCATTGAGAAGTTCTTTTTTAAACTGTAGATGCCTGTAACATGAAGGTTTTGCCTATTACTGCCCCTGAAATTTATTTTTCCTTTGAAAAAATGAGGAATAACCTTCTCCAAAGCAGTGGATTCTGCAATCCCGTGGAACCACAGAAACCTCTTTCCTCCTCTCTGTCTCTCTCCAGATGAACAAGGCACAGAAAATATCAGCAAGCCACTCCACTGAAGTTACAGAAAGATGTTCAGTGACCTCAAAAAGGAATGAGTCTTCTGAAAAAGTATAATTAAATCAAATTATTACTTATCTTACCAAAATTATTACAAACCCTCTCAAATAATTGATCAAAATGGTTTTTTGTCTGAACAGACATCCCTACTCCACGTTCAAGGGAGAAAATCACCCAGTTTTGAAAAGGCTTTTAAATACATGTAGAATAAAATAATACAGATTTGGCTGAAGTGTTCAATAATGGCAATACAATGATGCTTACAGTACATTCATATACTCAGAGTGCAAATAATTCCTCCTAAAATACTAACCTGGCTGTAAGTCTGCACTTCTGAAAGGAATTCAGCTCCATTTCCATTTTGCTTATTACTATAAACAATTTTCTGTCATTTAGAGCAATGGAAGTGTGATTTTTTTAATCAAACTTAGCACTGCTGGAGATGCCAGCCAGCAAAGTGCCCTCTCCCAGCTCAGCCCAAAGGGTTTCGTTTCGGAGCAGCCCAGTGTCAATCTCCTGAGCAGATGTTCCCTGGAATACTCTGACAAGCCTTAGGAAGGAAGTTGTTCCTATTATTGATCCCAGAAAGAAAAAAACACCCCCACTTTCCCTCTAGATGAGGCTTTTTTCCAACGTGAGCTGCCAACAAGTCTTTGTCCACATAGGGGAGAGCTTTGAGGAGAAAGAAGTTATTTAATTAACATACACACATGGCAGGAGGAGGAGATGGGACTTTCATCTTCCCATCCAAACTTTGGATTTGGGAAACCAAAAAAAAACCAGTCAAACCAACTGGTTTTGACTCCCTGGAGCTGTGGCACGGTGTACACTTCTCCATGTCATTTCCCATGGAAAAGTCTTCGTTTCAGCATCTTCTGAAGCCTCTTACAATTGCCTTTTTTAGCAGAAATTCCTCATCTGTGACTCAAGGTAGAACCTTGTGCACGAGACGAGGAAGGTGAAGGTGGAGAAAGGAAGGCAGCACCACTTGTGCCAGCTTTCTAAATCATCTTGTTATGAAAACAAGCAATAAATTTCTGTTGCAGTCAGTTTTCAAGTTTCAGACTTTGTTTGCGCTAAAAAAAAATAGAGAGATGAGACTACAGGATGAAACCACGTCATGAAAATTTTAAGCCTACGTAAGATCTGCTCAAATACTCCAAAAATCCTCCCAAATGACAGAAACAAGGTAGAGCTGGAGGGGAAAGAATTCCTCAACCCCTCGTATCCCCTTTCCTGACAGTTTTATTTCATTAAATGTTAAATTTAAAACAGATGAGAGGAGAATACTACAAAACACGAGTGCTGAATTGCATTATTTCCATTCAATCTCCTACTATCCTGGAGTTCTTTCTGTAATTCAGTGACTCAGATATTGCACTGGCACTAAAAATGAGGAAAACTGCCCAAAAAGGACCTGGATGTACTGTAAAGGACATTTAGTCTATAGAGAGCAGCAAAAAGCTCTGGCACTTTAACCAAATTACAGGTAACCCTGGTAATTCACTGGTTAGAAAGAACCTGTTACACCAATTTCTAACAACGCTCAGATTTCAAGCTGACAGAAATCAGAAACTAATTAAACGTCTACTGAAGCAAACTCACTTTCCTCTCTCTTGCATGAAGCTGACAGAGCTCAGGGAAAGCTGCCCAGTGCCACCGTGTCCCCAACAAGGGGCTTGTGTCTCCTGGAGCTTTTTAAAATGGTCTATGCTGAACGTGTCAGGCTGTCAAATCCTTTCTGGACATTGACAAAGCTTATTGTAGCTCAAGGCACCAGAAAAAGAGAAAATGTATTTAACTGATGGTTCTCCCCACAGAAGGACAGGGCAAGTGCAATACAAACACCTCTGAAATGCAGTTTAACTCCCTGGTGTTCTGCTCTCTCGCACAGCTCTTCCAGAGCAGCTTTAAGGTCCCTCCCCACCCAAACCATTCTGCAGCTCTCTGATTCTCTCCGTTTTTCCTTACACTCAGAGGTGTACACAGGAAGGAACCCCTGCCCACGGCAGGGGGTGGATCTGGGTTGTTTTTAAGGTCCCTTCCAACCCGAGCCGTTCCGTGACTCTGTGATCAGCTCTGCCCTTCAGACCTCCCTCTGTTAACACGCTCCACATACACACCAGGCCAACGGCTCCGCAGCTCCCCACAGCTCCCTCCAAGCCCCTGCAGCACCTGATGCCACAGCAACCACGTGCCAGCTGCTGCTGTTAAGGGAGTTACAAACGAGCAGCTATCCAGCAGAGAAGAAATTCTGCACCCTTGGCCACCTCCTGCTCGGCCCAGCTTGCTTTCACGACCTGCTCTGCCTTCGCTGCCATCCCAGACAAAGCTCTGCCGCCTTGTCCCTGCAGTGCCCGTGCCCCCGCCCTGGGTACCCACTGCCTCTGATTCCGGACTGATTCTCTGCAATTAGAGCAGTGAAAAAAGGAAAACCTCCACTAGGGGCTTGGAAAGGAACTGAAAAAGAACAACAAAAAGGAATTATTCACTCTAGACAGCACTGCAAGAGCGCTGCTGAAGTATTTTACAAGCAGCCAAGAGTGATCAAAGGTAGGTATCAAATTATACCGCCAAATTAAACTGGAATACGAGCGGCAGGGCAAAGGCCAGCAGCAAGCCTAAGCTGCAGGTAAACAGAATCTCATTCATTCTCCCACCGTATCCTTAAGATCAAACCAAGACACTGTAACCATAAAAGAGAGAAGAGTAAACTGTAAAATATCCGAGTATTCACAGCCCAAGTAATCCCAAGTTAGAGCATGTGAGAGACTGGATCCTGTTCACTATATAAACCACTGTTCATGACCAGGACTACACAGCTGCAAGCTAATATAAATTCACTGCTTGATAACAGCATTTAAAATAAAGGCAAGAGATTAAGAATAGATAAGGTAATTTTATTTCTGTACGAGTCATTCGAATTTTGCTATGCTAAAACTAATTTAGTTGGGTTAGTTGATACCACCAGAGCTGTAATTACACTGACACATATGCAAAACTGTTCCATTCATGTGAAACTGGATTTAGGATCCCTATTGCTTTGCTGGTAGCAGCTTCACAGAATATTCTATCCTTAAAATGAAGCTGCTTATCTGGCAAGGCACAAGCCTGAATTAGCTGAACTTGTTTGTTAACACTTGAAAAACTGCATTATGCTGCATTTACAAGGTGGGTTTTACCTAAGAAAATTGCTAATTCAGCCACCTGTAGTTTTCAGTAATTTATTTGCTTTTCAAATTCTTCATTTCCTTGCAAAACTAAAGGAGCTGTTAGAACTTCCTGTTTTGAGGAGTGATGACTGCTCATCATCCTTTCCTTCCACAGAGGAGCAAGGACAAGGACACGTGGCATGTCTCAAGGATTTAACTGAAATATCTAATAACCATGTGATTATTGGTGTGAACACAGACGGTTGAAGCAGACTGTCACTGACATGGGAGTGCCATGCTCCTCACCATGAGGGGATTTAACACCCAAAAATCTCTCTGAGGCTTTGCTGCACACGAATCCTGTGACAGCACCAACGTCCCAGGACCAGGTCTAGTCCTTCAAGTGTAAACAATGGGAAGGCAGCGCTCTCAGGGCCCCTTTCCAAGCTGAAAGAGCAACAGCCACGACACGCAACAGGGCCAGGACCATTTAGCGACAGAAACGCTCCCATCTGGTGACTTCCCTTCCCAAAATCACTCTTCTCACTTACACCTACTCACTTCCATGGCTGAGAAGATAAAAAGAAAAGCCTACCAGGGATAAAACCTGTATTCTCCTAAGCCTGCCTTCATCTCTGCAGAGAAAACGCTTGTGGAAATTTCAAGTTTAAGCCTTCCACGAGCTGCAAACACCTGCAACCAAAAGGGCCCTGGCGGCTCCGTGCCACACCACCCGCGGGTCTCATCACGTGTGGTGGCTACCTGGGCTTACAAAACACAGCCACAGGTGGCTCTGTGTGCCTGAGAAGGACCAAGCTCCATTATGTACACGCTTTTTAAAGCGGGGAAGAAGAAATAAAGGAATGAGAAGTCGGCCTGTAATCCAAGAGCGACACTCAGTCCAGCCCCGGCAGTGAAGCGCTGCCGGAGACCCCAGGCACGGTGGCTGCTCCCCCTTCCTCTGCAGAGTGGTTTTTCTCCCCACCACACAAACTCTGGAGCAGGACACTGCAATGGAAGGATCAGACATACAGGTGCCTGTCTGCGAGCTGCAGAGAGGGCTGTGCTTCACAAAGGCAACCCCGAAACACCCACTGGTTCCACAACTGGCCGCAGAGCATTGTCCCACCCCGGCTCGCATCTGCCTCGGTTCCCCCTCGCACCCTCAGCTCCCCTTCCTCACTTTATTATTATTTATTTCTCTTGTCTAGAACAAAAAAAAAAAAAAAAAAAGCTTTTAGAAATGTTCTGATCTTTCAGAGTATCTTCATTTCCCATTGCCACGCCTCTTGCCTGTATGACCAGGCTGATTTGGGACACTAGTCCAAAAGCATCTTTTCTAACCGAGGGGATGGAGGAAGAGGATTAAGAAATTATAACGGGGGGTTTAAAAAATCCTGAAGAATAATTCACTATCGAGACCTAAAGCAGCACCTGGTGAGGCACCAGGCTCAGTGCAATCTGCAGTGCTGTCACACACAGAGCTACAAACAAGCCACGGGAGTCCTTTAAAAATCAGAGTTCAGACCATGACAGACAGCCCAGACCTGTGGGTTCTGTCAGATATGTGACATTCAGTCCAGACATGGCATGTGTCAGGACCCTAAACATTTGATTTCATGAATACTGAGATACTGAACCAAATAAATATTCAAAGTGAGGATTATTTTTTTTTTTGCTTTGGTGAAAGCACCATTTCAAACCAGTCTAGGTTAATTTGTTTTCTCGTTTCATTTAGTTGTAGGATGTTTCTTCTCTGTTGACACAAAAAAATGCCCATCTCCACCTGCAGCATAAAAACCTCAGGCCATCAGCTGCAGCTCAACAAAGTGGGTGCTTAGAGGGGGATTGTTCTGCTGATTAAAAAAGCTGCTGCTGCTGCTGGAATAGGAAAGCAGATTGTTCAGAAATGTATACACACGATATGCACTTGGAAATGAATGAAGCATCATATTTCGGTAACAAACAATATGCTACTTCTTAATGAAGCGCATGGAAGAGGGATGGATCATACTGCTGAGTATTTTGAGGTGCAAGAACCATTGGTGAAGGTTTCTGACAACAGAAGGTGCACAAATATATTAGAATACAGCTTGGAGGCTGGGCCAAAGACATCTCTGACAGAACTCCGAGTAAGCTTAAAACAGCATTATAACATAGAATCACAGAATTGTTTTGGTTCAAAGAGACTTCAAAGATCATCCAGTGCCACCTCCTGCCACGGGCAGGGACGTGTTCCACCATCCCAGGCTGCTCTGAGCCCCGTCCAACCTGGCCTGGGACACTTCCAGGGATGAGGCAGCCACAGCTCCTCTGGGCCCCCTGTGCCAGGGCCTCACCACCCTCACTGGGAAGAAAATTTCTTCCTAATATCCAACCTAAACCTACTCTCTGTCAGTTTAAAGCCATCCCCCTTTATCCTGCCACCACAAGCCCTTGGAAAAACTCCCTCTTTGTAGCTTCTTTATCTAGGAATGGAATGACCGAGCATCAACAGCTGCCCCAGGAAAATCACCACAGAGCAAGGGAAGAGAAGTGCCAAAGCAATGGTCCAGAGCCAAAGATCCAGCTCCATCCTCATCCTCCTGTCTGGTCTGGCCATCAGTCAGGGGATCTGTGATGGAAACCTGGCACGTGGCTCTGCAGCGAGCCCACCAGGACCCTGTTCACGCTGTGCCAGAACGTCTCACGTGCGGCATCACCCCGAAGTTGGTGATGAGACCATGAGTTTAGTTGAACCCGATCAAGGCTTCCTGCACGGTCAGAGGCAGCCAAGCACAAATCACATCAGAAATGAACTTCTGCAAAAGCAGTGCTCAATCTTTGGACAAGTCACCCAAGCCAACGCTCCGGTGGGGTCATGCAGGACACAGGAAGAAGTTTCCAAAACAGGTTGTCCTGCTGGGACAGAAGTAGGAGAGGACCAGAGAACCCGCCCAGCTGGAGATGAGGGCTTTTCCTTAGGAAACAAGCAGCCCAGGAAGATGTAAGGGCTTATTCCACACGCGTGTATCCTGTGAATGCCCTTCTGCTCTCAAGTGCACAGGACACCTCTGAAGGCACGTTCCAGGAGTAAGAGGAAAGACCAAGGGAAGAGTGATGGCCTGATTTAACTCCACAGGAGGCTTCCCACACCACCTCCTCTTGCTATAGAAACCTCTTCGCTATGTCTAAAAATTAAAAATTCTCACACACCAGAAGTGTAATCGTGACAGATGCTCCATTTTGTGCAGCCCCAGTGTGAAATAAGGACAATTTCTCTCTCTGAGACTCTGAAAACCCGTGGAGTTTCAAGGCGATTTTTTTGCCTTTTAGACACTATCTACACTAGAGAAACTTTTGGGGTTCTCCCTCTGTTTAAGCATCTACACAATTATCCAAAATGCAGAGCTATTATCACCTTTTCCCAGCTCCAGTGCTGTGATGACATGTTTACCACATCCTCTGCAAGGCTGAGCAGTCCAACAGCCTTGATGCAAATAAAAAATATCCGTGGGAAGAGCAAATTCTAAAGGTTCTGCAACAACCTCACACCAGCACCAAAGGGAAAACGTGGGATTTTCTGCATATCTCTACTGCAGTTTCTGCTCTGTCCATATGAAAGACAGTTGGGTGTCAAAATAAGACAGACAGGGTTTGTCTTGAAAGCAGCACTGGTGAAAATCCATGCTAGAACTGGTAAGTGTCTTTCAAAAGCCAATAAATATGATATGCCAGTTTTTTCCCTCCCTTTATTTAAGAAAATAGAAGTCACATCCAAACTATCCTGAAATTAGTGCAGAAATATCATGAGTTTGACAGGTCTCCAACAAACAAAAAACCCCCCAACACGGGATTTGGTTTAATTCTAAAAGTTACAAACAGACACACTATTTATCTGCATAAATTTCAGGGACAGTTTTGGAGCTCCAAAAAATTAAAATCAGCAATATTCCCATTTCGCACGAAGAGTTACGTTGGTTTAATAGAGATAAAAGTCCATCTGTGAGTATGCAGGGACGCATTCCTCCACCTGTTTCATCTCTGCAAGCCCAACTGGTTCCCATTTGAGGGTGTTCCTGCCAAAACAAATCACGAGTCCCAAAATAATGGACGAAGAATCCCAAAAATGGATAGTAAGAACTGACATACCAGGAAAAAAAGATTCAGCATATATTATTGTAACTGAACGAGGATCCTCCTTCTCCAGCAGGTTTCATTGCTGGAGACAGAATCGAGAACCACTGAGGTTGGAAAAGACCTCCAAGCTCGTCGAGTCCAAGCTGTGACCGATCCCCACCTTGTCACCAGCCCACAGCACCGAGTGCCACATCCAGTCATTCCTTGGACACCTCCAGGGATGGAGACTCCACCACCACCCTGAGCAGCCCCTTCCAGTGCCTGACCACCCTTTCCATGAAGAAATTCTTCCTGAGACATCGGGGTTTGCCACATTAAGAGCATAAAACAGGACTGAAAATCCAATGAAACGTTGTGTGTATTTTAGGTCGTTTTTTTAAAAAAGGGACAACTCAGTAATTCTGACAAAACACAAGTTTTTCTACTCATGAAACCTCTAGGCAGACAGACATTGCAAAGCATCAGGGAAACGTCAATGGAAAATTAATTATGCCCAGAAAAAATACATTAAACACCTGGAACCCCCCAAATCTAATGGCACTTGCCAGGTAAGTGGGTCCTTGGCACTGCTATGCATTCTGAGATACCGAGTGGGCCTCCCACCCAACCTCCACTCCTACACAGGAACAGGAATTTCAGATCAGTGTCATGCTGACAGCATGACAGAGAATTCAACGAGAAGAAATGTAAGCCTACTGCAAACACTATGGTATAAAAATACTTAGAAAGGAGCAAAGTCTCTCCCGACACCAACAATTTTAAGCACAATATCCTTCAAAAATTAGCTTCGACATGAAAACCAGGCACTTCAACACTTTTTCCTCAAATTCTACCTTGGTAAGGATTGTTTATTTACTTTTATTTCTAGAAGCTCACTCTTTCAGTGAAAAGCAAATATTTCTTTCCCTCAGCACAAAGGGGTTTTATAATCCACTCAAATCGAATTTGTGGTCATTTCGGAACACAGAAGGAAAACATTATCTCAAGCCCATTGTTCTAACATTTTCAAAGCAAACGACTTGGTGTCTGTAGCATTTTCAACTCACTCCTCAGCAGTTCTATTTCACCAGTGCTGAGAAATCGAATTTTTTCATCGCGCATTCGTTCTACATTTTGTATGAGAAATTCTGCACATCTGAGCACGGAGGTGACAAACTCAGATTATGTAAAACTATTGCAACAACAACTAAAAGACAAATAACCACCGGCAGCATCACTCTACCTGACACTAACTCCCTCCTAGTAATGGCTTCTTTACCAACTAGGAGCCCCACAATCCCTTATTGTACATTGATTTTCTGCAGTTAGAGGAGGCTGAGGAATGCCAAACGCGATCCCAACCAAACACCGTGCGCGACGAATCGTCCGAATACTCACGGGGCTTTGTTTGCTCTCCCCATCCCCTGCGCGTGCAGCCCGGCAGCGCGGTCAGCCAGCCTGGGAATTCAGGGGTAGCGCTGCCTGGAGAGCGCTCGGGCACAGATCCTCCTCCGATCCCTCCCTCTCCCTAGCGCTGGCTCCATCCTGCTGCTCCCCACGTCAGGCTGATGTTACAGGTGACACCTCCCGCTGCTGATGTCAAGCTCCGTTCCCAAAACCACGAGCACCGTCTCCCTGCGGCGCCCGCTGCCCCTACAAGCATCACCTGCACATCCTCTGGGTGCCAGGGAGTGGGCTCCAGGAGGATTCCAGAGAAGCTTACACAGCCTTCCCTCTTCGTCAAGTCTCCCAGTGTTACAGAGCTGCTTGAATTCCTGCCGGAACGCTGCAGCAAATGCAGCTTCTACGCCTCCCTTGGGGGGAAAAGGAAGGATTTTTAGCGTTTCTTTCTGTGGCGCAGCTTAATTTGCTCTTTCCTAGAGCAAACTGCTGAAAGGACAGGGAAATAATGGATCAGGAGACCAGAGTGACTGACTCATGGATGCTCTCCCGAACATTTTGGAGTAAGCCGAGGGGCTGGTGATGCAGCCCAGGACCAGAGCTGATGAATGGTGCAGTGCTGCTGTTGTCATGGCAACTAAGAGGCAAAGAAAAAAAAAGGCAGCACCATATAAGGAGTTGTGACATGGATTCTGGGAACAATTTATACTAAAAGGCTGTAAGCCCTAGGATGCTTTAAAGCTGCAGCACCCCCTTGGCTGGGGACAGGTTCCATTGTTCACACTGAAGCAGTCGGCACAGATTTCCGACAGGATCGCATCCAGCCCAGACACGTTTGCACTGGGAGAGCTGTACCAAAACACAACAACACGAGTCTGCATCGTGTGCAAATAACTGGGATCGAAATCACTGAAATTGTTAATTAAGGGAAACAGCTGGACGCTAATAAGGACCTCAACTAACACCTGTGAAAACAGAGTGCCACCAAGCCCCCCAGGTACGCGCAGCCCCGCACAGGTAAGGAGCTCTGGCCTTCCAGAGCGAGGCTGAGATGAGCCAAACTGCAGCACCATCAGGTGGCTGAGTGCCTGAGCGGCACTGCCACCAACACACATCCTGCCAGGCCTCCCAGAGACAGGAGAACATCTCCAAATTAACCCAGAACCCAGAGGCTGCTGGGCAAGGGAGGCTGGCAGAGCCCCCAAAGCATCTTCAGGTATGGCAGGGCAGGGAAAGCCAACTCACACACACCGGCCATCACAAGCTGTGAGCAAGGCCAAGGTTTGTATTCCATGGGCAACGCTGGGGAAAAACACTTTATTTACCAGAACCACCATCAGCTGCTCTTCACTTAACGCATGTGCTCAAACAGACAATACACAGTGAGGGAGAGGACGGCCACTGTCGCACCCAGCACAACCACAGCACTGCAGCGCTGCAGCCTGGGCTCAGCAACTGCAACTTTACCAATCAGAAATCCTTCCCATCGATGATTTATTTTATTTTTAAACACAGAATCCCAGAATGGCCTGGGCTGGAAGGAACATTAACGATCATCCAGTTGTCACTGCCCTGCCATGGGCAGGGACACCTTCCACCATCCCAGGTTGCTCCAAGCCCCGTCCAGCCTGGCCTTGGACATTTCCAGGGATCCAGGGGCAGCCACAGCTGCTCTGGGAACCTGTGCCAGGGCCTCACCACGCTCACATCACAGAATCGTTGTTATGGCTGGAAAAGACCTTGAAGATGATCAAATCCAACCATCAACCCTGCAACACCATCACATTCCACACTAAACCATGGAGTCAAGTGCCAGAGCTACACATTTTTTGAGCACTTCCAGGAGTAGTGACTTCACCACTTCCCACGTGTGCCAGCACTGACGGCTTCCCCCCAGCACTCCCACCCCTGAAGCCGTGCCTCATCATCTCTCATGCTCCCACCCTGCTGAGCTGGTGCAACAATTTGGAGAGAGAGAGAGAACAAGTGGTCCTGGGGGCTGCAATCCTTAATCTGGGCTTGTCACCACTGAACAAGAAACAATTCAAGTTTTCAAGCAGAGAGATCTGAGCTTTTTAGTCCCACAACTACAGTTAGCATCAAAGAATACTGGACCATTTGCTGAAGATACAGAGAAAGGAGATGTGACAATCCTCGTGGCTACTCCCAAGAGATGCAAGGGTCTCCCAAGAGGGATGGGGAGAAGACAAGACCCCAGCACCACAAACGACATGGGTGATGGTGGCACAAGGAAGGTTGTGTGTGAGGCCCCCGGCCCAGGTGGACCTGGAGGGTGTCGAGAACCACAGTGGTGGGTCCTTACTGGTATCACTGGGAAGAGCAAGTCTCCATCCTGCTCAGCCCTGCCCTCGCCATCTCTGAAGGATCCAGTGAAAAAATATACATTCTCTTTAGGAAAGAGGCTCCTATTAGCTGCCTGAACCCCCCTAGGAATATTCCTACTGATTTCTATGTATTTTATTCTTAGGGGAAGTTCCCACATTCCCCAAGCACAAGGGAGGAACGCTCTCAAAGAGAGGATCTGCAATGAAACCAGTTCCCCGGGCCCACGTCTTTGAAGACACTGAAGCAGCTAATTCACACTGGATACAGCACGAATCAGGCCTCTGAGAATCCAAACCGAAACATCTAGGCCAGGTTTTTGTTAGAAAAACATGATTTCTTTCCTAAATTTCTTGCTAATGTTCTCCCCTCCTCACTCTCTGCACAGGCACTCGCACACGTGCTCTTTCTGAGAGAATCCTAATGCTTGCAATCTGTCATTCAACAGAAAAAATAGCAATGGCCAAGCACGGCGATGAATAAAATTATCCCTGCGCATATAAATGTACAATATGTAAATGAACACTCCTTCCTGAGGAGGAGGAGGAGGAGGAAGAGGAGG
>VZTF01008977.1:56860-126150 GCA_013397755.1 Cnemophilus loriae | reverse complement strand
AGGAGGAGGAAGAGGAGGAGGAGGAGTGGGATGTGGCACAGGGCTTTGTGCAAACCCTCTGCACATGGTGGGTTCCACAGGAGTCGAATAAAACATCGCGAGCTGAGCCTTTCAGCCCAGTATCTCCTTTATTAACCTAATGCATGTATTTTTGGCACCAGTTCCCAACAGCACTTACATACATTCATCCCTAAGCACCCTCCTGGAAAGCACTGCTGTCCTCAAGGCAGGTGTACGGAGCACCTGCATTATTTTCATCACATTTATGGCTTTGACTCAGCAATAAAACACTCTTGATGTATACTAGAATATTTAAGCCCATTGTTTCAACAGCAGTTGCTCTTTGTGCAGCAAGCACAGTAACTTTTAAGGGCTGATTTTATTGCAGACACAAACCAAAATGGTGTCTTCGTTCACTTATCCTGGGCTGGGAGGGTGGAGGGTTTTCTTTCTCTTTATTACACATTTTTCACATTATTTTTGTTAATAAAGCCACTGTTACAAAAAAAATTAAATAACACAAACCGAGGTTGAACGTGCTGATTTAAGCACGTTTTCAGCCAGTGCTAAACAAGAGGTGACACGGGCAGGAGGGGGAGAGCTGATTACTTCTGCTGACTATTAGTTCACCCCTTACAGCCACAATGATCTTAGTTTTTCTTAATCACCAGACTATTCAGCAGAGTGGAAATTGCACCCACATGGAATATTTATCACCCTCTGAATCCAGCCACGTCTTCATACCCAGCAAACCCAGATACCAAGATGTGAGCGAGTGACCTTAGTTCCTCTGGGTAGAAAACTCACACTCTGCGGAATGTGTTCCTGTAGCTTTTTACCAAAAATGGGCATTTTAACTTTTCTGTGGATGAAAAGCTGATTTGGTTACAAATCAGACAGATTAAGAACTTTAAAAGGTTATATTATCATGGAGTTATGGAATGGTTTGGGTCAGAAAGGACATTAAAGCCCACCCCTCGCCATGGGCAGGGACACCTCCCACTATCCCAGGTTGCTCCAAGCCCCATCCAAGCTGGCTTTGAACACTTCCAGGATGGGGCAGCCACAGCTTCTCTGGACAACCCACGCCAGGGCCTCCCCATCCTCACAGGGAGGAATTTCTTCCCATCTCCAACCTGAACTTCCCCTCTTGCAGTCTGAACCCACTCCCCCTTGTCCTGTCACTCCAGTTCCCAATGGAACTGCTCCTCTCTGTACAGTTCCTCTCTGGCTTCCTCGTAGGCTCCTTCAGGTACTGGAAGACTGCTCTGAGTATCTACTAAATGGTCGCAGGACGTTAAAAAGAGTATAAAAGACGAAGATTTTTATGTAGCAAAGGGTCCCATCCGCTCACCAACCCCTCTGCACATACAGAATTATGACAGAACAGGGCAGTCTCACACAAATGTTTGTGTGAAGCAAACGGCATGAAAAGCCCTGACATTTGGATAATTTCTCAACAATCTTCCATGCTCTGGAGGTTGCTTTTGAAAATCCATGTGGCAACTGTCAGCTGGACAAAAGCCTCTCTTTTAACTTCAGTTTTCCAAAATCACCTTCGTCCCTTTTCCAACAGAAATCACTGCTGTTATTGTGTATGAGTAACTGCTGGACAGTGGAATGAGACAGAGCACAGGAGGAAACCATCACAGAATTACAGAAACACGGAATATCCTGAACAGGAAGGGACCCACAAGGATCCTCACAGCCAGCAAGCCCTGGTGAAACCTCTCTGGCCATTCACTGTCCAGCTCCTGGTGCCTTGGTTTTATGTGAAAGCTCCCACAGTCATGTGAAGATTTTTGAATCAGGTCATGGATCAATTCTGCCAGGTTTTCAGTGTGTTGTGACAGCATTTACAAGGCTTCTGTAAAATCAGAGAGGGTTATTGGATGAAACTGGGGAGAAGCACATCAAAAATTAGCAAAAGGCTGTGAAGCTGTCTTCACAAACCTAGTATTAACTCCAATTTTTCTTTATTTTGTAGAACAGGCTGGTTTACTACAGAATTTAAATGAGGAGGGTCTTTACCAACTGCCAGTCAATATGCCCTAGCAGAAAAAAACCCAACGTTTATTTGCTCACACAATAAACGGTCAGTCATTCCACAGCCACCTCCTCTCACCTGAGGGAACGGCTGGAGCCGTGCCAGGGGAGGTTCAGGCTGGACAGAAGGATAAAAGCTTCTTCCCCCAGAGGGTGCTGGGGCACTGCCCAGGCTCCCCAGGGAACGGGCACGGCCCCGAGGCTGCCAGAGCTCCAGGAGTGGTTGGACAGCGCTCTCAGGCAGGGTGGGATTGCTGGGGTGTCTGTGCAGGGACAGGGGCTGGACTGGATCATCCCTGTGGGTCCCTTCAAGCTCAGGATATTCCATGCTTTACTGATTCTTTCTGCCGCTGAGGGATATTTTTCTTTTCTAAATCTCTCAGGTTAGTAGTGAGTAAAAGATAGACAACAAGGAAGAGTTGAGGAAATGTGATAAATACTGTGAATTACAAAAAGCAGAAGCACTGCTCCTCCAGCTCCTTTCCATGTCACCTTAATGAAAGCAAACAAATTCCTACCATGACTTCAGGAGGATGTAAAATAAACACCTTCGTTTTACAGTATCGACAGTAAATTAAACTAATAATTTAAAAAATCTCCCCCACCAATGCATGGAAACACATCCTGAATTCTAAGTGTGCTAGGAGCTTCGCTGGACTCATCGAGACAAGGAGATGCAAAGCACGAGCAGGGGTTTGCCTGGTGAACGGGACTGGGTCCAGCTGGAACGGGATTTTTAAAGCACATGGAAAAGGCAAAGTACACAAGAACAAGACAGATGCAGTCACCTCCCCAGTCCATTTCCAAGAGTTTTGGGTGTGACCCCAACACGAACCTCCAAACAAAACTGGAAGCCTACACTTTTCCTCTCTTGCTTCTGTGCAATAACAGTTATCAGCATTTTATTGACATCCTGGTTTGTACCCAACCCGTTCAGGTCTAGATTTCACTACATATAATTTCCAAACCACACTGACAGAGGAAAATGCATCTTCACCAGGTGAAGCTGCAGTGTGGCTCTGAGCACAGGCTCCAGAGAGCTCCCGGGCCCTGCAGTTTGTAGGAATCCCCATCCCTCTCTTTAAATTACCACCTGCAACAGCCGCTGCTGGAATTCCAGGTCTTTTGGGGAACTAGTGGCACGCTCCACAGAGCAGCCCTGCCCAGTCATGGAATCATAACTCTGCCACAACTCAGAACCTCTCCCCCCTTTCCTTTCTGAGTTCTCCCTTCACCAGAGGGCAGAGGAAACAAAAAGCACCAAGTGCATCAAAGCTCCCTTTTGTACACACAGATCAGATTAGATCTGGTAAAAACTCTTTTTGGAGGTTTCCCTCAGCACAAGCACAGGACCCTGGCTGATCATAAAGCTGGGCACAGAGTGGGGTCAGATTTTAGGCAAGAAGCAAGTTTCTCAAAAACTGTTACCAGTAGAAATACTTTTTTTCAGGCTTTTATATGGGTGTTGGGCTCCAAGTGCTTTTGAAAATCACACTACTGCACCATCTCTAGGTACTCATACCACAGTCCTGACAGGTTAGATAAACAAAGCAGTATCTAAAAATATGCATGAACCAAAAAAAAAAAACGAATCACATTTCTATAGCAGTTCATCATTTCTCTGATGTTCTCTTGACATTCAAAATTTAAGCATCAACGTCTTTAAAATCACTGTAACGCTTCCACTGTGCATAAACAGCAACACAAAGTGGAACTAAAACACACTCTAACAGAAATTTCTCAAAAACTAGAGAATCTTTGTAAACCAGAGAGACCTTTTTCAGCATAGAAAGATTTCTCTGTCAACACAAAAATCCAATCCATCCCCGGGTTTGACTGAAGCAGATGCTGTAATAAACAAGGGAATGACTTCGATACAGAAACCGTTCAAAGCTTTTTCTTACAGATTTTTGCACCAACGGACCTTAAAAGCCCCAGTGAACTTTATTAAAGTCCTTACCAGTTAACTTCTTCACAGGTTGGAGCCGAACACTGATAGACTGATGTGTGAGTAAGGGGGAGGATGGAAGGGAGCGGGACATGCCCTCCATAATCCGAATGTGCTGCATACCTTCGGTCACTGGGAGTGGCGGAATTGCGTAGTCAGGTTCAAAAGCACAGTCGTTCTCTGTGGAGGTGCCTGATGGGGAGAGCAAAATAAAAACAAACTGGTTAGAAGGCAAGGGAAGGAATCCTGCTTCCATCGCTGCAAAAGGGCTGGCTGGAGGGAGCCCTGCGCAGAGCTGACCTGCCAACTGCTTGTTCCCTCTGCACAGTGGTGACACACCCCTTGAGGAAATTGGAAAGAGCATCTCAGCACCCCTCTCTATATGATGAACAGCAGAACCATGAAGAATTTCTTTCAAAGTTCTTAATTTGTCTTTCAGAGTCTTAGAGGCACCAGTTGTCAATATAATGACCGTAGTTTTTAGATTGTCGGTTTCTAATAAAAATCCTCCCAGCTGAATTAAATTTCAATAGGAGGACCTTTAGCCTAAAAAAAACCCACAAGTCCCACATAAAATGGAACAACAAATGCCTCTAAAAACAGCCACCAGCTCTCCCGAGAGACACACGAAGCCCGTGGGGGGGTCGCATCACTGCAGATCCACAATGGAATACACGGAATAGCATGAGAACAAGTGAAGACAGAACAATAAAAGGACACGTTGCTAATTGTAATCAATGTTAACGAACATTAAAGGGAAGGTGCTTCAGATCAGCAAGAGCCAGGAGCCATAAGGTTCCTCCTATCAGCTGCAGACATGGAAACCTTGGGGTCAAGGACACCCGGATCTCCGCTCTTGTCAGTAAGATGAACAACCTAACCCAGACAACTAATAATTCATCTGCGAAACCAACCCAAACTGTTAATATTAATATTTCACTAATTTTTCATTAAAATTTCAATAATGTGAGAAGGCCAGACTTGTGTCACGCTGTTACAAGACAGATTTTAGCTCTCATCGCGTGCTGATGTTTTCCCTCCATAAAGACATTCCTCACTGGATTTCCACTGGATAGCTGTGCTGTTCTCAGTGGCTTGTGAGAGCATGTTTAAAAGAGAAAACGTTTGCTGGACAGAAAGGGAGATGGACAAGAGTGGGAATAAGACAGAAGGAGAAGAGCCTCAAACGCATGGTACTCCAGAGGAGACGATGGACGAGCCGTATTCCCAGCATCCAAAGCACAGCGTGAACAACCCAACACATTGCTCATGATCAGTGGAAAAACCCACGTTGAAATAACTGTCAAAAATCTTGCACCAGTTCCTGAAGGGTTCTAGGAGGCTGCAGCACCAGTGGCTAAAATCCACCCCTTCCTGGTGCCAGCATTCAGGAACGTCTCTCAGCAGTTTTGTATCGCTCTTTGCAGGAAAGCCAAATAAGCACGGACACCCTTGACACCTCCACTGGTTTTGATGGTTCAAAACGCAACTCAACCTCTGCTCGCTCGTCCCTCACCAGCTCCCACGAGCTCTCTGCGGGCTCTGCCAGCCCGGCCAGGCTCACCAGGAGTGTCAGGGCAGACAAATCATCATCACTGCCAAAACTAGCATCCAAAAAGCCAATCCATGATGGGTTTTTAAAATACTTTTGGTGCCAGGCATGAGGAAAAAAAAAAAGATTTGCCACCAATGATTTTGATTCTTAAAAGTAATTTCAGTTGTCTCAGGGTGAATTTAAGGGAACTATAAACCATGGGCATCTCCTGCAGCTTAAAGTCTGGGAAAGACTTACAAGTCTGTGTGCATCTCACTGGTTATTATGGTGTAAGTTCCCAGTGTCTTTGATCAATCTACTTAAAATCAAGGTTAGTATCTTATACAGAAATAAAAGTAATTATAGGTTGGCAAAGTTTTCCCTCTTAAAATTCAAATGCTTTACAACAAAACAGCGAACTCACAGAACATCCACAAGGTACTACCTTCATTTCACACGTATCAGATTTTCTCTCTCCTCCTTGGCAGAATAAATAAACACACAAACAAAACCTCTGAAATGGTCTGAAATTTGTTTTGATAGGAAAGAATATCTGGCTTATCAAACCCTGGAATTAGGGCTCATCGATGGCTGAACTGGAATTTTAACAGTTTGCTTATATAATATATTTAAATAAAATGTTACTGCAAAGTGCATATTTGAACTAATTAACTATTTCTTGGAGTTTTACGAGATTATCACAGAATCATTCAGGTTGGAAAAGATCTTTAAGACCATCAAGTCCGACCGTCAACCCAGCCTCGCCACCATGTTCACCCCTAAACCGCGTCCTTAAGTGTCACATCCGCGAGTTTTTGGAACACTTCCAGGGATGGTGACTCCACCACTGCCCTGCCCAGTCTGTTCCAGGGCTTGACAATTCTTTCCACGAAAAAAATTTTCCTAAACCAAGCTACCCAAGACCTCCAACCTAAACCTCCCTTGGCACAACTTGAGGCTGTTTCTTGTCGTCCTTCCAACGAAGCTTTGCAGACACTTGGGCATCACACACAGGAACGTGGAAGGTCAGACAGCAGGAAAACAACTGCCCCGTTTCAGCTGGATGCTTTATCCAAGGATAATAAACTTCCTTAACCCACCATCATGAAAAATACCCATTAACACGTGCAGACAGATTTCAAGTGATGGACACAGAGCTGGGGAAAGTCAGAGATGATGCTTCTATAGAGCACAGGGACTTCTCCTTCCACGCTGCAGAAAGCCTGCCTCTGCAATTGCATCCACTGATCCAAATGGAACTATTTAGCTCAGAAGCTTGTTTCTCCAAGAACCTGGAAGCTTTTTTACCTTTTCCCCTTCTATTCCCTCTCATGCTGAAACTTCTTGCTAGTTACTGCAGTTCCTTCAGTCACAGTCACCAGAGTGAACAGGTACAGATCAGTGATTCTTGGGCAAAGATCTGCAAAAAAAATCCCCTCTCCCTCCGCCAAAACCCACGCCTTTCCCACAGCAGCAGAGCTCCAGAACAGATGTGCTGAAAGGGAACCTGAGAGAGCAGGACGTGTTCAGGTAGCTCCCAGCAGCTGCTGCACGTGAGCTGCTCTGTCCCAGGACAAGAAACCACTGGACACGAACCAAACACAGGGAAGGACATGCCAGGGAGCCAGGGCAGAGCAAAGCTCAGCCTCTAGCACACAGCAACAGCTTCACGTGAGCTCAGAGCGGGAAAGTGCAGCCACTCTCTCTGAATGTCAAAGCTCCTTGTATGCAAGCTGCCATGGGATATGTACAGCTGTAAATTCCCTGCTTCCTTCCTGATTTTACTTTAACTCTATTTCTGAAACTATAAAATTTAAAATAATAAATTTAAATACACTAATTGAAAGATCCTATGTGAACAGAGCAGTTGACGCTTCAGAGCTTCAGGGTTTTAACTGCCAATTCCGATCCCCCTAATTCTGATCACAGCTTTAATCACTCAAAATTCATTTCACCCAGGCAACACTGGAATACTGCCAGAAAAGGACAATGCTCCGGAGAAAATGTCCCCATAATAAGTCATTAGGACACCATGACAACAACAGGCTTGAGCCTAAATGAAAGGAAAATTATTGCTGCAATCCCAAAGAGAGAATAAGTCAATGCATGCAGAACCTACTAGAGCCCTACTTCCAAAAAATGCTGCTCAGTCTCAAAGCTGTGTGAGAATACAGCATTTTCACAACCCTCACAAATGAGAAAACGCTTAAAACTAAGTAAAGCTGCTTCAAAGGACACGTAAGCCAGCACAGATCTAAGAGCTGCTGCTGTCAGGGACAGAAACCCCCATTACAGGGCTCTGTGTGGTGTTAACCAACCACCAAACCTACTCTGAGTGATGGATACTCAACAAAAGAGTCTGTTGAACTGTTATTTAAAGAATATAAACCCTGTTTTTAGTACTCCCTGCCTGGGACCTTTTGTCCTCTTCCTGTAGGATGAAACGAACCAAAGCAAAAGACGCAACGTGGGGCTGCTCAGCCCCCGGGCAGGTACACACAGGTACGTGTGTATGCACTCCACTGCATCCCAGTTATGGGGAAGCACGACCCAGTTATGGGGAAGCACAACCCAGTTATGGGGAAGCACAACCCAGTTATGGTGAACCTGCCAGGCTCCCCCTTTGACATCGGGGGGAAGGCAAGTAGAAACCTGGAAACTGAGTGCTGGTTTGGGCTGGTACGCGCTGAAGAACTCCAGAACGCCCCGTCCCTCTGGCTGCAGTACGGGGGCACCGCGCCCTGCAGCTCCACCTGTGCAGCACCAGGAATTCGGTTAAACTCCTTCAGCCACCCCAAGACTGTCTGGTTTGTGAACCTCAGTACGGTGGTAGCTGTGCGGACAGCGACGATGGGTACAAAGTCTGTCAGGTCACACAGTCTGACGAACAACACGACACGTGGGAGGTATCAAAGGTGAACAAACGAGACGAGGCCCCGAGGCAGAACAACACTCAGGTTTTACCTTGCCCAGCTCGGCTCTGACGGGAGTCTACACTTGCCTGTCTTCGGTCTGGTGGCTCCTCGTTCCCTCCATCTGCATGAGAACCAAAACAGCACAAGTAGAACATCATAGTGGACAGGTCAGGCAGATGCAACTTTTCCTTGAGTCCCATCACCTATCTCGGAGGAACAGCAGGACAAAAGGTCCCTCTGGCAGCCTGAAACTGGGGAAACTCTGCTGCTCCTTCCACCTTTGCCCCAGCTCACTGCAATGAAATCCGTGAGGTCCTCGGGATAGAAGGAAGGTTTTACTTGCTCCTATTGATCCCACAGACATCTGAATGAAATAAAAACCGAATTGTTCATCTTCAATGAGTTCCTTCACTTTGGACTGTTATATCAAAATACAAAAATATTAAGCACTGGAATAAAGAGATCCAGAAAAAAGAAAAAAAAAATTTGAAATATGAAATTTGAAATTGTGTCCCTCTAAAATTATTTGTCTGCTAAAAACCAAGAAGGCTGGGGAGAACAAAACCTCTTATTACATCCTCTTGAAACTGTTCAGGAAAGCAGCTACAGTTAACAAATCCCAAATCCATCTGGGTAAATGCAGAGTGGGACATTGTGTACAATATTATACAACTAATTACAGGCTGCTCTTCATTGACCAACTGACCAGATTAGAAACAATAGATACACCCATCAATACAGATGCTTGAGTACATGGAGTCTCTGGCAGCTGAGAGCAAAAAGAAGCCCAGCTCTACAGACTGGGAAAAAGCAAACCCAGGGATTTCAAGTGCAGGCTGTATTTCAGCAGTTCTTACCCCTTATGGCAGGGGAAGGGGAAGCTTTTAAAATCTTTAAAAATAGTTTTGAAATAACTGAATTCTTAAATAGCTGTTTACAAACTCAATAGTTGGTTCAGCACTGATGTGTTTTGATGACACTAAAAGCAACTGCATTCTGATATATTTGTATCTCTGGAAAGCTCTATAGAAGTTATTTGTTGGAGGGGCCTGTTATGCCATAATTTAACTTTATCAGCTCCTGCTACACGTGAGCTACGTCTGGCTTGATGGGAAGTTGTGAATTGCAGCACCAGAGCAGAACTAAAGTGGGGACTAAAAATTTCAGTCTGCCCCCACCCCTAAAAAGAGAGGAACCACAGCCCAGGCCGGGAGAGGTTTTCTGTTCCCTCTCCCCTTGGTGAAATGCTCCCAGCCCACAGCTTCCCTGAAGCAATGCTCAGGCACCTTGAACAAGACACTAGCTAGGCCATTTCTGCCACCTTGGCACTCTTCCCTGCTGCCACAGCAGCTGCACATGAAGGTCAACTGGCTACAGCAGCCCAGAATCTTGATTTGAAATGAGCTGCACCCACCCCATCAGCTGCCAGGTGCCAGGGAGGCCACAGACCACGACGCCTTCCCAGTTCCCTTTTCCATTCTGGTTGCCAGAAGGGTGTCACACTGCAAATACAACTGCAACTGGGATGCGTCCGTAGGAGCTTTTATCAGCCCGGAGACGCCCTCTTGGAATTAGCTGCCCTGAGCCTTCCTACAGTCCACAGCATTAACAGAGCCCTGACTGGTGACACCCAGTGCTGGTTCGGCCACTGCTGTGCACATGGATGATATCATCATCATCATCATCATCATCATCACCACCATCATCACCATCATCATCCCTAATGGCCCCTGGCTATGAGCCCCCACAGACAACCTCTAAGTCATGGAGAACACAAAAACTCTTTAGAGCTGCGAACGTAAATCCAAATGCAAAATAACTGCAAGGACTGAACATTTCAAAAGACAAGAAAGTCCCAGTATTAAAATCAGGAGTAAACCCCTGCATTTATCCAAAGGCACATGATCATCAGCAAAAGACAAACTCCAGCTCTGAAAGCTTCATCATCCTTGCAAGTGTCCGACACTGAGCTAGATGGGGCTCGGTGGGTGGAACTGGATGGGTTAAGGTCCCTTCCAACCCAACCCATCCCGAGATCTCTGATGATTCTATGAATCAATCTCCCTGACCACATGGAAAGATAACACCTCTGCTGTACAGTTACCTAGATGTATCAAACCCTGCCTTGAGAACGAGCCTTGGCCAAGGGAGGGGGCTGGGGGCAGCAGATCTGGGGTTCTGCTCCCCAAAATGCTCCACCACTCAATGGTGGGACACAAAACGGTGACAACAGGCTGCCAAAGCCGTTGGGTTGGAGAAAAGGAACAGCTGCACAGCAGTCAAGAGTCTGGGATGGATCTCCCTGCAAGTTACACAACATATTAAGGGGGAAAGAAAGCTCACAGTAAATTAATTTCTAAAACGCATTTAGCGGGTGGGAAAGGAAAAAATAAATCAGATGACTCAGCAGATATTAAATCTCCAGTCAGCACACAACTGCTGCTGCATTTGATATGGCTGCAGCAAAGGTGGAGCCTGGGGGAACCAGGGATGGAAAGGAACAGCCACGGTTAAGAGCTGAACAACGGAACTATTTAATTCTTTTTCTCTCCACCACAAATCAAAATGTTGAGCACAATCTGCTCCCGGCGGTGGAGGAGCAAGGTTAGCAGGGAGCAATACCGCACGTAATTATGAAGTTATCTCACTGTACAAGCAAAAAAAGGGAGGTTACTGTTTCTAAGGGAATATTAATTCTCACATTTTTTGAACTTCCAAGTGCTTGTATTTACATCCACCTCTGTGTGTGCATCGGGACTCTGCCATCGCAACAGCACTCCTCGTTATTTTATTTATGCATGATTTTAGGTAGCTGTTAGTATTTGCTTTAGCAATAGTTATTGTTTATAGACGTGACCTACAATTCAGACAACAGTTTGCGGACAGTATCACTCCTGAAGCTCAATCAACTCAGTTGCTGTAACGACTGCCAGTGTGGTGAAACACCAAAGTTATTGACAAATCCTTCAATGCAACAGCTAAAAGAGGTCACCAGAAGTAAATCGGTTGTGAAATCAGTGCTAGAGAACACAGCTATCCGTGTTAATTTAAAACAAAGATCAGCACAGGCTGAGATGAACCTGTTTAAGGAGCTTTACAGAAGTTGTCATGCAAAAGAGAAAATAGCCAAATGCCACAAGGGAAGTGAATAATATAGTAAATATTGACTCAGCAATTCATATTCTCTTGCATCTCACTATGAGAGGGAGGAAAACTTTCGTGAATTTTTTAAAAATCTCAGTGTTAAGAAAATCCATTAACTCTTACACATTATTTTAGTTTTTGAAAGCTGCTGTCTCATCACTGTCCAGCATCCGTGCATCTGGGATGCTGGACACAGGTCAGAAACCCAACAAGGCTTCTGAGTGCCTGATTCAGGGGCAAGAACAGAGTAAACAGTCATGGCTATTAACTCTTTCTCAGTTACAAAGAGATTAAGGGATCTCAAAGATCGTGATTAGTCACACCATCAGCAGAGCAGCCTCTCCTGCTGGAGCTAGGTCTGACAAACACTCCTGCTTCCTCTTCTCCCCCCATCCCCATCCCACCAGCTCTCCATTAAAACCAACGACACAACAAATCCTCCCCAATACACACGACTGGATTCTTTGAACTGACTGCTCCGACAGGGAAAGAAAACCCCGAGGTTTCAGCATTCCTAAACAGATCCCCTGCACAAAACACCACAAGTAGTATGAGGGGGCTGCAGATGCATCTGCACCAGCACATCTGATGTCTGTAAATCCCACAGCACCTCTGGCATCACCTCCGTCAGCACCTCCTGCCAGGTATTCCCGTTAAAGGCAAACATACCAAGTTTCATATAAAATCAAGTGCCAGCAGCCCAATGTTTCTGGTTTCCTATTTAATTAAAAGACCTTTGAAACCTACACCGTGACTAAACGTCTCCCAAGATCTCAGATCTGACAAAGCAATTTTTAAGGCAGAAGAATCCAAGGGTGGGTGAGGCTGCTCCACGCATGCTGGGAAATCTGCAGCAGGAACCTACTGCATCAGATGTGCTGCTGCTCTCACGGCAACTGGCAGAGCACACACTCCACTGTAAGAGCTGATAAATCAATAGTTTAAATCCATACAGTATCAAAATTGTATCTGGAAAAGGTGGAAGACTCACACAAAGGCAGCCAAGCCGTTAGGGACGGATCCGATTCCAGCCCAGCCCGGCATCCCCGCAGAAGGAAAGGTCTGTGTGCACGGCACGGCGTCTGGAGACGTGGCTCCCAACTGCCATTGTGCTCCCAAAACAGAGACACGGGGGGGAAAAAAACCCCCAAAATAAATAAATCAAACAGCTCCAGGGGCTAGAGCCCACCGGGAGGATCCTGGAGCTGCCGGCACCGCCGCTGCAGGAGCCGGTGCTGAGCCCGACCCTGGAAGCCGCCGCAGCGATGCCGGCGTAGGAGAGGGAGTTGCAAATCTTGTTCTCAGCATTCCCGATGGATTCCAGCCTGGTAAGAAACGACACGTGCCACATGAGCTGCCTGCTGCTCTCCCAGGGTGAGATGTGCCTGGAAAGGGGCAAAGTGTTCCCCAGCCAGAGCAGGAGAGAAGAGGGGTACTGGAAAGATTTATTTTAATCAAAAGTCCTTCCTGATTATTTAGTTTGTGAATATTTTTCTGCCTCAGAAAACAATATGCACCACAAATTATTATTATGCTGTAATGAATGCTATAATAAAACTATTATTTTTATTATTATTATTATTATTGCTGTTATTGCTATAAAATCAGTATTGTGGTAAAAATCGGTGTTATGGTTAGAAATAGCATTATTGCAGTGTTATGGTTAAAATCAGTATGATACGAATTATGATAATTAAAGTTTTTAAGAACTGCATTAAATTACAAATAGAATAAAACATCTACCCCCATGAAAATAACCCCCTGGTGGGAGTGTCAGGGTGCAGGAAAGGTTGTGGGTGTTGAGGGTGGAATATTTTTACTGATGGAACTATAGCACAGACCTGGGTTAATAATCACCATATCATTAAAATCCAGCTCCCCATTCACTTTCCAACACGCTGAATTCCTTAGCACAGAATCATTAAGGTTGGAAAAGACCTCCAAGATCATCAAGTCCAACCTGTGAGCGATCCCCACTTCGTAACCCAGCCCCGAGCCCTGAGTGCCACGTCCAGTCGTTCCTTGGACACCTCCAGGGATGGGGACTCCACCAACTCCCTGGGCAGCCCCTTGCAATGTTTAAGAACCCATTCTGGGAAGAAATTCCTGCTGATGTCCAACCTGAACAGGTTGAGCCCGTTCCCTCTCCTCCTGTCCCCGTTCCCTGGGAGCAGAGCCCGACCCCCCCCGGCTCCCCCCTCCTGTCAGGAAGTTGTGCAGAGCCACAAGGTCCCCCCTGAGCCTCCTTTCCTCCAGGCTGAGCCCCTTTCCCAGCTCCCTCAGCCTCTCCTGGGGCTCCAGCCCCTTCCCAGCTCCGTTCCCTTCCCTGGACACGCTCCAGCCCCTCCAGGTCCTGCCAGGAGGGGCCCAGAGCTGCCCCCAGCACTGGAGGTGCCTCTCCAGTGCCCAGCACAGGGGATGGGCAGTGCCCAGGTCCTGTGGCCACGCCGTGGCTGCTACAGGCCACGTGCCCTTGGCCCTCGTGGCCACCTGGGCACAAAGGGGCTCCTGTTCAGCCACTGCTGAGCAGCACCCGGATGCTCCGATAGCTCACACAAACAATCCAAGACACACGAGGCTTCTATTCCTGTACGTAATGAATTATGTTATATAAACTACTTCAAATTCTCAGACTTCTCCACACACCAGATGGACAGATCTGTATTTAGTGCCCAAGAACACGCACCGAACCAGGTGTTCTTCCCCTCGATCACATCCCTGCCCTGATACGAAAACCACCCAATAAAACAATAAAAGCTTTACCACTGTGTACACTTCTAGAAAACAGTGTGAGATGAAGTCACAGAAATGCTTTCATAAATATAATATTTCGTTTATTAATTGTGAATCCACAAGACTTTCTTCCTTTTTTGCAAACAACCTGCTAGTATTTTAAAAATGGAAATGCCATGCTGTGTTTTGAAATACTTCAGCTAGAGTAGAAAATGAACATATATTTAACACAGATAAGCGTTTTAGTTTATTGTATGTTAAATATAGTCCCAGTGGCCACTGGAGCAGCAAGCAAATGTGGAGTCAGCACTGCCAAGGGCACGCTCCGACTCCAGCTGGGTCCGTGGCTCGAAAATAACCTGGAATATCATAAAATTTTCACCATTGCAAATAAATCTGGGAGTCCTGACTACATCAGAGCCTCACGGACAGCAGAAACCGGGGACACTTCATTAACACACTCAAAGACCAGGACACAAGTGTTCTGTGATCCCAGCAGAGTTTATCAAATTACATGACGGATTTTATCCGTAACTATAAAAATGTAGGTGCACTTTGTACTTGGGGCACTTTAAAACGTAATTAATTAAGTACATTATCTAAATTCATAAAGGGCAGCTCCCCTCACACCTACAGTAAGGAATAATCTCCAGAGGAGAAAGCAAACCCTCTGCACAGGAGATGGAAAACACAATGATTAAGACTTTATTTCAGATAAAATATCTGCTTTGTTATCCAATTCAGAGGTGCTGATAACTCACCCAAAGCACCATTTGTCAAAACATCATTACTGCACCATTTTGCATTTTACTTCTAACTTTTAGCTTTGTTCTGACACGTAGATGAAGACCTTTTGTTCCCAAACCATGAGACAACCAGAAGATAAATGAGGTTAACAGATAATGAAGTATGTGGCCTCCACAGACTATTAACCTGGACCTCCTTTCTCCGAATTTTTCTTTCTTTAAAGCAACCTGCACCACTATCACTGCCCAGGCAACTTCCCTGAGCCCACAGGGTCATTCCCAAGTGACAGGCTCTTCATTAGCAAATCAGCATTATATCATACAACAAAAATGTAACTCCACCCCGAGGAACACATCTTGGAATCCAAACTCCAGCACCTGCAGCACAGACAACTCATGGTGCGTTTTGATGCAACATCCCAGAATTTGTAGTTTGGAGTTACTGAGAGTTACCTTAAAGATGCCCATAATTGGGAATTTGGGAAGAATCAGCCAGTTGGAGGAGACACTTCGAAGCAGTTAACAGCAGGAGACTGTTAACCCTGCTGTGGCACAGGGAGGAGAGAGATGGGGCCATTCCTTCACAGAAACACAGAATCACCGAGGTTGGAAAAACCCCCTGAGACCATCAAGACCAACCGTTCCCTGAGGACTGCCAAGGCCACCACTGACCCACGTCCCCAAGTGCCACATTCACACGGCTTTTAAATCCCTCCAGAGATGATGACTCTGCTCTGGACAGCCTGTCCCAAGGCTGGGCAGCCCTTCCCAGATGAAGGAATCTTCCCAACAGCCAATCCAGACCTCCCCTGGCAGCTTGAGGCTGAAAACAGCTTGAGGCTGTTTTGTCTTGCCCTGTCCCTTGCTCCCTGGGAGCAGAGCCCGACCCCCACCTGGCTGCACCCTTCCACCAAGGAGTTGTAGAAAGCGAGAAGGTCCCCCTGAGCCTCCTTTCCTCCAGGCTTTCCTCCTCTCCCCTCTCCACAGTACAGCTTCCCTCTTCCTGCTGTGACCACCCCTGTGTCACCTCAACCACGGTGACGTGGGAAACCACCCTCCCAACCGCCTGGCACGGCAGAAATCCCCCCACGCTCACCCAGCCAAGCCTCGCCACCTCCCATGGACCTCTCCAGCTGCTCCAGCACCCACACGGGGCTCTCCCCCACACTGCCCAAAAGTGCCCCAGTTTTCCTCCAGTTTGTGATGAACCTGCCTCTGACACAACGCCCAGAGGAGCTTCCATGGAGGGAACCAGCTTCCATTCTCCTTATTCCCTAAAGCATAACCCAGCACTAAAAGTTAAGAAAAAAGGTATGAAAAAAATACATTTTCATTGACACGAATTGATGATATGGCACTTGTGTGTTTATTTGTATCATTAAATAAACACACAAGTTTAATACGTTAAATACATTAAATTGTATTTAAATATCATTAAATACATTTGTAATCGTGCTGTGCCCAGGTTCAACAGTGACTTTACATTCACTTCATCTCCCTTTGCTATCACCACTTAATTAGCTGTTCTGCCTCCCCTTTGCTGCCCCATCACCTGGATGAGATGTAAATTACCTGCTAAAAAAAAAATTGCGTATAGTATCTTTGTTTTGCTTAGCAATTTCAATTTGAGACTGTGGAGCATTTAATTTAATGAGGCCAAGTTTTGCATAGCATTACAGCATGTAAAATAATTACACTTTATAAATTACTGCTATACACAAGATCATGGAGAAACCTGCTGGTGCTAAAATTATTCTATTTCTGTAGACAAACTTTGAAGTTTATTAATGAAAGTTTGCATTGAAACAGCTGTTCTGCTGATTAAATAAATTATGGCTAAGTTTTTGCGGTGCTTCCATAAGCAGGCAGCTATTAAAGAGCAAGACAGACTAACTGTGTAAAATTCATGAAATGAGTTAAGGTTAGACATTAGGAAGAAATTCTTCCCTGTGAGGGTGGGGAGGCCCTGGCACAGGGTGCCCAGAGAAGCCGGGGCTGCCCCTGGATCCCTGGCAGTGCCCAAGGCCAGGTTGGACGGGGCTTGGAGCAGCCTGGGACAGTGGGAGGTGTCCCTGCCCACGGCAGGGGATGGAACTGGATGAGCTTTAAGATCCTCTCCAACCCAAACCAGTGATGCTATGAACTCAGGAAGATGTGCACACGAATGTGAAATTATTAACAGAATCCAAACCATCTCGTTATTTTAAGTGGCAACAGACTTTAGGAAAAAAGAAGGAGATTCCTGTTTGTTTGGAGATGCAGATGAACCATTCTGAAGGATTTCTAACACCATGATCTGTCTTAGCAGATTTCACGTAAGGGAATGCTTAATGATATTTGAATTTGACTTAGAATACTTAAATGAGGAAGCAAATCAGAAATGCACAAAAAACTGTCCTTGGAGAAATGGAGGTAGTTTCGCAGCCTGGTAGAGACATTTTCCCAAATTCACAGCAGGTGACAAGCGGAGAAGAAAGGGAGAGGAAAGGGAGAATAGGAAAAAAACCTCTCCATAAACAAAAAAGAAGCCCAAAACAAATGTCCCGGTTTATTCCTCCTGCCCCAGACAAAGCTCCACAGATGGTGGCAGTGTGGAAGGCAGGACAGCCTGAGCTCTCCCAGGCTGTTATCACACATGAGCACCCAGAGCTGGACACCACCAGCCAACACTGGAAGGCAAGAATAAAAAAGGCAAATGCCTCAAGAAAGGCTGATGGACATTTAAGCTTAGTCATAAAGCTGAAACAAGATTTGACAGAGCAGTAACAAATTCAGGTTTCCAGCAAAAAAGGAGCAGAAACGAAAAGGAGGAAAACTTAACCTGAATACATAATGACCACATCATATGCCAAAGTACTTTGGCTTTACGGGCAGGTACAAATTCATCTGATTATCAAATTCTCCTAAAGTTTCCAGAAATCCAGCTTCTTTAAAAGCAACAACACATCCTGACTCAGGTGCTTTGCTCACTATAATAGGAACACTAGGAAAGCCTGTACCTCACTATTCAGAGCAAAGCTAAAGCCAAAAATTACTTGTTTTCTGAGAGGCAATTTTCCAGTCTCTCACAAAGAGAGGACACAGCAGTCCTGGGCAAAGAGCCACCACGTGCAACCAGCAGATCAGGATCAGACATGACATGTCCCTAATGGGCAACTGAGTGACAATTTACAGATGTATAAGTATATGTGTATAGATACTCATGTATATGTATACACACAGACACATTCTGCCCATTTTCTACTTGAGAATTACTTCTCTCTTATTTTAAGACTAACATTAAAATTCAGAACGCTCATCACATGCCCCAGGCTGACTTTCTGCAGCCTGGAAGCCCTATATTTCATTCATTTCTGTTTGGTTGAAGCTATCTGCTCCTCTGCCACCAAAACCCACTTCCATTCAATTATTCACCCTGGTGAAGCCTGTGCTCTTCCTCATCGTTTCCCATTTCCAGTGCAGTTGCTGCTGTATGTTATAAATCCCCCTAGCAGATGGAGTGGCCTCATGGTGCTCATGTCTTCACCAGAGCATTGCACAGCACAGTTAAGCCAGCTCCCTCCTCCTGCGAACCTCACACCCAGAATTCCTGATCATCCAGGGTGTGGTCCCCCATTCCCTTGCACCTTGCAGCCTCTTGTGGCTTTTCCATACTCTCTCTATTTTCACAACCCTTTTCTGAAGTACTGACATCAGCCCTGCCTGCAGCGCAGCCCACTGACCCCTCTGACATCTTGTATAAATCTCACCTTCTCTCTCATTCTTCTTAAAACCACGTTCTACACACACAATCACAGGCTTCATTACTTTTTTCTGCTCAGTATCAGAGTGGAAACACGACCTTTCTGCCACCGCTGCTGACCAAGACGATTTTCTGATCTGCAAGTATGCGCACGCGGCCCTTTGTGTACGGCCCCCAACGTGGTTACCTGCTATTAACTATCCCACTGAGAGCACACTCCGTGCTCAGCCCCCTTACCTGCCCTCACTCGGCACTCTGAGCCTTTGAAAACTGCGACTTTTGCCAAAATCAAGTCCATACACAGCCCCAGCAAAACTCCGTGTCATCCACGTCAGGCTTTGCATTCATTCTGCCCAACAGAGATTTGTTTAACCTCAGACAGTGGCTCACGTAAGATCATTTGAAATCCCTTTTAAAATAAAACTTAAAAGCCCAAAACTCCTCCACTGACAAAAATCCTGCATTTATGGAGAACTACAAATCCATCTGCTTCTGGAGTTGTTTCGCGCCTGGGTGCTTTATGGGACTGGCAGGAGCTGCTGCTGAGCTGCTCCTGAGCTGCTCTCCCACAGCTCCAGCATCCCAGATGGGGTAAAGGACAGAATCTGACACTACAAGGAATATGCCAAAGATAAAAGATGAGGAAAGTGAAAAAGGGAGCTGTAAACTGCTAACAACGTGCACTACAGTGATCATTTGAGTGACACTATAACCACCACAGAAATGCAACTGTGCACATGAATTAAAGCAGACAGAGCATCACCCCCAATTCCCTCATCCCGCTGCTTTGGGAGCAAACATGTATTTAACCAGGAACAGGCTGAATGGGAAACTGAATGTAAGGAAAACAAACGAGGAGACTTGGTAAAGGTTTGTGAGCCCCCAGCCAGCAGCAGTCAGCTGTGTGAGGAGGGAGAGGGAAAACCATCCATGTATCCCCCTGTGCTCCCTCATTCCGCCAGAGAACACACACCTTTAATCTGTTTACACAGGCTTTAAACACACATTTCAGGAATCTCCACAGTTCATGGTGCTTCTGAATTCAAACAGCACTGAAGAATCAAAATGGAAGTAGCTCACAGTATAAAACATGAGCACGCTGCAGTCCTGCTCCTTCAAACGTAACTCACCTACTTCATGGTCTTTGTGGATGCTAGTGGCAAAAAGCTGGGGAAAATCTCCAGTAAATAACATGGCCCCAGATAACACCACAGTGGCTGCCCTCCCAGGATCACCAGAAAAACCCCATTCCTTCTAATGGAACTAAACAGCTTATCCAGTACCACAGCCTGTAATCCAGCTGCATCCCAGCACTGATACGGCCCAACTGCTTGCCTGGGACAGCTCAATTCTGGAGAGATGAGGCCTCCGACACCTAATCCCCACAGTGACATTTATGGACAAAACAGCAGCCCTGGGTGGTCTGGTAAATTGGGATATTTGCATAACAGCCGTGACCTCTCACAGTCCCCAGCATACGGACCTGCTTCCCTTGCATCACTCCTGGCAGGGCAGGAAACACGGCACAGGCGGCGTCAGTCGCAGCCTTTGAAAGCAAATGACTTCCTTCCTTTAGAGCTGGC
The DNA here is from genome assembly GCA_013397755.1 of Cnemophilus loriae. Taxonomy (NCBI): domain Eukaryota; kingdom Metazoa; phylum Chordata; class Aves; order Passeriformes; family Corvidae; genus Cnemophilus; species Cnemophilus loriae. The sequence continues at coordinate 105,759 of VZTF01008977.1, read as the reverse complement.
TCCGTACACACAGTGCCAGCGATTCTGGCACGCTCTGGAAGCACCAGTGCCTAGGTTAAAGCCCGGGTGACGCTCGGCTTTAAAGGCAGCGGGCTGAAGGGCCACCACATCCACAGCTGCTCCCTGCAGCGTCCCACAGTGCTCAGCACTCAGGCACCTAAATTGCTTCTCCTCCACATACTTCGCTCTTGGAGACCACAACCTGATTTTACTAATCCTTGTTCAGATGCAGAAGTCTGTTCTTGCAGCAAACTTTGATGGACTTCCACCCAAAGGGCTCCAGAAACATCTGTCCCAGGCACTGAATTCACAACCCAAAAGGAATGGAATACTTTTTGCAGTCGATGCTAAATGCAAACTGTGCTATCCAGGTAAAAAGCCCACTTCAAATACACGTATTTGGTTTTATAAGGACCAAAGAATCTCTTCCCTGTGGTTTACAGTTTTACTACTGTGTGTCCACTTTCTCGGGGGTTGGAGGGGAGAAGGTAACAAGGAAGAAAGGAAAAATAATAATTTGTGCACACTCGGTGTTACTGTGGATCTGGTTTCACATAAAAATAGCATCATCTTTATACCTAACTCCTCTTGCATTTGCAAAGTCACACAGCTGCTCAAGCAATTAGTGAAAATTAAGTCCTTGCAATAGCTGCATCTTGTATTTAGGTTAGCCAGAACACTCCAGTATGTTACACAACCAGACTCAATCCTTTCTTCTTAATTGACATCAGGCATTATGAGGCCAGTAATTATATTTATTCATCTCCATTAAAGGACAGAGAGATACTGACTGGCTGCACAGTTCAGTCTACAGATTCCTTATTACTCCTGGTAGTACAAGAACAAATCAATCCCTGAATCATCTTCTATGGCTCCATGTCAGTCTGTAAACAGTGAAAACACTCAGGGTGCCAAAAAAGAAAATAAAGTTTGATTTGAACAGGTCTCCATTTGCCCTCTACTTAAATCATATATAGCAGAATTTAGAAATCCACGCTGTAATATTTTTTTTAACCTAAAAGGGTTTTTAATTTGTCTTGTAAGTGAAGGACTTTGGAACTGTGTGTCCTCAACCTCAGAGCCTGAGGCTCACAGAACAGCTTACACTGGGACCCTGCTCAGCAGGTCCAACACCTCCCACTCACAGCAACCCCAATTTAGACCAGGTCACTTGGGGCTTTTCTTTTCATAATTCTGATCCTTGTGTGACTTGTTTATGAGAAGCTGCCAGGAACAAGTTACCTGCATGACTCACCTTTCCCTCGTCATCCCAAGCTGAAAGGGAAGCTTCAGCCTCAGGCACCTGCCATTCCCCTTATTTTTATGGATCAAATCAATAAGGAAATGTGGACCAAAGGTAAATCCATACATCAGAAGGAAATACAAAGGTTTTCACAAAGGCACTGAAGCAACAGCACAGAACAGGCTGCAAAGTGCCCGAATCACCCAATGCCTCAGCCTCAGGCACCCAAGCTGCATTCCACAAAACAGGGCTTGTCTACAGCCTAAGAAAACTTCTCATTTCCAAGTGAATGTTTTGGTTCCCACGATGTAACTGAAGTCACCTGCAGTGACTGATGGCAAGAAGACAGAGGAGGGGGCTGGGAACTGTGAGCAGAGCACGCACCAACACTCAGCCCAGGTCTCAGGGGGGATAACAAATACAACCCGTCCATGGGGATAACCTGGTGTCAGCCCCAACCAGCACAGGGTACACCTGTGAAAAACAACAGAACCGGTTTGGCTTTAAAAACACTTCAAAGCTGAGGCAACGTTTTCATTGCCTTTTGAGAAGACAAAAATCTTTCAGAACTTTAAAGGAATAATCAGCAGAGAACTGCCTCTAAACTGGTTTCATAACATCTATCGTATTCCGAACAAAACATGATAAAGCAAGTTCCTTAGTAAGGAAGTGCCTAATTAGTCCTTTTGCTTGGTTTAACATTTCTTTAACAGTCTCCTGAGCCTGAAGAAGCCACTGCAGACATTCCTTGGTGCAGAAGTGTCCCACGTCAGGCTGGACAGGGCTTGGAGCAACCTGCTCTACTGGAAGGTGTCCCTGCCCATGGCAGGGGTGTAGAATGGGATGATCCTTACGGTCCCTTCCAACCCAAGCCATTCCATGATTCTATGAAAATTGACTAAATACAGTCTTTTCTCTTTTTTTTTCTAGTATCTATATTCAAATCAGCAACTCATTTTCACATGGCAAAACCCAAAAGCAATTAGTTTATTCTCCAAGCTCTTACAGGTCAAAGGCACCTACATAATCACTGTGCCCACTAGAGCAGGACCTTTCAAATTAACTCAAAGTTAAAACAAATAAATAAAGGATTTGCTTGTAAGAGTCACAAAAATCTCCCAAAACAGTTTCATTTTCAGCAAGGAATCACTTTCTTTTCCCCGTCTCAGCGGGGAGAGGGACACTGCTCACAGTGCCAAACACAACTACTAACATTTACCAACCAGATGATCCTAGAATGAAGAAACTAATGGCTCAAATTACTAACAGATGTTAAGCTACATCTCACATAAAAAAAAAAAATACAGTTGTATCCACACTGCTATAGTTTCCTGCACAAAATACCCACATACTGGGGTTTGCACAGATTGGGGTTTATTTAAAATACATGTTCACTAAGTGAGTGCTCTGCATCAAGCACTGTGTACACTGAATACTTGTGCTGTAATTTCTATGCAGAAGTGACACTGCCTTCCTCCACAATTGTTTGTATCTCTGCCATGTTTGTAAATATGCCACATATGAATACGCCACATATAAATACGCCACATATAAATACGCTTGATTAAACGTATTTGAAACGTATTTGAAATACATATTAAACATATAAATACGTATTTGATATACGTGTAAATATGTATTTGAAATATGTATTAAACGTATTTGAAATAAAATTTCTTTTATTGCCTAAATTACTTGATGGCATATAGTGAAGTATTGTTCACAAGAGATGAAGGGGATGTTTTCCCCCTCCCCAAAAATGGATTTTGACATTTGATCCCTCTTGAGGTGAGAAATACGAACAAAGCAGGGCGGTAACACAGCAAATGCTTTCAGTGGTTGTGCCTGTCACACCCACTCCAACCACTGCAGAAAAATACCGTTTATACTATCCAGAGTAGGTGCAAGGGAATCTGCACAAACAGCAGCAAAACCGTGTGCTCAGAAACCTTTCCTGACATGAATTACTCACAGGGAATTTCTTTTAAAGAAGGATAATTGACCACCATATATCTTAACCACAGCGTGTGCTGACATCTGTGCTGCAGGAAATGCTCTGCACAGGAGAGTCCCGGCCCTGCTGCTACAATAGGTACATGGATTTTAAGAATTGAAGTACTAGAATGTCATGGTATGGATCAGAGTTCTGCTTCTTTTTGTGATTTTTATTATTTAGGATGGCTGTTACCAAGGGAAGAGAGTTGGCTGCAAGAGTTGAAGCTGCTGGGAAAAAAATTTCAACTGACGCAAGAAGTCTTACGCCAGAGGGCAGATAAAATATGGATAAGTTCTACTGAGTTCATTGATTTTTAGTTTTTTGTCATTATCAACTCACCACATTTCTGTTTGGTCTGTGCCTTTGCAAAACAAGCTGTTCTTCTGGCCCCAGGGCAGGCTGGGAGAGCCGGGGATGTTCAGCCTGGAGAAGAAAAGGCTGCAGGGAGACCTTAGAACCTCTTCCAGTGCCTAAAGGGGCTGCAGGAGAGCTGGAGAGGGACTGGGGACAAGGGATGGAGGCACAGGACAAGCAGGAATGGATTCACACTGACAGGAGGCAGGGTGAGATGGGATACTGGGAAGGAATCGTTCCCTGGGAGGGTGGGGAGGCCCTGGCACACGGTGCCCAGAGCAGCTGTGGCTGCCCCATCCCTGGAAGTGTCCAAGGCCAGGTTGGATGGGGCCTGGAGCACCCTGGGCTAGTGGAAGGGGTCCCTGCCCATGGCAGAGGGGGTGGAATAAGGTGAACTTTAAGGTTCCTTCTAACTCAAACCATTTTGAGATTGCAGATTTGACGGTAACTGCTCGTACTCTGCCCGTATTCCCTTCCACCTCTTGGGACGGAAGTGCTGCTACTCCCAGCTACCACTCCATACTCTTCTCCATCCTCAGACCTTCTCCATCCTCAGACCTTCTCCATCCTCAGACCTTCTCCCAGCTGGATTGCTGTTCCACACGCCCACCACATGAACACGGTGTAAATGTTTCTAATCGCCTTTTTTTTTTTGTCCTTCCTCCCCTTCAAATATTAAAAATAAGGCCTGAACACTCATTCCTGTGGCTCTGCTGTCCAAACAGGGACCTGTGAGTAAGATGATGAGCTCAGAGGGATATCACAGAAGCTGCTCCTTGGGCTCCCATTAGTTTTTACAGCTCAACCAAGGAAATTAACTTTACAACAACAGGCAATAATAGGCAAAAGCTGCGGCAACAGCACCTGACACAAAAAAAGCCACAGTGGTGAAGGGTTTTGCTAGGCAGTATTTTCTAGCAGAGAGTGTGGTTCATTTGAGCAGCTCTTCTAAAATCCTGCACTGACTCCCTGCTCAGCTTTCCTTGGCTCATTCAGCCTGGAGAAGAGGAGGCTGAGGTCAGACCACACCAGGCGCCGCAGCTCCTCCCGGGAAGCAGCGGTATTTAATAACACAGCATTGCTGTCAACTTTCAAACAAGTTTTGTTCAGGTAACACAGTAATTAAAAATACAGTTGCAGTTCGAAACTCGAATTTCTAAACGAACAAGGCAGAAACACCACCAAGAATACTTTCCACTGCTTTTTATGTCTTTGAATAAAACGGTGTTGGCACCTCAATGATTAGAGCATTTCACAACGAACAACTTCAAGGAATACTTCAAAAAAAGAAGAGTGAGTGGATGACTCAATCACACAAACCAGACGAGAACAATATGATGAAAAAAAAATCATTTAAATGGACTATTAATTCTTGTGGTATCAGGGAAAGAAAGTGTTTTAATTTAAGTTGAAAGCAGACTATGTTTACTATACAATTAAATTGTGCCACTTGAAATCAGAACAAAAAAAACCCCAAATATAAATTAAAAGCCTCTTTTAAAATCTGTATATTGGAATCATGAGATAATCCACGATCTTTATTTCTTACTCTAAGACTGGTCCAAAGGTCCTGTTCAAAAGATTAGTTTTGACTATCAGCAAATCAGTAACAGAGTCTCAGAAGAGAAGTGATGGCTGACAATCATTCTGAATTCACCTAACAGAGGATTTTTAAACCTATTTAGATGACAAAAAGTATGTTCTGCCGAGATCTGGACACCTTATCAAAGCTTCTAAGAAAATTCATAACTTGCTTAGGTTTAGAAGGGTTTTTGTATGCTAAGAGAATATGGGTCGGCTTCTATACTGATCTCATCCTCAAAAAGAAAATTATATAAAAGGAAACATAAATCCTTCCACTTGAGAAAGATCTTGCAGCAAAAATTTCCACAATTCCTTCAAATAGGTCAGTTATAGATGGAAGCTTTAGCAAAAATTATCCATGAGTTATCTAAAAATATATCTGATACTAAAAAAAATAGTCCTCACAGACATGCTGAGAGGAGAAGTTTGTGTGAGCAGTAGAAGAGGCTGAAGAGGAGAAACTCCTGAAAAGGTGCAGCTTAAAAGTCAATCCTCTCACAAAGAAAAGATTATTTTTTTCCATTAAAACTATTAGTAAATTATAGACATTTATTCTTCCTTGAGGGAAAAAAAGGAAAAAGGAAGGGCAACTGCAGCTCCAAAAAGAGAATGTAGTGATGGAAATCCAGAGACATCCCTCACACCTGGCACAGGGACTTCCTGCAGCCAAGAAATGCTTTATGTGAACCAAGCGGAACGCGCGGCTTGGAAAAGCGGTCACTTCACATATACGGGGCTGATCATAAAAACCCCTCAAAAATAAAAACGTTGGTTATACCGGGAATATAATCCTAAAATGGAGCAATATGGATCCAACATCTGTCAAAATAATAAACAACTGCAAGAATCTGCACTTACACTTCGCAGGGGCAAGCAACACCGAATATAAATAATATTTATCTTTAGCAACAGGGGAAAGATGTGATACGGAAAAATCTCCCATCTTGGGTGGAGATTTAAGTAAAGGCACGTCAAGACTAACAGGGATTAATTACATTGAGGAGAGTGTGATGAAAATGGAGCTGGTTAACAGACGCTAAGCTCGGTACGGTTTGTTTCGTTTTGTCTGGAAATGCTCCTGCCACACCATGTGAGCGAGCACAGGAACATCTCCAGCCAGCACACACCCGTTTAACACCCAAAAGTGTTCTGCCCAAGGAGCACCGAGTCAGCATCCAGCCTCACATCCTGCTCCGTAAGATCCCTTCCTTCTCGTGAGAATTTAGGAAACTGCAGCGCGTGGTGAGGCCCTGGCACACGGTGCCCAGAGCAGCCGGGGCTGCCCCATCCTGGCAGTGCCCAAGGCCAGGCTGGACGGGGCTTGGAGCACCCTGGGACAGCGGAAGGTGTCCCTGCCCATGGCAGGGGGGGCACTGGATGAGCTTTAAGGGCCCTCCCCATGCCAAACCATTCTGGGATTCTCTGATGCTATATTTGGCTTAGACTTTTATCCATTTTCATTCTCTTTCCTGCACATGAAGATGTCGCTTATTTTTGTAACAGGTCAAGTTCTGATGATGAGAAAACTTATTATATATTCAACACACTGAGGTAAAATGGTGAAATGGCAAAATCAACATGCACGTGTTGAATATTTCTAAAACTATTTATTTATTTAGAAACATTCAATTCCTAGCAAGTTTCTAGAATTGTGACAAATGTTATTTTTAGTTTGCTTGTATAAAATCCAAAAATCCGCTTGAACAGATTAGATTACAGATTTTGTTTAAATCCTGCTTTAAGGGAAGGAATCCAAATTTGTTCCTGGGGCCAGGCCTCTTCCAGCACAGAACTCCCAAGTTATTAAGACATCTCAGTGATTTCTTCCTGACTTTCCAGATGAAAACGTTGAACTCACTGAAATAAACCTTATTTTCTTAAAAGATTTGATTGGATTTTTTAACTATTACAGATATACCAATCCTTAAGGTTTCCTCAGACATTCTGGAAAGGACATTCCACTTTCCCAACAGTTCGGCTGAACAAATCCCTCAAATTGATATTATTTCCTTTTGAAGCTAGTGAGTATATTCTCTTTGAATTGCGTATGAGAATACCTTTTTTATGCTGAATAAGAGAAGACAAGTTTATTTGATGTGGGAAGATGTGACTTTATCTCCTTTGCACATCAGCACAAGGAATTTCTGTGGGGTTCGATGGAAAACTCCTGCTCCCTCTACTGGCTCAGCCCCAGCAAAGCGCCAATATTTCACCACAAATCTGCCAGTAAATGGGAGTAACGCCACAAAACCCCACACGTATCCAAAATACGAGTCCTGTGTCCTGGGCCCTCACTACAAGAAAGTCCGGGCCCAGGGAAGGGAAGGGAGCTGGGAAAGGGGCTCAGCCTGGAGAAAAGGAGGCTCGGGAGGGACCTTGTGGCTCTGCACATGTTCTTGGAGTTGCTGAATGGTCACACATGTGAAAATCTTGTGTGACAGAGCTGGATGAAGCCCCACTCCCTCAGAGCTCACACAGGAGCTCAAACCAGTATGGGCTGATAAACGGTGCAATGGGTGAGTTAATAAAAAAACTATAACCACGGCAAAGGACTGAACAGACCTGTTTTATTTATAAGCTATAAAGCAAGTTAGGTTAACATCTGTGGTGTTATTATTAAAAAAGAAGATATTTGTGAATCAGAAGGAAATAAATACGTATTATTCTAATACAGGTGGCTAAAATTCCCTCTACAGTAGCAGCACAGGAGAGAAGCAGAAGCTTCATTGTCCAAACATCTTGTATTTGTCTGGGAAGAGAGTTTGGTACCCAACCAAGACACATTCTGATCAAATAAATCAGAATACTAAGAACCAAACACCACACCTGTGTACATATACATCTTCCCAATACACTGCCTTCTTCACAAGGAAAACACTGAATTACACAAATGCAAAACAAACTTTCAGGAAAGGTCAGTTCACGCTTAAACAAACTCAAGGACGAACTTTACTGTGGTCAGAGGATTTGTCAACATACTCAAGCCTTGTTTAAAAATGGATTTATGAAAAACCAGCCATCTTTGTGGAAGAACAGGATCCGAATTATTATTTGGATGGAATACCTTGAACATGTGGATACAATCAGTATTCAGGACCATAACACATGATGGGTCTTTTAATACCTCACTTCCAACACTTTCTTAAATTAAGTTTAATTTAACCCAACATCTACAGGACCCACCAGCTGGATCTCATCACTCAGCAATTTCTTTCAGAAATGAAATTGAAAAAGCAATTGTGACCCTCAAACTCTTCTGGGGTAAAAGTTATCCTTGCACTTCCACAAGAGATCAGATAGATGAGAAACCGCATAGAGATCTGGCCAAGCAGAAATGAGACCTTCACAGAAATGCCTTTTATCTTCAAAAGGCAGGAATCAAAGGAGAAGAGCATTTGACAGGGGCCTTTTCAGTCCTGGAACTAAAATATAAAGTGGCAGGTTCCAAAAGGCCCTATAAATACATTGGAAGTGAGAAGTAATTGGGTCTTCTGTGAACCAGGAAAGAGAAGAGCTTTTAAAAAACCCTGCACCAAAAATATTCTGAATGACATGCAGGCTCCTGGCTGGGAAGCTCCAGATAAAAATTGTGCATTTTATAGTTAAGAACAAGCAAGATGTAATTTCTAACTAACTCAGAAGAGAAAAGCAGACCCTTTGGGCTAAGGATTACACGGCTCAGATACTCAGATTTCAGAGTACTAGCCTTTGGTTTAGTTTGGTTTTTTCTTTTTTTTCTTCTGTTTAATGTTACATTTATCTTGGCTTTTGTCAGAAATAAAAAGCAAGAACTCTTGGGCTTACTCCTCACAAACTGAAGGGAAATACAAAACCAAAGAGAACGTGCAGTTTTGCAGCTGAATTCTACCAGGTTCTAAAGGGAATCCAAACTCTTACAGTGGCGTGAATTTAGTGTGATAATGGAAGAGGGAAACAGTCCATCTATGTGCCTGGAAAAGAACACGGATAACTGTAACAGGTGGGATGACTGGATCCATGACATGGACTGATTTCCCTAACGGGATGCTGGAATGAATACAAGCGGACTGATTTGATGGGCACTGCTTCAATATACACCCAGACCAAGGAATGATTAATACAAGCAAGAAAGCTGCAGATAAATACGAGACAGCTCCTTGATAAAAACAAGTGAAAACAACAGAGAACCTCACAGTCTCTGGATTCAGAGAACAGAACTGCCCTGGAAGAGCTGACTTAGGGGGTAAGAAGACATTTAAGTTCCCTTCCATCCCAAATCATTCTGGGATTTATTCAAGAAGATGAGAGCATTCCTCAAGATCCTGCCAGTGACAGGGTGACAAATGCCTTTTGTATTTTACTACGTAAATTCTCTCCTTTTCAATCTGCTTTTAAAGTATTTGTAATAAATTATATAAATTTATTTTAAATATCTATGAATATATAAATAAAAATATTATTATAAATATATATACAAATATAAATTTAAAAAATAAATTTGTACTGAATTTGTAGTTTGCCAGAACTGCAAAGCAAATAAATATAGCAAATTTCAGGCTTACAGCACTGCATGCCACACAAATGTACACCGATTTACTGATTTTTTTTCTTCCTTACTGTGTTGCAAAGAAATACAGACTTAAATACATTTCTCTTTTAAAAAATCTAGGCAGGAATGAATTCATCTAATGTCATGTAAGAGTCTGGAAGATTAACAATTATCCGAAAAATTATTTTGCAGTGCAGGGATGTTTGCCACTTACTCACAAACAATATAACAAACCTGATCATCTCATTTTCCCATTCCCTCTCTCACCCTGAAGAACGCCAAACAGAACTTCTCAATAAAGCAACTTATTTCAAGGGCAGAATTGCAGTAAATTAAACATACAGCACAGTCACTAGGTATTAGAGAGAACCTCATCAATTCAATTCTATCATATTATTTTTCAACATACGAATAAGAAAACCTATCCCTTCTTCTGCTTTGCCCAAAACCAGACTGCCGAATCTCAGTACTTCAGAACTGCCGTTTTTCATTCACAAAATAAGAAACACGGATTTGCAGAGCTCGGCATAACAAGATCCTTAATATTGCTTCTGGGAGATAAGCCAAACGGAATACGAGGGCCTGTTAGCAGCACGTCTGACAAAGAGAGGGCTTTGTACAGAAATCACAGCTTCAGGTGATTTGTGTACGTAGTTTTCCAAAGGTATCATCAAAGGACTAGTACTTGCAAACAGTAAACGTGACACAAATCACAAAGGGACGGAGCCATCTGCTCACGTGTCCTCTCCAAACCTGTCTTCCCGTGCAGGTACCTCCCTCACACGAACCACTGCTGCCACCAGAGACTATGCAGCTTCCCTGGGCAGGAAATCTCCTCCGTGAAAGCAATGAACAGCCTCCACCTCCAGCCTGAATCCCTACGGTGCCTCTGCAAAACAGACTTTTACCTGCTCTGAGAGCCACACCAAGTGCAACACCACCATGCACGACTGAACTGCCCAGGACGAGCGTCTTGAGGATGAACCAACACCCCACGACTCTCACCAGACACCGGAATAAGAAGACCACTGAAGTCCGAGCCCTAAGGCAGCAGTGCTGCCCCACAGCAAAGCCCCACAGCTCTCCTTCCCCAAATACAACATGGGCAGGAAGATATTAAAAAAGGATATTAAAAATATTAAAAATTCTGGCAGGGTGAGAAACACAGAACAACTTGCTTAAATCAAGGGTAAACAGCTCGTTTTCCCACTGCCTTTACCACCACTGTGTCTCCTCATCCTCACCTGTGGTTCCCCAAGGAACATCCATATGAACATCCATAACGTAAATATTCACATTAACACAGATGCACGAGCACAAATAAGACACTGTATCCCAAAATATTTAAAATGTGCTGCCAGATGGCTTTAAAATTCAAAATGAAAGATCTAATTAAAAGCTCTTATCCTGCCAACACTCAGTTTTTGGAAATAACTATGAAAGTTAAATAAAAATGTTTTTTTAAAGCCTATCAATATTTTTGTAATGTTTTGTTTTACAATTACAATCTCCCCCAATCTCTGTCATGGATGAAAGAGGCCAAGCCACATGAACCAATACTAACTGGAAACTCCTTTCCTGGGACAGTAGAAAAACGAAACTGACATAAATGATGACTAAATTTGGGCAATTTCTCCTTTAATTTCAACTATTCCCATTCCACTCTCTTCCTCCTGTTTAAAAATAAAAGCTTAAAAGAAATTGCTGCTACTCTCACAAGTTCTGGCTGTACTAAAGCAGGTTTCACTGCCACAAGTTATCGCAGACATTTCAGAAGAAAAAAAATTGTCTTACTTTCCATAAATGAAACGTGAACCTTGATGTTTGTTTACTACAAGATTATGTAAAACTCTTATTTGGTTTTCCCTGCATCTTATCTCCCCAATAAAACCAGATGATGGTTTACATACATTTTAAAATAAATATACATGCAGTTTCAAATTAAAAGCACAGCACAATATTAAAATGAAGTATAATGATGTTTGGAGTCTACAAGATCATCAACTGAGTACATCTGTACATTAACAAGAAGTCCTGCTAAGACCAAAACATAAAAGGAACGGTTTCAGAAGTGCCAGTATTCCACACGCACGGGGAGGTGGCGGTTACTTACCGCTGGACCTGTTCTTGCGGTTCGACTTCCCTCCTGTAAGCAGCATCTTAAGACTGTTTCGAAACATGGCGATCCTGTTCCACTCGGTTTACTCCAAACACTGCGGAAAGCAGAACAACAGAGGTGCAAGATCAACACTCCCACTCGGACAACGGGAAGCCATCGTGGAGAAGAGGTAAACAAGCGCTAAAACCAAGATAAAACGACGAAAAACTCTTTTGCCAATACAATTCCTAACGACAACATCCACACGAAGCATTCAGTTTGCTTTCAGTTATCCAGGCTTTATTTCCAGGACAACATCATTCCAGCAGAGCTGCTGGTAGAGCCAACCGATTTCGCCAAATAATTTATCGTCACACTGAAGTGGGAAAGACGTGGCATTCAGCAAACCGCCTCCATCTCCCACCACCATTAAAGCCAAACCCATCAGAAGGAGCTGCTGCCCTTCCTGTTGCTCAGAAAATCAATCCTGCTGACACCAACCGCGACTTCTGATGCTCTGCGCCTCCCGGGCTGGTTGACCGTCAAATTCTCCTGCGAGTTGAATAAATTGTCATGAGGAGGCAAGTCACTCAAACCCAGAGTAACTGATGCAGAAAATCAAACAGAAACATTATCCCTATATTTTCCTTGCTGTATACGTCTCGGGGGGGAAAAAAAAGGTTGTCTGAGTATTGCTGAAGATAAAAGAGTGTCTGGGATCACCAGGCACACTGACAGCCTGTGCTGGGGAACAGCCACTTATTAAAGCATGTAAAGCATCAAAACACCTCCAACAAAAGCAGCTCAAACCAGACCAAAAGAATCGCTCAAACCAGACCAAAAGAATCGTAAAGAGTCTTTGATCAGTACATACAATAAACCACGATTTTCTTTCTATTGTACACATGATATTCCATAGTTACAAGGTAACACGTTCATCTTGTAAAAATAAATAATGAATTTTTTTCCTGTAACAATATTCCGTTCCTGTTGGAGGATGCTCAGTAAATGCCATCTTGCCTTTCTTCACATTTGTCTGATACTTTCAAGTCTAGTAATACAATAAGGCCCAGTTCAAAGAGCTTTAGATGTATATTTAAAGCCACTGAAAGTCCTTTTAATATGATTTACTCACTTACTGAAAGACACCAGCATTCCAGGGCAGCAGCTCAGAGCACACACGTCCCAAGCCCCACTAAGCACACGGGGATGACAGCAACTTCAGCCTTTCCTGACACAAGCTCCCATTCATTTACCAGATTCCACGAACAGATTTGGGAGTCTGTGTGCATGCATGGATGAGTATTAAAATGTGGAATCGGTATTTCCTTTGCATTTGCGAATCACTTGAGCATCCCCTGGCACCCTTCTGCCACCAAAACACAAGGAGCTGGTGTTCAGGGTCACTCCCAAGGCTCCTAAACCAGGCTTAGGTGCCCTTTGGAGCATCCCGCTGTCACGTGACTATCAAAAAAAATTCCATCTGGGTACACAGACAATTGTTTCTGGACTCTCCCCACGTTGGCTTGCACTGCGGAGAGAACTGACCAGAGCTGTGCCACCAGTGCTGAGCTACAGCTGAATTCAGCCAAATTCTGTCGAAGGAGTCACCTGGCCCGAGCCTGGGCCATGCCAAGGGCGAGCCTGAGAGTTTGCTAATGATTATATTTACCTGTATCTTTCACATGGCAAACAGGGCCAGGAGGTGCTGTGCTGCTACTAGGGCTGAATTAAGGCTCTGCACAGGGCACAGACAGGGCCTCCATGAATTTGCTCCTAAGAACCACAGAGTGGAGAGAGAACTGATGTCCTGCATGAAGACCCTGAGTTACCAGCCAAGGGACATCCTAAGGACTAATTCCATACTCTCAGGGGACTGCTGGACTACAGGAAGATGACTCTGACCACGGCAGGAGGCTGGAACTAGATGGTCTTTAAGGTCCCTTCAAAACCACTCAGTGATTCTGTGACTTTAGCAGCAATTCCTGACATGGTTCCTCGTTGCATCTTACACATAATATTGATGTATTCTAAGTGTAAGCACTCATTAGACTCAGATCCTGATTAGTCAAGGTGTTCACAACACAGAGGAGCAGGTGACCTAAATCAGCTGCTGGTTTTCATTTTCACGCGCAGCCGCGTCCCTTTGTGGCGTTGAGCAAACACGGTCACAGCTCTTCCTCTGTTCAGCCAACACCCCTAAGCCAGAAGTAATATTTAAGAGTAAGCACTCTAAATTAAAAATCCTTTTGGTCCTATTAGTTCATGGAATTAGAAGCATTAAACAGCAAACAGAATTACAGTATTAGGAAGAGCTGGATCAGACAGTTTTTCATCCCACCCCGTGAACTCCTTAATGCACCTCACAGCCCACGTTAATTCCCTTCTCCAGGAGCAGCAGCAGCTCTGCCAGCAGGAGCAAAAGCTGCAGTAATGTGATGGGGATCCTTCACACCCCCACTGACACAGGACATCTCTGGCAACAGTTTGGGCAACCAAGAGCTATCACACTTGATTTGTCATTTATCTTGTCATTTGTAAGTCTACCAAACCAAATGAAGACATTGTAGGAGCACAAGTCTCCAAACAGTATCAGCAGATGAATAAAAAAGGTATAATCTCTACACAGCATCTTTAGAAAAAACAGCTCAAGAATCTCCCGGTTTATGTCCAGACACTCTGCCACATGTTGTTTGATCTCCTAACAAATCTAAATTTCAATGAAATACAGAAACAAAAGAAGTTTCTGGAGCATGAGAAGGCAGTAGTACAAATATGAAGAGGAAAAATCCCCAAAGTGGAGGGGGTAGAGGCAGACTGAGCTCTGCAAGCTGCAAACTTACACCAAAAGCTAAGCTTGAACAAGTCAGCGATATCTCATTAAATCCCTCAGGATGACTAAGGCCTATTTCAGTGTTTTCTTAATTTTAAGACAGAGTTTGTAGACAGGCTGCAAAAATCACCTCATGTTTTGGGTGGCTACACATTATTACAGTCCACAGAAGAAAGTTTTGCTTCTTTTTATAGAGATGTCGTCTGTCAGACACAGAATTACAAAATCAAAGCTGATTTTTTTGCCTATATATCACGAGTAGAACAACCAGATCCCTGTATTCTCCTCCTCTCTGATCACCTCAGTAAAAATAAAATTACATTTCATATAAAGCTGATTAGCAAAGCTAAGCTCTTGTTCAAAAGAGTGTTTGATGTCCAGTGAGTCGTACAAACACTGCTGGCAAATTTTGTGCACGTCAGCGTGAGAAGCTATTAAATGTATATCTTAAGGTTAGAATTCTGTGTTTTTTCCAGTAAGACAAGTTTCTAACTACAAAAGGAGGAAGGGAATGCATCCTAAGTCATATGTGCAAGGCACATCTCTTAAGAATTTGGTTTTCCCTTCAATGTTCAGTTCCTTCCTCACCTCCACAGCGAAAATACCTATGTAAAGGGACAAGCACTGCAAAAACTGCTTGTAGGGAACAAAATTACCGCCAACATTCTGGTCTTACAAACAAACACTTGAAAAGAAACAGAGTTCTTTACCCATGTTCCCAGTCTCAGCCAGGAGACAGCCCAGGCAGGCTTCCTGTGCAGCGCAGCGATGCTCGCGGATTTCAGCGGCACAGCCAGAGCGTGGCCGCTGCAGAGCTTCAACTGAATGGGTGAAAAAGACACCTGAACCCCCACCAAAAAAATGAAAAAAAGAAAAAGACCATCTTGCCAAATCGGAGGTGGTTCAATCGTTCTGTTAGCTGCCTCTTTGGATATTAATTTGTAGTTGAAAAGTGAAGCGCAAGCCTGTGCCAGCTCATGAGATGCCATTACCTCACACTCTGGGTCAGGCAGCAGCAAATTAAGACAGAATTTACTTCCAGAACCTTCTTAATATTCAGCAGAAGTTTATGAACACTATGGAGCTAAAAATTCTCAATATGTTATGTTAGCAGATAGAAACATAATATTAGAAATAATAATAATGTTCTAAATAATTATAATGTTATAAAGTAGAAGTATCTGCAAACTTCGATTAAAGCACCTTTTTCAATGAGAATCTCACTGCTTATTCCTTTATTTATCAGCTTCTGTCCATCTCAGAAGATCCTGAGGCATCACATTCCTTCAGCACACCTTCCCTGAATTCCCCAAAGGAACAAGGAAAAGAAAAATTTTTTTAAAGGGTTACTTATAAAATATTCTATTTCAAAGGTTCCTGGTAGCACAAGATCAGCTGTTTTCATGAGGGAAGCTGAACTCACTACAGCAGAAATTAAGAAGTGCGTGTAAAAAATATCTTATATTAAGATGCCAGAAAAAGGAACCTTTCCAAATATTAGTTTTCAGGATTTAACAACATGTAAAGCTTAAATGAACATTTTGTGAACAAAAAAAAAAAAAAAAAACCAACAACTAACTTTTCGTAAATTAGCGAACCATTTCCAAAGAGCATTCAAGCTTCAGGAAGGAAGAGGTAACAAGGACTTTTTTTACACAAGTGACAGATTTACAAAACTAATTATTGCAAAACAAAATAAATTGAAAAATGAAAACAAAACACACAACAGAGCTTGACTTTCAAGCATTTACTCCACGTATAACATTGTACACAGATGTGTTCCACATTTGCCTGCAACTGCTGCCACCGGACTGAAACTTCTCATGCTCCTCACATTAATTATCCCAAGTTTAGCCTGAACTCTTATTTTAAATTTCCCTGAAATTCCAGAGGATGTTTTGAGAGGCAGCCTGGTGACGAGGACTGAAGAACGCTTAAGCCGTACTTAGATGCTCCCAGGAGGACTGGGATGGCCACAGCCATCACTGAGAACTGTCAGGAAATGGCAGAAGCTCCATGAACTCCACGATGATCAAATCCATTAAACTCTGCCTCCCAGAACACTCTGACTCACAACGGGAATAACTCATTACAACAACGCTGAAGTCAAGGGAAATGTATATTTATAAGCTTGGTCCGTGCACATTTAAACACACAGAAGCAGAATTCAGAGATTAAGTTTAGAGATTAGATATTTCCAGGAACTTTAGGAATGAAAACAGCACTGTTGTGACCTAGCAAGCTTGCCAAGAACTTCTAGGATTATTTGGAAATAGGAAAACAACAAAGGTATTAACAGCACTAAACCCTACCAATTAGAGGTCTTTAAGCAATTAAGAGTTTATTAAACAGAGTTCTCTAACAGGCTTTAGAACAACAAAATGAATTGTTTGATGTTATGTTTCCTTACAAAAGCCCCACCACTAATAACTATCACGGGGGGCCTGACGTGAAGCCAATCTGCCAACCCACTCTTAAACAAAATAGCTGGAGATGTCTGGACTGCCTCTCCTACAGATCCTGCACTGACTGCCACAATCCAAGAGCCCCTGCACTTCTGTCCTCCTGATACGACCTCACTGTCTCTGCTTCTCCAACTATCTTTGACAGAAATACATCAGAATACACCCCTGAAACACCTAAAGGTATTCCCACTGCAAGGACAGGCGTGCAGCAGGCCACCGTGACGTTCCACAAGGAAGCAGGAGGTTGGCCTCAATCCCTGCTTTTATTTTATCAAATGAAGCAGCTGTTAATGCTCCAGTTAAAAAGCAATTCCGAGAGCATAACAAAGTGATATTCCCATGTTTGTGAAGCTCCCAACAGCAGCCCTATTGCAAATGTGGCCATACAAATGTCTTGATGAGCCTGTGGTGATTATGTTCACTCCAAGTCTGTGGCATTTATGTTCAGAGGCAATTTTTATACAGTTACAGCCTGGGAGGAAGGAGACAAGCACTGTATTATTATGGAAACCCACACAATTTAGCAGAGGAACAGCTCATTTTGGTGAAAACAGCACTTCGAGAGGGTGAAGCTGTCTGCACCCGGAGCTGTGAGGCAGAAGGACACCACCAGGAATGCTCAGTCCCCCAGCACACACGCACTCTGAGCAGGCTCGAACTTCCCGTCCTGTGCTAACAGGAGATTGTTTTTCCTTTTGTCTGGAGCACAGTCATACTTCAAGTAAGGACAAAGGAGAATAAAAGCATGACTGCTCTCAGAGAGAGACGGCACTGACAGACAGCTTATGACTCACTCTGAATCCAGAGAAACTCACTACTCTCAAACAATAACAATCCTCATCAGATAACCCTGCCAACCATAGCATACCAGCTAATAGACTTTGTAGCCAGAACTTTTCAGTCAACATTTGAATTTACTTTTCTGGGAAAAAGATTTCTCCGGCAATATTTTTTATTTAAGTGTTGAAATTTAACGCCTATTTAAAATGAGATCAGAAACACTGCAGAAAGAATGCAATCACTCACTAGGTGAAAGCTGAAAGTCAGTTCTCTCCTTAACATGAAAATGTGATGACCTTGAAATTCAGGAAATTTAAGTTTGAACCAGGCTTTGTCATTTTGCATAACCTGGTTTCTAATTCTAGATTAATGATACAGACTGAATTCCCAAAGGACGCTTCCATTCTCCATACACAGTGTCAATTATCCAGCCTTGGAGAAAAATGATAACCAAACAAAGTTAGAAATGCCATCACCTCATTTTCATCAATTCAGCTGTGGTGCTTTTAGTGTCTTCTGTGTCGCTCATAGCAGTTAAAATTATTGCTTTGGTTTTAAATATTACTAGTAGCTGCCTCCATCAACAACCATGTGAATAGGTATTTAAGCTTGAAATAAAATGTGGTACAGTTCTGCACAAGCTGAGTCTTGCTAAACTGCCCTGAAAGGAATTTTAGGGCACTTCCTACAGCTGGAATCATAGAATGGCCCAGACTGGAATGGACCTTTAAGTTCATCCAGTGCCACCCCCTGCCATGGGCAGGGACACCTCCCACTGTCCCAGGCTGCTCCAAGCCCCGTCCAGCCTGGCCTTGGACACTTCCAGGGATCCAGAGGGAGCCACAGCTTCCCTGGGCACCCTGTGCCAGGGCCTGACCACTCTCAGGGAACAATTTCCTCCTCATATCTGATCAAACCTACTCTCTGTCACTGAAGCCATTCCTCCTCGTCCTGTCACTCCAGGCTCTTGTAATTGGTGTCTCTGCATCTTTCCTGCAGGCTCCTTTCAGGTATTGACAGGCTGCTACAAGGTTACCCCGGAGTTTTCTGTTTTCTGAGCACCCCCAGCCCTCCCAGCCTTTCCTCAAGGCAGAGCTGCTCCATCCCCACGATCATTTTGGTGCCTCCTCTGGACTCTGTCCAACAGCTCCACGTCCTTCCCGTGCTGAACCCACGAACTTCACCGTGCCAGGATCCACCGTCCTGATTCTGCCCCAAACCACCGCAAGACTGAAACGCAGAGAGTTTCTTGCATTTCAGCTTTTGGCTGTGACACGGGGCAGCCAAAAACGTGTCACTCAAAATCACACCAGTTCCATACTGGACGTTCTGCTTGAGGCTCCAATCAATCTGAAGTTATTTTTGAAGATTAATTGGTACAACAGAAAATGAAAACAAAAAAAATGGGCAACGTATCAAAAATGTTATAGCGCTCATCTACTCAAAGAGATTAAAGGAAACGGTAATTAATTTCTTCATTTTTAAATAATCAAAAATACATCTTAAAATACAGACCTAATTAAGGAGCTGCTGTAAGCCTGTTCAGCAAATTTGCTCAAGTCTCAATAATATTTAATACAAAACTGGAGTTCAATCCATCGGCAAGCACTGGAGATCTTCTCAGAACATGGAATATTTTGGATTTTATATTAAAAAAAAAAAACCTTGAAAAATTAAAACAGCAAAGTACATTTTTACAGAATGCAGTGCCACTATTACACACCCGTTTACAAAAAAAGCATCAATATTTTAGTTAGCAGTCAGAATGAACTCAATAAATAACATAAAATCCCACATATTGTTGTATTACATCCATTCTCTTTCCTTTCCTACCTCCAGCAGGAAAAGAGAATGATCAAATACTAATATGTGAAAGCTCTCACATCTTTTTCTCTAATATAATCAGGTTAAGAATTAGTAAAACTGCTGGAGAAAGACAGCGCCCTTGTTCCCATTTCAGGACACACTGACAATGAAACAACAGAAGACAACTGCAATTTTATTTAAACGATTAAATCATGCCTGCAAAGAACACGTGAGAGTACGGGAAGAAAAAATTCTCCTACCTTGATATCTTTAGACAAGTTAAATCTCTAGCAAAAAGTGTCCTCCTCCATTCACTGCAAGTCCTGAAAGACATAAAGAAACCCAACAGAATTTAGCAGCATCTTCTCAGCACCCTCTGTGCCCCACCCTGTCCAGATGCACACACAGAGCTACAATAATCCCATCCCACGAATAAACCGACAGCTTTCCCAGAGTATTACTGTGGAAGCATCAGGCAGAGCCCACTCTCTACCCTTACACTTAAAAAGTGAATGTTCCTGCTTTTAAATCGCTGTTAATCAATACTAATTTTGGTCACTTGCCTCTTCTTTCTCACCACTTTTCAAACGGGAGGAGAAGAAGAGCAGATAAACTTCCCTTTGACACACACCATGCAGTACACGATTTAACAAGTGTATTTCCCTTCACCCTATCGAGTTCTCCAGCTCAAATCCTACAACCTCCCCACTGTGGTTTTTTTAGAACTCAATCCTTATATAAATGTAACTCCCAAGAGGGATCCAGCACTAAATCAAGGGTTCAGTACTCGGCCCTTTGCTCTGTCATTATGTACTTAGAACACGTTCATCAACGAAAAGCCACGAGAAATGTATCTTGCCACTTACTGAAAAAGACCAGAGCAGCTATTTTATTCCCAGCCTGAGTTTTATTTGTGCTGATGAGATTGTATTACAGCCTTCACCAATCTGTTGTTCTAGAAATCTCATTTGAGAACCAGCAAGTAGAAGGAAATACAGACACATCTCATTCGTCATCAAACAAACCAACAAAAAGAATCCAAGTAAATTGAGGCCACCTTGTATTTGCAAGTTTAAAGCAAAGTAGAATAAGGGTTCAACTGCATCAGTCGGGTTTTTTGTTCTCCTGCAAGAGGATCCTGAGAAGTACTTGACAGCTTTACTTGGGATTCATGGTGCTCCCACAACCGTAACAGCGACTCCTCCTACGCTCTTAGATTAATCACTTTGTGTGTAAAACTTTAAGACATTCCATAAATTAATGAAAAACCCTGTTTTGTTTCTCAGGTCTGCCAATTACGTCCCTGCTTTCAATTTTTCATTTCTCTGGAAAAACTAAAGAGCCAGTAACCAGCACAGCCCTCCCATGGGCGCGGGGATTCTGCGATTCTAAAAAAACCTGTATTCCTTAGAACCTAAACAGGCAAAAGACAAAATGGATCTTAAAATATATATTTGGCATTCCCCACAATTCTTTTAAACGGTCCAAATCTGGGTACTTCCAAACACCTCAGGTGAGTGAGTAATTTTTTCTTTCAAAAGCATCAATGTTACAATTTTTGGAAAACATTCACGGAATAACTAAAAATAACACCTTATAAATGTTTCAGTTTGCTGCCATCTATCTTCTTAATACAGCTCTTAATGTGATACCCTGTAAAACAAAGAGCAGCCATGGCCTGTGCTGTGTGAGCTGCAGACAGGCACTTACAACCCATCATCTACTCAGGAACTCCCCATCTGCATTCCACGAGCAGCTCCAATGAATCTGCTTTGCATTGAGCTTTTAAACAGCAGAGCTTTTATCTGCTCACAGGATTACATTAGAAATCTTTATGTGAATGCAGCAGATATTAGTGGGTTGTCAATAAAAACTAAATGTCATTAAAGTGCTTTTATTCTTTAAATGCCTTTAACCCTCTAATTATATTTGTAAATTCTGTTCTTGAACCGCATGAAAGTGATAAATTCTGACATGTTGTATCACAACAAATACATTTAGAGACTAATATACCAACAGCTTTGGTGGGGGAGAATCAATTTTAGAAGTATTCCCTCTTGATTAAACACAAAAATCACAACAGCATGTTTCAATCAGAAGCAACGTTCAGTCAGGGTTTCTGAAGATAAGTTTGGAGGGTTAAAACCTCTGGCCTGTGATATGGCTGCAAGCCATAATATTTTAAAAATATATATATTAATATTATAAAACTACTCCTTTTCTTCTTATTATATCAGCATCGTTTTCCCAAGTTCTGCTAGACTCGGCAGGGAGAAGGTAACAGTCCCACATCGTAACTCTCCCCTCCCAAACCAGTAACTGACCAGTTACCACCGAGCTCTGCTGGTCTCCCTCCCGGGCACAAGGGAGGCGCTGGGTGACACCGTCCCTGCCGGGCACTGTCCTGCCAAGTGCTGAGCTGCTGCAGGCTTCAGGCTCCTTCTGCCTCTGCCCATGAAGCCAACTGCTGCCAAGTGGGATTTCTGCCCATAAAATCCAGCCAGGCATTGCCAGCTAACGACTCCAAATCGCCATCCAGGTTGGCAAGTGTAAAACGCGGCCATGGAATAGGAACATTCCCGAGTTCCGCCATGAAGACAATAATATAATGAATGGTTTTTGCCAACAGAGTCGGGTAATTTATGTCAGGAACAACACAAACAGAAACAAAACCCACTGGGAGTGTCACAAGGCCCTGCTGTGATACAGAACAGCAGGAAAACACACTTCACCCATGGATCCTTTCATTGACTTTGCAACCAACTGCTGATTCCTACACATTTCTTACAGCACGTTTACTGTTCCAGTGCATCCATCACTTCATTCACATCCATCACTGTAACAGAAATTATCCACTTTAAATAGTTCTTTTGGTAATTCTCTGTGTTTGGGACCTTCTCACTGCTTCAGACAATTTCTGAGTGAAGCCATCACAGACAGAGCTGCTCAGACAGTCGAGAATGAACAGATATTATGTAATTTCCAGAGTAAGAGAACAAAGAAATGCTATTAAAAAGTACAAATTAGTAATAATGCCACAAAGCCAAGTAAGCAAACACTTAAAAACGACACACTCAGGAGAGGAGGCAGTTAAGTAACTCAGACACAAAGAAGTCATCCTGCAGTCCCAAATAATTTCTTGCTTAAAGCCACTTCTTTTAGTGGCTATTACCTACCTCTGTAGGTAACAGCCACTGAATTCTTCTGCAGAATAATGTGTTAAAAACAACTAAAGTGTAAAACAGCAAAAAGCTGCACGTTGGCCACCCCTCTAACATCCTTCACAGCTACGTTCAAATATTTCTTAAAAGCCTTTCTTGTATTCTATTAAACCCATAAGTATATGGTACACAAATTAACTCAGTTTTAAAACACCCTAGTGCACGAATGCACCAAAAAAGGCATAAAATCAAAGCCAGCTGAGTGACTGCCCAAAAGAAGGGCTCCCACCTAATGTAGGAATTACTGAAACAGGTTAGAATGGTTTATGAAGAAAAAATCCCAATATTGGTGACACTTTCAGCTGTCAGAATGAAGCACCTTCCTGTCACTCACAGAAAACCGCCTACATAAGGAATGAATGCTTTCAGGCACAGCAACACACACTGTAGCTGCAACATTTGCCAGCCAAGCTAAAATCCATGAAGAAAAAAAGACTTCAAGCTTTAAGATTCGAGGCAGAAAGCAGAAAAGCTGCCATCCATGGCAACGTGGCTACACAGTCTGAAATCATACCAGAATGTTTGATTTCACAGCAACACGTTTGAGAAGTCTCTTGAGATATCTTCAGCTGAATATCGTCCATCCGATATTTGAAAATATTGAACATTAGTACTGAGAAACATCCAAGCAAAAGGCTGAAATAAGATTAGTTTTCTATTCATCCTAGAGTAAACAAAGGAACCTTTTTTTCCCCCCTCAGTCCAAGCAAGCAGGTAAAAATTTACAGCAATTTTGCAAAGCTAACTGAATCTGAAGCCTCTGAACCAAACATAGCACAGGCCACACGTATCCTGATCTCAACAGTTAAATTGTAAACAGTTTAATTATATTTTCCCAGAGAAATCAGCAACTTACTCATACTTTTATCAACAGAACATTAATACATAGACATTAAACACAATGACCATCTGTCTTTGAAAACCAAAACTACCCCAATGATCAGAACATGCTGCTCAACCAGTCCTGCTGGAAAGCAAAGGCTCTGAAATGGCCTCATGAATAGGGATTTCCATCTTGAAATGAGGTTATTTTTCTAGTTTTGGCTGTCAGATGCACCAGCTGGTATTCATCTGATAAACTGAGTAAGCTTGGAT
The DNA here is from genome assembly GCA_013397755.1 of Cnemophilus loriae. Lineage (NCBI taxonomy): Eukaryota > Metazoa > Chordata > Aves > Passeriformes > Corvidae > Cnemophilus > Cnemophilus loriae. The sequence goes on along the minus strand of VZTF01008977.1, from coordinate 81,756 downwards.
GGTATTCTAAAATCAAAGCAAATCACAGTTTAAATTCTTTGCACATATATACATGTTGGAAACAAAATACATACTGCCTAAAAATAGTCTTGATTCCAGTTCTAACTTGCCTAAATTCATTTTTAAACAAAATGTGTGTTTTAATGATGTCTGTCACGTAACAAATCAAAGATCAGGAAAATGGCAACATTCTTTAAATTATTGTCACGTAAATAGGACTGACCTCATTTTACTGGGGACTAATCTGGCAATCAAGTCTCCTGTCTCCATCTTGACAAAGAGTTTGTCTTCTTAACCTCATATTCTCTAATTAAAAGTAAGATTTGAATCATATGTTGCCATACATAATGACTGTACTTAAACAGTTCATTACACAGGAACGTAGACCATTGATAAATCAAGAATTCCACAAATAAAACCATACAACATAATACTCCAGTCCAGAATTAGATACGTCTTGGCTGATTTTCAACAGTATTAAACAAGCATCCACTCTACCATATTTTAAGTTGGCAACAGTTTCTTCATGATCATCACTCTAAATAACTACGGGAAAGCATCCAGACATCAATGGAATCATGAAAAAAAAATCAGAAAATTGACCATGCTTTAAATTAAGATTTTTTTGCTTATCACGTGTGCCTTAAAAAAAACCCACCCTGTGTGTTAAACCTAGATGATATCCACATTCTGCTCTTAACAACACAGACTCCTGATTTTATATGAAAATTACACGGAGCTCCCCTTTTATTTTCTGCTCACAAATAGTTCCGACCTATCCATGGAGGATCACATTTTTCAGCATCTTAATCATGTTTATCAAAATTCACAAACTTATCTATTTACCACCTTTTCCCCAGCGATCTGGGGGCAGGAGCTGTCACCTTTTTGTTGCTGTGGTACCTTGGTGCTCCCCAGCCCTCACCTCTCTCCCGTCTTCATACTCTAATTACCATCCTGTGTTTAATAACCCTGAATACAACCTGTCTGTTCACCCTCCCTGCTCTGTCTCAGATCAGTTGTTGTTTATTAACCAGCTGGTTTGGGTCCTGCACTCCTCATGCCCACGTGACAAGGAAATGATGGGTTATGGTCAGGATGCACCAAGAAAAATATTTTCCTTCCAGAGTGATTCAAGGTTAGAGGACTTACTGTAACTTTCTGACTTTTATTAGATGTCAGCAAATACCTAGATGAGGAGAATTCATGGTCCAGAGACACCACGACACAAAAAGGACATCTAACACAGCAGGCACACCCTGCTGGAACATGCCAAGCCTATTCCCATCCTCTCAATGCTGCTGCGAGCTTTGCCAGGGATTTCAGTAAGAACCAAACAAAAAACTCTGACAACGCTGCTGAAACACATGCAACCCAACCTGGTCTAGTGGAAAGTCTCCGTGCACATGGCAGGGAGTTGGAATGAGATGAGCTTTAAGGTCCCTTTCAACCCAAACCATCCTGGGATTCCAACAGTTTTAAGGATGAAATTGCTAAAATTCAAGAGTGTCACTTACAGCACAGCTTTATCCCAAGCGTCACGTTTACATCCCTGTGTCCACACCACCATCACTGCCAATGCTGTGTCAGACAGGTAAGGAAGGAGGCTGAGAAGCATCTGGGGAGAGCCAGGGCCTGCTGGAGATGGCTCCAGAACACACTGGTAAAGATTCCCTCTCCTCTCTGCTGTCTTTTTGGTTTATTTTAATTTTTGCTAGAAACTGGGCTCATTTTTCACAAGTTTGTCTCGTTTAACTTTTCTCTGAAAGGACACGTGCACAGGAGCTGTTCCACAGGGAACTTCTGTTGCTCCAGCCTAAGGAGGCACCTCAACAGCTGCCACTGTGCTGCTTTAGCTCAGAACCCTCCGAGGAGATAAAACAACCCCCGAGGATATAAAATATCTACTTCAAACCTCCTTAACCAGCTTCTACAGAACAAACCAAGAACATCAAACTCTTTTCTCTGTTCCTTCAGAAAGTGCAACCAGGACTCAAGTACTCAAACACTACTCTTCTTCCCAGCCTGTTTTCCTCTTTGTAAATACACCACGTGGAAACAACCTGCAAATATGTGAAGATAAAAACACTTGTCAGGAGAGAGAGAAGCAAGTGCACACAGGGCAAGAAACTGGAAAAATTAAACAGGATTGAGGAGGAGAATAAATGAACCTTTATAGGAGAGAGAAGGTAAAAGAGGGGTCTTGGCTTTTTTTCAACAGAAGTATTACAAGTATGTTGAATACTTTATTTGAATTAATTTGTTTTCATAGTGCCAGAGGACAGAATTATCTACAGCTGAACGAAACAAAAGTAACATCCTACCGACAGCTTTCTCAGGGAGAAGTACACGTCCTTATAAAATGTCAATCAAACATATTGTACAGTTGCAGTTCTCTTTCAAACATTTCTTGTATTCAGCAAAATCAGCAGTGCTAAGGTTTAACACACACAAACAGCTTGGGCTTTGGGTTAAAACAAGAGGAAAGACAGAAAGAAATAACATACCTTGCAAAGGATTTTTCATCTGTGAATCCACACTTACAATAAAAGAACAGTCTTTTTTTGTGTTGTTAACAGTCTGCTAACACTACAGACCAGATCTTCTATTCCGAGTGAAATGCAGCAAAGATAAGGGGATTTAAGTGAGAGCATTTCACTTGACTCTCATTGATTTGATAGCTGGCTAACTGTTCCATGCAGGGAAACTGGGACTCGCAGAAGTGGATATTCTGCTTTAAGTCACTTCTTCAAACCTTCCAACAAGGGAACACACAGTTGAATAAGCACTTGAAGGAAAGGGCTTATTTATCCACGTTTTATCTTCCATGATGTATATAAGTGATATTTAACATAGGCCTGACTACTTCAGACAATGTGTTTAAGCTATGAGTTATAAATGAAGTCATTGTATGACTGCATTTGAAATTACAGCACATAGCAGGCTTCAAAAGAATCCAGTGTTGCATACACAGGCTCCACTCCATACTGTTCTCCTCAGCTAGCAACAATCAGGAGTTTCTGATTTCATACCACAACCGGCAGCAAAAATGGAGATATACAGAGTTACAGTTCTGGCAAAAACAACTGTGGTTCCTCAGCCTGATTCTTTTTAACAGGAGAAACCAGCTAACCTTAAAGCAAGCTCTGAGGGGTCCACAAAGGGAATCACAAAGTCCACAAAGCCTTGAGGAGATAAACAGCAGCAGGCAGAAAACATTCACAGTGAGAGACCCAGGGTAAGCTGAGCGCTTCCCAAATGCAAGACTGAGTTAACTTTCAATCTGACTCCTGAAAACCACATTACCATGGCTTAAGAAGTCGGCTTTGAATACTAAGTACCCTCTTAACTTAACCCAGTTGTAAACCAAAACATCAGATCGGCCTCAGGAGCCTTGCCTTTGGCTCGGAGGTGCCTTAGTCACGTCAGCTGGCTGGTACGGGAGCACTGGAAAAACCACACCTGCAATTTGCTTCCTTTTCTGCACGGTCCTTCCCCTGGTTTCACAGAGAGCCAAGTGAAGATGGCTGGTGGTGATGCTGCAGTTCCAGTGCTTTTCTGAGTCCCTCCAGCACCAGAATGCTTAGGGACACTGTTCTCTTTCATTCTGGGAAAGGAAATGCTCTGTGCGTGACTCACGGATAGAGTCAAGGAGTACCAGAAAGTGTGTATCAAAGTCAATGATAACACAGCAGAGCCGAATAGTGCAGCGCTGGTTTGGGGTTTTAGACAAAGCCTTTACACCCTCCCCCATTTAGCTTCAATAAAACTTTGGCAGTGAGGGGTGAGATTTCTTCATGAAGTTGCATAACTATAAAAACAGATTGATTTTTAAAATAGCATCTATAGTCTGTGATGTGGAGGAAATCTAAATGCCTCCTGGAGATGGAAGGAGAGGGAATGTATTTCTTCCCTACATTTGGATCGTAAATGATTGCAATTGGCATGTATAATCATCAATAATTTACGTCATCGTTCACTGAGGCAAATCCCAAACCCTGTCCATTTCTTGGCACTGAAGAGCACGCACAACCAAGGAAAATAGGAAGAAACACCAAAAATAACTGGCTTGCTTTTCTTCTGAAGCCTACAGCATCGGAATACTTGAACTGAGGAGACCAGTCAAGAAATAATCCACACCCACTCACACTTGTTCTCTCTCTAAAGCCATCGAGCAGATTTGCTGGCGAGAGTAGGGTGTTACCCTCACTTATCACTCCTTTGTGCTGTGGCACCACCACTAACTCTTACATTACTCCAACGCTCTCTGTCTGGAAGGAGGATTGGCACAGAAGTGTTGCCAGCGGTGCAGAGATTTTCTTTGCAGAGCAGAATTTCACATTCCACAGCAGTAACTGCATCCTGTATCCAATATCCATGCACATACATCCACCCCACTTCGACACAAACTCTTATTCCAGAGCTGGAAGAATTCAAGGCTTGAGGAACCTCCTTTGGTTACACTCCCACTTCTCTGGTCTCAGCCTTGAACAGCTGCACATTCTCTCCCTTGCTGTAGCTAACAGAGCCAAAATGCCTGATTCACCTTTATTATACTCTGGAACAACGTCTATTAAGAAACAATGGTCTGAAATTTCCTCAGGCAAGTTCTGCAGAAAAACATTTCTGACATCAGGATGCGTTACAGCAAATACAGCAACTGCCTGGCTGTATCACCACCCATATCAAAAAGGCTTTTTTCTTTAGCAAGAATGAGTCTGAAACATGAAAAATAGTTAAATGTTCAGAGTCTTGTAGCTAGATTGGATTATCTTTAATCTAAATTGAGTATGGATATCACATTTTCCAAAGTTTATTGCTTTTATAGCAAAATAATGCAAACAATACTGCATAAACCACTTCAGAATAGTATTAACAAATCCAAAAAAAGGCATATTTTCTCAGCCACCAGAAAGAGCTTTTATGCTCTATAAACACACACAAGGAAAGCAAAGGAGGAAAATCTCTGCTCTTGGCTTTTGGGCCCTTGCTATTAAAGCAATATTCACAATCCCCACTGCCCGGCTGTGTGATACATTCATTTAACTCGTTAACCTTTCAAGATCACAAGACCCATGGACAAATCCCTCCTTGATACACGAGCGAAGCAACTCCCCAGCTCAGGGACACCTCCCAGGAACGGAGCCAAGGCAAGAAGATGAACACAGATAGTAAAGGACACAAGAAAAGTGGCATGACCTCACTTCCAGCAGTGATTTAAAGGGTGCACTGCATCATGCTGAGAGCCAAACATGGTATGGACGTCCATTCCACTTGAAATCCTTGCTTCGTTCACTCTGTTCCAACAACTGGTTTTAAAACACATCTCCTTCTCTGCTACACAGTTCCTCTGTACTCTATCACTCCTTTTCTACCTCATCATTCCCTGTTTCAAGTCTTCCCCAGCTCTAAAATATCTTTTACAAAATGGGCTGACCAAACCCCAGGCCTCAGCACACGGCCACTCCAAAAATCTCCACAACAGCTCCACAATGCTTTGTGTTATTCACTATTTCTTTCCTATTAATCCCCAACAATTCTCACTAAGATTTCATTGCTTTGTTTAGATTTTAAAGATGCCAAGATCTGACCTGATGTTTCCATGGCTCTACTAATCATAATCCCAAGATTCTCTACTAAGCAGTAACAGTCAGTCAGGAATCATCATTTTCTATAACTTGGATTTGTTTTCCCAGCACATGCAGCACTTACATTTGTTGTATTTCATTCAGAGTTATTAATCAGTAATTAAAGACTTAAGACCCTTCTGCAACCCTTCAGCCATCCTTCACTTTTACTGTACTAAGTCTGTATCATCTCCAGTCTTCTTCATATTTGAGCTCATTAATTAGCACAATCCTACAGAGCCTGGTGCCAAATTCTGCGGGCGACATCCCTCTGCAATGACAGCTGACCATTTATTTCTATCCTCATTTCCATCTTAGCCCATTACTGTCCATGACAAGACTCTCTCATGCTGTGCCCATTGAGTTTTCGAAAATGTCTTTGCTGAAAACCTTGGGATGAAATTCTGCTGAAAATCCAAGTGCATTGTATCAACTGGATCTGCTCCTCCACGATTTGCCGGCGCCTTCAGCACAACCTGGTGTGGTTCAGAAAGCAGCGAGTCCTTCTACAAAACCCACGGCAGTTTTTCCTGTATTTATTCAAATGCCATCGAAGGAGCACGAAGGGCGATTCCATCCAGGATGAAGCAACACAAACATGGAGGTACCACGAGGTGACTCCGTCTTCCTGAAGCCACAAGCCACAAACGGTTTGCATCTGCTGAGGTAATTTTCCATTTCCCCAGAAGAAACTGATAAATGCAATAGCATTTCTCGGGCTTTCAGCACTTGACTACAAAAGGCCCAAATACCTGTTATCCACCCAAAATCCTGTTCACAGGATGTCCTACTGGCTGCTCACGGTGACTGTGCTGCAAATTCAACCAAATTTTCATTTTTAAAGCAGCACTAGTCAATCCAGTGCAATGAAGTGCTATGACTTCAGCTAATTACAACTGATATTTCAGGCTCTGTTATCATAACAATAATGTAGGTCTTCATTTTAAAATTTAAAAAAAAAAAAAATCAATTAAGAAGTTTAAAACCTAGCTCCATCAGGAGATACTCAGATCCTCACACTGAGCTCCTCCACTTATCCTCAGCATTATCCCACCCTGGTAAATGAACTATATTCCCTCCTTTCCACCTAAATCAAGCAAGATGCTCCTCCTACTTAGAGAGTGCGCAGCCGTGGTGGTGCCTGCCGTGCCTCATTCCCCACCTGCAGCAGAAACAACTCAGAGCCTTGAGGGGCAACACGATGCTCCAAGCACTGCCAGAGCCACGTGGCAATGAGATTCTCACATGGCACTGATGGGGGCATGAGCAACTTGATTTTTTTTTTTCCCCAAGAAAACCAACAAAAATTTAACTCGCGTCACGTTCCGCTTAAACACAAATGCAGAATTTATCTAAATTAATTAAGCATTGAAACTCCCACAAAACAACTGAAAAGGAACAAAAGTGACTCTCAGGAAAATTTCCCGGTTTAGTTTATTTCCGAGTCATTTTCTGTTAACCAAGCCACTGAGCCACTACGACATCCCTCCGTAATAGCTGATACAGATCTCAAAAATTCCTTTAAGGTGAAACTATTAAAACAATAAGGGAAAACACAAGAAAGCTGACGACTAAGAAATCATTTCTCTCCTCTATAAAGTCCAGGAAATAAAGATTACAGTAAATGAAGCTTGCAGGAAAAAAAAAACAACCTTCCTTCTCCCAGCAAGCTCATCCTGCAGAGCCCATAGCACGCGTGTGCCTTTGGTTTTCCGGGTATAGGAAGCCCATTTCCTCCACTGCTCCTGCAGCCCATTACGGGAGAGATTCACAGAGCGACAATGACCAAAAAAAGAAACTAAAATAAGAAAATCTCAGCTGAGTCAACAGTGAACCTAAAATTACTCCTTCAGTGTCAAGCTGAGGTCCCTCCTGTTAAAAGGTCACTCTGCTCATGAGTGACTTGTTGTATAATAATTATTTTTAATACATTAATACACATAGGCACAAATAGTGAGGTGTCGTTGTAGTCCCTGCGCTACTCTTCCAAGAAAAACAAGAATTCTTCCACTTGCACCAAAATAAAGAACACTTCATATTTAAACGTGAAAGATGAACCATTTCCACACTTTAAAATATTGTTAAAGCACAGGTCAAAGGGTATTCCTGAATACCAATTTACAACAGTCATTCCACCATAGCTATGTTTAGCCAACAAAAATGCGTAATATAAGTTTATATTAAGAAACACACCGGGTGACTAATTATTTTAAAATAATAGAATTATTCTAAAAACTAGAATTTAAAGTTGTAACTAAGCAGTTAATCTACCTCTATGTGTAACTACTGGCTAGCTGAGTAAAAAGGTTATTAAAAATTCAGAATTGGTCGCTGGTATTCTATTTTTAAACTTATCCACAGAAATAAGTTTAAAGTTTAATTTACTTTTAGAATCACGGAGTCATAAAATCACAGAACGGTTTAGGTTGGAAGGCACCTTAAAGCTCATCTTGTTCCAACCCCCTGCCATGGGCAGGAACACCTTCCACGAGACCAGGCTGCTCCAAGTCCCATCCAACCCGGCCTTGAACACTTCCAGGGATGGGAATTTTGGAACAATATTCTAGCATTTTTGGGGTTTTTTCCTCTGCAATTCAATATTTCACTGTCATGTGACAGTGTCATGCCACATACATACAGAGTAGCTACTTTTTTTTTTTTTTAAAGAGAAAGCACAAGTAATATATGTTAAAAAAACCGTAATAAAGAGAAATATTTTTATTAATCATATTTTTATTAAAGAGAAAACTCAAGAGGGCAATTTAAACAACATTTCTCAACCACAGCTCCTGTACCTGCCTCGTTATGGTCCCTATTTCTCTCCTTCCATTTTTAATTACTCCTCCTCTCCAAGTCTCTGCTTCAATCCTCCACCCCAGCTATGAGCAGCTCCCTTTGGAGCCCGCACCAACACAACCCAAGCTTATAGAAGCTAAATGCTTCCTGCAAGTTTTAGCTTTTACAGAGAAATCCACAGCACGGACACGTCAACACTGAACAGGGCAGGCGGGAAACCACGGCCACAGCAGAACGGAACCAGCGCAAAGACAGGCAGCGATGTACCAGCACCACTCTGGCCTCCTGTGCCTGGGCAAGTGACAGAGAAACACCACAAAAAACAACATTTCAGATGTAAGGTCCCATTCCGGGCACATCGTCTGTTTCTCCCGCTGAAGCCGCGCGAGCGAGGCGCTCCCCGAGAAGCGCAGGGTGTAGAATCGGTCAGCGAGCACAGAACCACAGCCCAGCACCATTCCGGCCACTTCCACGCCTCCCCTCCAAAACCCTGCCCGCAGACATTATCTGCAGAGGAAAAGCAGCATTTCAAACGGCTCTGGAAGGCTCCAATGGAATGCACTGGGAGGTTCAATCTTTCATGTGCAAGTATCTTTTGTCCGCACTCTACCAGCCCGTTTATTTCTGAATGTTACTGCCAGAATGCAACAAATTCCAGCGCTTTCTGTTTCTAAAGGTGCAACTAAACGCTGCCGCTTTCTCCTCGCACGCAAGGTGAGCTGTGATCAGGCACAAGGATCACTGCAGAACCACCTCCATCCGTCTGCAGCTGCGGTTTGTCACCACTTTAGTACGGGAATCCTACCTAAATCCTAAAATACACTTTTTTTAACAGTGAATATCACCTTTAATACAAGGTGCTCGATGTTCCAGTCATGCCTGAGGTACCCTGGGAACGGGCCCAGCTTCTCACACACAGATGCAGATATTCCTTCATACAGCAGCTCTGCCACAGCACCAAAACCTACAAAAAACCGCCAACTTTTTCATTATTTCTGCTCATGTCAAATTTGTGTAGGCTGGGTTCACAGGCTACCACTAGAAACTATACCCAGAATTATACTTTCCCAACACAGTCTGAATAATGTATCAATATGTGAAATATAATACAGGTTCAGTGCCAGCTCTAGGTAATTTGACAGCAGAGAATTAACTTGAAATCCTTCTAGAAAGTTATTACTGCTACAAAATTACTATTATATGACTACTGCAACAGTTAATAAATAAGATCTGTCAGCAGGTTCAGGAAAGAATTTCTTCACAGGCTGTTTTTCCTACAAACTCCACCTCCTTTAAGTACTCCCAGCATATTGGCAGTGAAGTTGAAGGCTTAGTTTAATCTATGTAAGCAAAATTAAAGTAACTACACCCCTGAAGTAATTAAAAGAGGAAGATAAGGAATGACTTTCAATATTATTAACAACACCCCTTGCCTTTAACTCTCAATTATATTTGTTTGTATAAAATCATTTGTGTCAGGGCACATTTTATTAGCTTGCTCTAAAACATCTGTAGAAAACTCAGGCAGCAATTAGACAGATTAATGTCTAATACTGAAGAGTAATTTACTCCATTCCCCACTGCCAGCTAAGAAATGCTACTTAGTCCTCTCTAAATGTACCCTTGCCACATTTTTCCAGACTACTGCAAAATATAAATCATGGCTATAAATACATACACATACATACACACAGAAAATTTTTAAGGAGTATATCAAATTGTTAGAAAAAGGGAAACCGTATTTCATTCTCTATCAAATGCTGCAGTCAACTAGACACAAAGTCCCAAAGACCTTATTACAAATACACATAAACAACATGGTAAATTCAGAAGAACTTGGGGAAAAAAAAAGTCATGAAGATTTACCAGCTTCCAATACTCAGCTAGTAATTAAAGATGGGAAAATCCACTAAACATCCACTGAGAAGATGCTACTTAGAGCAAAAGGTGACCTATAATCTTTACTATGAGGATGTCTAGAAAAGTAATGCTGATTTGCATTCCAGTTCAGTCTCAAGCCTGTCTGCTTTGCAGATAGGAGAAATACATCTGCAACACCAGGCAATTTCCATCTGAAACAAACTCACAGCTACATTCCTTACAGCTCAGTCCCAGCAGCACCCACCCCTCAACCACTGCCCCACATACGCAACGCTAACAAATTCTTGTGAAAAGTATATTAAATAAAATTTTAAATTCCTTTCCTCACATTTCTTTGAGAATAATAATCATTTTTAAAACCTTTGATCCAAGCTGCCGTGAAAGGGCAATGTCTGTGCACTCAAGGAGAAGAAGCAGCTGCACACTCTTCCATCGCTGATAGCGAGTGACCCCGAGCGCAACGATCCCTTCCATTCAGAAGGACGTTGACTGGCGTTTGTAGCACAGGTATAAATGTGTCAAAACCCTGCTTGACTTTTAAATCACTCAACCAAGCCAGTCTTAATCTTCACATGAGCTTTTGTTCTCTCTAACCTCTCCATTAGGAGACTGGGAGCCTTTCTCACACGAGCTTTTCAAAATGCATTATTCCCAGGTTCACCATTTTCCGGTTACTCTTCCCACCAGCCTATCTGCACATTTACTGACGTGCAATTATCTATTCAGGAAATACATTTACAAATTCAGAAACATCTCATTGCTGTTCTCTCCCTCAATGTCATCTTCACTAACTGAGCTCTCCTCCAATAGTTTATTTTCTCATCTTCCTTCACCCTCAGGATGCACAAGACAATAGTGAGAAATGTAAGCCCTGGTATTCACAGACTTGAACCTGCAGGAACAACTCACAGCAAGGGAGAAGAAAATAACATTACTCTCACACACGGGCAGCTCCTGGGTCATCCTGCCAGGCAGGACATCTCAGGAGGGAAAGGGATCCAGGGATGCTGGAAAAATACAGAGATTGCCATCGTAGAAAAAGATTTCCTTTCAGCCTACTGAAAAACACCGAGCAGAAGCTGGAGTTCCCAGAAAATAGACTCTCTCAGAATAGGGATGCCAACCTGACATCTTTTTTGGAGAGCTCAAAGGATGAAGGACAAGCAGATTCGCTCAGCCCAAGGGTGTTTTGAAGGTGATACTGCAAACAGCAAACACACCCACCACTCGAGGCCTCTCAGTCCTGCACACCAGCATAGACTGGTGCCCTTTGGAAGAAGAATAATTTCTAATATAATATAATATAATATAATATAATATAATATAATATAATATAATATAATATCTGTCACACACATGGCACTCTCTTGAGACTCCTTTGAGGTAGAAACACCTTCCCATGGCTGCTTTTAATGGTTCAAAAGTTTGCACGTGGAGGGAAGAGGAAGGTGGGAAGGAGCATCTCTCTGTGCTATCATTTCCTTAAATCCTTCCCATTCCTAACGAGCAGAAGGATAAACATCACCTAAGCACGAGGAGGTGGGAGACTTCACTTCACACCAAAGGTTTCACTTCAGAAGATCTCAGCAGAAAGGAAATCAATGGTGTTTGTGCAGCAGCTCCTGCCCAGGGCTCTGCTGCCCACCCACAACTCACTCTGCACCCGAGGGACCAGAGATCAATTCCTGGCCCTGCTACTCCGATTCAACAACCCTGCAGAGATAAAACAACAGCAGGATGAGAAGGGGAGGGAGGAGCAAGAGGAAGAGCACAAATAAAGGAAGGAAAAGCAAGCTGATGTTCCTCTAATGAGTGATATGCAAAAGCTCGCCATCTGATATCTACACTGGGTTAAAACAACTTTTGGAGGAAAACAAACAAAACACAGTTGAAAAAACAGCAGGTTCTTTCTGGAGCTTTCTCACAATATTTCCAGGGTATTCCACATTTTTGCCTACAGTATTTCTACATGTTGTTTAGTAAAACTCTGCTAGCAAGATAAAATCCATCTCCTCACGGAAAATCTAGAATTCCCAAAGGTATGCAAGTAACACAATATGAAATCTGGAGACATCTTTCCTTTATCTAAAAGGCAGCTATAAATATTGCATCTTTCCATCAAATTAGGCACATTAAACACGTAAGTGAAGTGATTAGCATTTTAAGTGGTTTCTTATTTGGAAGAAGATAATAAAATTCAATTTTATGAAGTATTTATACTCTCAATAATCATTTACTGTTTCTGCTTTATATAAAATAAAATAAGAAAAACCAGATCAAATCCCACTAGCATGAGCAGTTCAGATACAACAACTCGACACCAGGAATGGAAACTCAAGTTTTTACAAGAGGGAGAATGGACACACAGTGCTTTTTACTGGGCTCTCTCTAGTTATATTTCATGTCAATGATGTGTTACAGAGCATCTCAAAAATACAAACAAGCATCCTACACAACAATTTTGTAGTTCCTTTGAATTATCCAAAATAATTCCAAGCTGAGACTGAACCTCCCTTCCTACACAGGCCCTCCAGAACATTTGAAAAGCCTTTATTTGCCTTAACACACACAAGCATGGACTGTATCAAACAAAAAGCTATTTCTCCCCAAAACCCACAAAGATTATTTTATATATAAAATACTAGATGTTACTATGAGCTTATTTTTTAACTTTTTCAGAGCTTGCTCTAGTCACATCTACTATACACTGAAGTGACAGAGCCAGACTCTGTGCAGAGAGTTAGGAAAGGCCTCAGAATTTATTCCCTTTGTTGTTGTTGATGACGAAATTCAGGATATTCTTTTGGATATTTTATTTGCTGGTGCGTCAGTATGAAAATTCTCAGAATACCAAAACCATTTGGAGGTTCAACCCAAGTTTGGAAAATCTCACAAACAAAACCAGATTTGACAGTCAGGAAACAAGTGCTTCGTTACAGCCATGGCTTTGTCAGTTTAAAGGAGATTTGGGGGTTTTCTTCTTATAGAGAACTCAAAATTCACTGTATACAATCTACGCGGAACCAAAATTATTGTTTTCTCTGGAAGAGAGTGTGGGAGATAAAAAAAGTTAGAATCTTTGCTAAAAAGCATTACATTTCGTACACAAAAACTTCCAAAATAGAACAATCTATAAAAAATACTTCTTGATCCAAATTAATTGTAAAAATCAAGACCAGATGCTCTTTCTCATGATAAATGATAAACAACCAAGCATGGCTAGTGTCAAAAGGAAATGCATATACAGTTTTCCATGGCACTGAAACCTGTTCCAATGAACAGCCGTTACGTTTGCTCCTCAACCACAGCGAACGAGGCCCAAGTGGAGGCTGCTCTTCCCCAAGCCAGCCCTTACACGCTGCCCAATCTCATCTTTAACACACCCTGCGCTTTACACCACAACCATCACTTCTTACACATAACATTAATATTTATTCAAATTTTCTCGCAAAACTTATCTAGACATCAGTCAGCCAACAACTTGTCGTGCTTTATGGTTGTTTTCTTTTTCTTCCTGGCTGTTCACAAAGAGCCTGAGCTCAGAATATGGAAGAGCAGGCCTGCTGCCAGCAGACTTCCTGCGCTCCGAGCTTGAAGCATATGGATAAGCTCTTAATACAATACAGAAAGACACTCCTTGAATGCAAGCAGGCAGGACTGGCTTCACACAGAAGTTCAGCACAAGTGTCTAGACGATGAGCAAAGTGCCAGCAGATATAAATCTGGGGGTTTATAGCATAGACAGTTGACAGGAGAGGCTTAAGCTGCCCGAATTCCAGAACTGCAGACTGCAGGCAGCACTCGCGTCCGGCAGACACAAGAGCACAGGTGGCACAACGTGACATCCGAGAAGGGTAAATAAACCCCCACACCCACACTCAGCTCCACTGCATCCACAGCTGAACAGGTAACCATGAATGCCACCAGATTACTCTGCATATCTCTTAAACAGGAAAACCAGCCCAGAGCACACGGTACGTAAAGACAGACTCATCACTTGGAAGGTTTGTACGGTTGCTCGGTGTCTGGATCACGATGAACAGCTAAACAAGCTTATGTTACACGATTTAATCTTCCTTTAAAGACTGTTTTATCCAAACTTGGAAAGGTTTTTCGTCTGCCTCCATTAATGAAGAATGTTTATTTGCATCTGATTTTTAGTGGTTATGCTGGAGTCAAAAGCCTTGACTGCACAAGAACACGTGCACATGTCCCCGGTAAAGGTGACAGCCAGCCCCTCGTAGGGCCTGATCTGCTTTTTCAGCTGCCTGTCTGTGAGGACAAAAGCAATGCAAAAGTTTAAGTCAATCATAATGGCTTTCTTAGTGCAAAATTTTAATTGCAATCAAGCAACATCAGAGAACGCACAGTAAACAGTTACATCAGGTACCTACAAGCCATACCATGGATTTGGTTTACGTGAGTGCTGAAACCTGTCACAAAAAATTCACTAATTAAGGTGTCTATTCCAAAATGGTGCCTTCGTATCTGACTTAAACTCTGTTTCTTAATAGAAATAATTTGGTAAACAGATTAAACAACCACATGCAGTCGCTTACAAAATAACATTTGCTAACTCACTTTAAAAGTGTGCACACGTACCCACCAATTTCAACCCTGATTTCTACTCCCAAAGATCCAAACTACAGTAACACACCATGGAAAACTGACTCAGTGCAAGGACTAGGGGTGCATTCAGTAGGCTTGGACAGAGTCTTTATTGAGCAGATTTGGTAACCTGGGCTTCTGGACATTTACAAGAGACAGAAGCAGTTACAAAACAACGACAACAACTACAACAAACCCAAAAAAAAAACCCAAACAAACCACCAAACCAAAACCACACACACAAAGAAATCAGCATGCGAAGCAAAGCTCAGACACTTTTTGAGGGTTCCTGCAGCTACAGCGATGCAGGGGCTGGGAAGATCCTGGCAAAGTCCCTGTGCAGAGGCAATGTACACCGGCAGGAAAGCAGCTACATCTACCCAGAAAACCTGATAAAGACCAACAAAAGCCCTCTTTGAAAACCGATCTGTTCTGCCTGTGCAGAAATTTTCTCCACACTGATACGAAGTACTGACAGAGTCTGAGCAAGTCTGTAACAAGAACCCAGGTCTGAAAAAGGGCACAAATTGACAATTCTCCCCAAATTTCCCCTGCTCTGTGTACATGCAGATGGTATTTTTCAATTTTCATTTCAGATGTTTTACGGCGCTTTGTGCTGCTCCTGTTTTTCCGTATTTACAGTGCTGTTTTTATTCAGAATAAACGCTGAGGAATTTACGTGGTCATACTCTAAGCTCCCAATTTTTCAAGATCCGTTTGAATCTAATCCTTTCTTCCTATCCCTGCAAAACCTTGAAAGCCAATGCCATCCACAGGTTTTAGCAGTACACTCTCAATTCCTCCATCCGGGTTACTAAGCAACCCATCAACCAGCTCTGCAGCTACTGCACAGCACTGCTGATTATGCCACATCCAACTCTTCAGACAAAAATACCACAGGCCACCACACTGAAGTGCTTCTAAAAGCAATACAGAGAATTTTTTACCCCATTACGAAGTTTTTCCTATCATTTTAGAGCAGCGATTTGTTCAAGGCTAGCTAGCAGTGCCAAAGATAAGGACTGAGATCTTCAGTTCCCATCGGGCAAAGTCTAAATCCAATCAACAGACCACTCCATTAGACAGCCTTTCCAAAAAAATTCCTCAGTTCCGTGGATTAATCAAGCTGAGGCTTACATAACACCAAAAAAAAGCCGACTTTTTTTAGTGCCTAGGAGCTGGTCTAGCAGGCATCACAGCCATACTCCTCTGACTTACTCGCCTCACACTTCCTCTCAAATGCCAGCGACTAAAACCCAGGCAGAGCCCCCCATGACCGAAAACACTTCTCAAGTCGGCAAAAATAAATACTTGCGTCTCCTTCTCTTTGAAAACGTACAGTGATTTAGAATGACACCATTTGGCCTGTGATCACAACTTGTAACTGGCAAGAACTCCCACTGTTATTACTTTTTGGGATAACTGCTACCCACATAGTGCCAGATGGTCCCTTCCACCTCTGCTGAGGAGGTGGAGCGGCACTGCCTGCTGTCAGCATTGCAGCTTCTTCATTTGCTCAAAATCAAGACAGAGATGGTATCACCAGGCTGAAGAGAAAGCAGGTGGGCACATGTAGCTCCATTACAGTTCCAGCCTCCAAAGAACAATAGTCCTTTCTTCCATGGTGCCTGTTACACTAAATCCCCACTCCCGAAGACAAGAAAACAAGGGATGTCAAGACCCCCATGCAGGTATTAACCAAAGGCTGGTGCCAATGAAAAGCTGCTCAGAAAGATTTCAATCAGCCACAGGTGTTCTAACTGTGAAGCTGAGTATCTCATCCTAACAACTGTGTGAAGCAGCAGGAAACTGAGTTGGGGTCCTCTAATCAAATGTTACACTGAAAATTAAATGGGAAAATCATTTGAGTAAGAGGAGAAAAACCCATTCAGTAAGAAAACAGGGGATTTGTCCCGCCATAAAATATAAATTATCTATTAAACTAAGAGTATGTAGAACTGCAAAAGCTGCTGGGAAAGATAATCAGTATCAGACCCCAACTTCCACAGAAAGTAACAGATCAAGCAACACACAGCTACACACACAGAATACCTGCCACAACCCAGATCATTTTGCAAACATCCTTAAAAAGAAAGTCAGACGAAGAACACCAGGGCCTGCAAGCTGGGATAAGCCAGCAAAATCTGCAGGCACAACCATTTATTTGGATCATTCGAATCACAATATCCACTTGCATTTGCACCTCTCCACAGGCTCAGTTTAACAACTCTCATGAAAGTTACACACACACACACACACACACATCCTTTTGTCTCTCTTCTCCAAGCGTCACTGATTTCTAAAAATCTACCCTCACTATTTTACTTTGGTTTTCCCTCTCTCAGAACCCTTCCATATTCTATTCCATCAAATCTCTGAAGGATAGAAAGTTGTTTATCTGTTTTGCCTGCTAATCCGCCCTTTGCTGAAGACTTTCCTCTGGAGCACTCGCAGGAACAGCCTGGCTAAGCCCATTCCAATTATCTACTCAGTCTCTGACCCCTTCTGCTCCCAGATCTGCACCAGACCCCGAGCAGAGCTGAGACAGGGAACCAGGAATGTGCCTGCTCTGAAGGAGCCTGGAGAAACAAACAGGAGCAGCACAGGGATCTTAAGCCTGAAAAGACGACGCTTTTTTGACCGATTTCAAATTCCAAGCACTGTAAATAAATAAATAAATAAATCCTGCCATCCCCCAGTCCTGGTGACCTACAGAACGTTCAGGCTTTCCCACAGATACCTCTCAGCATTAAAAACATGGAAGTCACTTCCAAAAAAAGCACTTTGTACCTCTATCTTCTTGCTACTAGGCCTTTTCACACCACTATCTGGAACATTAAGGGCACTCTACTATCAAAAATAATTTCTAGACAGAGAACAATCCTACACGAGACAATGGAAGATAAGGCAAAAGGGAAAATCACCTGTTATTAAAGAGGTAAATAAAAGGACTGACCACAGGAATGTGCACACTTCACTGTTCAGCACACTCTGGTTGCACATTGTTCCTTTACTTTCTTATATTTCTTCACCAAAAATGGCAACTTTAGGATATCCAACGCAAGAAGGTAAAACAGCAGAAGCTCACTTTTATTGATGGAAAAAGGCAGCACCAGAATCTCCTGTGCCAGACTAGAGAGACAAAACAGGACTGTTAACTCCACTTGATCAGCTCTACCAGTGAGCAATTTCAGGGCAAGAACACCACAAGGAAGGCAGTAAAATGTGATTATTCTTTTTACCTTACATCCAGACATCTGGCTCAGCACAGCTGAGAGACCAGCAGCTTTCAGCAGGAATCACCAGCTGGATGATGGGACAGGGCAGGCAAAACTTCCTCAGAGAGCAATAAAAGATAAACCCTATTTTCTTTTGTGTTGCTTCTCTAAAATAATAAAGCCAATAAGCAAAATTCCATCTAAGAAATGGAGAAAGAATCTAAATCCTCCAACATTTATACCTCCAGAAACAGGACCAGGAATCAATTCACATTTGTTTCTCTTCAGTGCCTTCTCCCAGTTTTCCTCGTATTTTCTCCTTGACTTCATTGGAAATAGTATTTCATAACCTCAGCCAGAGGTAGCCCACTGGAAATGCTAAGTGTGGCATCAGAGCCCACCAAGACAATATTTATATTATTACCAATATTTGAGCCAACTGTTAAAACACTGACCACGGGATCCAACTCAACGAGCTTCACACTCTGCAATTCAAGGACAGAAAATTCACCTCCAAGAAGTCTGGATTACCAACAAGGTGACTGGCAGGAACAGAAGAGACCATAATTGTCTCCACACTCAAGATACTAAGACACTTCCAAGAACATCAGTTAATGCTTTTCAGCCTATTAGAGGCAATGCACAACTGCTTTCTGAACCAGCAACACCATAAATATTCAAAATCCCATTCTGAAAGATATTTTACATTGTCTTTAATTGCAGTATTTTTCATATGCACTGATGGTTTCTCCGTTTCATGTGTGCTCATCCAAACTATGAAAGAAACACAAATTTTTAAGAAAGACACCCGAAAAGAACACAAAAAAAGGAGGAAACCATTCATACCCATATATAAGCCTTGCTCATTAAGGCATACAAAAAATATAAATTGCAGCAGAGGTGTTTCCTACTGATTGCTTTACACAAGCATTTTGCTTAAATAATCTGAATACAGAAAAACAGCAGCAATCTCTCAAATATTATTGTACCTGCCACGGAAATCGTAGAGGCATGAAGGGAAAATCAAATAAACACCCAAAATATTTAAAAGTAAGTAAACAGGAAGCTCCCCATTATAAAATACAAATTAACCATCTCTCTTCTCACACGTCTTAATTAATAACAAATACTCAGTGTGACTGGTATTGAAAATAACGATTCACCTATTCAAAATACTTCTTTCATTAACGAGATCATTACAAATCTTAAATTTGAGATCACCACAATTCAACCATAATTAGCTTTTTCAGCTGATGTAAGTAAAAATAGGACAATTGAATATTCACCAATAAAGTGAGGAACTCAGAGAGAAGCAATGCATTTACCCTATTCATTGTTATTTGGGAATTTTTCCTCAACTGTCAAGCTATTCTATATTTTAATCTTAAAAACAGTCCCTGCAGATGAGGGTAAAAGATGCAGTTGAACTAGTCAGCTGAGTTTCATTAGTGGTGCGATACGAGCTTCAAGTACTACACACTGGAACTCTGCAAAGGGTCACCGATCTCTGAAAACCGAGGCAGCTTTTCCGATGGCAAAAAACCAGAACGTATGGAAATCTGGATGCGAAGACTAACAACGCCAAACGACAAGCAGACCTCCGCTGCCTCACGTGCAACCTCCTCTACAAGAAACGATCACAAACGTACCAATCAAAAGCTCGAGGAAAGGGCAGCAAGAAGGCTCGTCTCCATTTCCGCAGGCTCTGGGATGAGGGCAGACCCAGCTCTGGTATTTGCGTACGCTCGCAGCGCGGCGAGGAACAAACGCAGCTTTGAGCCCGCTGCGCTTTGATCGGCGCAGCAAGGTCACAAACGCTCAGCAGATGACTTTTCAGTAACTTCTGTGCAATGGGGCACCATGAATGGAACCGCTTGTGGTGCAAGAAAGGATCATTCATCTACCCCAGGACCTCCGCTCCGGACATACCACTCGATTCTTTCTCATTAAGTACAAGTGAACAACTAATGAGCAACAAGTTGCTCCAAGACTCTGCAATTACGTGTCTGAAAGATCTCTACCAACAAATCCCTCCCCAGCCAAACAGCAAAATTAACAGCAAGCCTGCCCTCACCCTGCACAGCTCCCAGTCTGCTCAGGAAGACGCCCCTTCAGTCACCAATACGTTCCCTTCATAAAGGACAAATAAATAACAAATACTGGTAAGAGCTGAAATGTCAACATGCATGATTCATCGCTCCCTTCATCAGCGATGCCAGTTCAAGAGACAACACCACTCTCCCGGATGACTTCCCTGCCATGAGCTCACACATCATCGCTGCTCAGCGGCACCGGGGCTCCGGCGGCGTGCCGAGACCTGCCCGTACAGGAATAGTAACCTGAACTCACCGGGATCCTGCACGTTCCTCAAGTATCTACATGTGCCCCGCCAAATTGGCTCTTAAGGATTCCTACCTCAGGTTACTTCTTCGGTAAAGCTAAATAATCCTCATCTTTATGAAGCAACAGGGCGGTGGGAGAGGAAGCGGGGAAAAAAAAGCTACTCAAATTTTAAGTTCAAAAAAAGCAACATTTTCAGTAAATAAGCCGTCCACTCAGAGCAAGAATAAACTTCACCAAAATTTTATAAAAATGACTGGGGAAGCAAAACTTAGACCAAAGTTTGCTTTATGCAGAATACATACAAACCCAGCTATTACATACATTTTATAAAAACCACGAATAAGTAATGATTCCTTAGAAATCAAATAATGATGCAACATGGCACAAACCCAAAGCTGAGTCAAAGAAGCACATGGTACTTCTTATGTTTGATCATTACTAATTAATGTTCTCTTACAGAGTATTTTTCAATATAAGAGTTTCTCACGCCACAGTATAAATTCTGTTATTTGATGAATTTTGGAAAGATAGGGAATAAATGCTACCCAAGAAGTAAGCCAGGCTGCTCAGGGAACTCAATAGATTATTCAAAGATTTCTCTTCCTGAGGAGCTGAAACACCACAGTCCCATTACCACAGCACCCAGAACATACAGCATTTTTATTCATAACCTAGTAAAGGAACTTCTGCTCTCTCATCACAATCCCACAGCCAATTCCATGCTAAATTCCTCTCCAGTGTGCCCAGCATCCTTGTTAAACTAGATCCCTTCACCACAGGCTGCTGGAGGAGAAACTTGAGGAACCCTTAGACGGGACAGCTTCACAAAGGATAATTCCAAGGCTGGGCTCTAAATTCCCAGTTTCTCCTTTCTAATGCAAGTCCACAAAACAAGCACTATTTCCTCTAAGTAATGTAGAGTTTGTATTTAAAGTAATTACTTTTTAAATGAAGGTAAAACAAACAACTGCATTTTAGCCCCGTACAATAATGGGACTGGAACCATTCTAAGTTACATAATTAGAATTTAGTTTTTCCAAGCTCGTAAAATCCAGCTGGCAAATAAACCAGAGACGAATGACCCAGTTCAGTGGATCAAGTATTTGCAGGTGCAGTGAGCTCCAAACACTAGTTTATCTCCAGTGAGGGCAACAGGCATGTTCTCCACCTTCAAGCTAAAATGAAGGCGCCATTCTGGGCTGGGCTGGAGCTAATTTTCTTCGCAGCAGCTCACACAGGGCCACGTTTTGGTCCAAGACTTGAACTACAAGAGTCAGAAACAGCCAGTGGGCTCAGTTCTGTTACCACTGACGACCACGGTAACCTCCCAAAGCCCTCACTGGTAACGTCACCACGTCCTGTGTCACCACAGAGCTTCACACGTCCTACGGATGCTGAAAGAATTCCTAGAGGCTGGCACACATTTATCACATCGGAAACAAAGCACAAGACAACCTGAAATCACTGATCAGCCTGAATGAGAGGGTTACAACCAACAACGTAACACAGGCTGCAAGACTGTGAGTATCTGTGCAGCACTAAACATAAACCATTCACTGCCTGTACACCAAAAGGTGCCATTTTAAGGCTTTGTGCAACACTCCAGGCACAAGTTCCCAACTGGCATCAAGCACTCCGAGAGCTCACGGCTGCCATAAAGGACAGATCCAGCCAATTTCCTACTCCTGCATCCTCCTCCTGCCACTTCCACGTTTCACAGGTCAAGCTCAGTTTGTTGATCCAGCAAGAAACGAACTCCACCAAAATAAATAGTTGTCATTCACACGACAGCTGCTCGAAAGTTCAACACAAAGGGTCCACAAAGCTGCGGGTGGGAGAACAGGGACGAGAGGTTACTAATTCAGCACCGCTTCTTAAAATCTGCCTAACCTCGTCAAGAAACAACACTCAAAGCCATTTGCTTGTCTGGATGTCAAAGGGAATTATCTTGTCAAAGGAAATAACCATTGTGCTCTAAAGAAAACTCATCCTCAAAAGTTGAAACAATCAATGCTTGCCTTGTACATCAAAAAAACAAGAAATACGGATTCTGCTTTTGAAAAAAATTTAAAAGCGGAAGGTTTTTTTAATATTGCAAAACATGGGATTGCAGGGGTTACCAGGCTCTCAGCTGATCTCCTGTTGAACCACCTCTAGAAAAGGCAAATCTTGATAAAACATAAGGAAGGACATAATCCTGCTCTTTTTCTTATGAGGAAAACCACACACAAATTTGGGAGGGTCATGGGTCCATTTTTTTTTGTTTTTAATGTACCAAGGGGTTGTTTTAGTTTTTTGGCTTCCTCCTTATTGTTTTTCTTTTGCTGTCTCACAAAAAAGTAAGAAACACTACTATAAATTTCAACGAGCATCCTGAAATTATACAAAATATGAGATTATAAACTAACGAACACATAGCATAAATAACTTAAATGTGTCACAAGCAGGCCTGGCATTAAAGCGTTCTTCTGGAAATATATATAAACCCATACCTGCAGAACTCAGAGTACAGAGTGCATAATGCTGTGCGTGATACGCATTTGGGCCTTATACCCTCTGCATTTGTGGTCATTAATATTAATAAGTGAGCATTTGCAAGCAGGAAGTTAGGGATGTTTGCCTGGAATGTATTAAAAAACTGATCTTGTAAAAATTTCCCTGCACATAACAGGTATGCTCACAGATTTCTCATATCACTGGTATTTCTAAAGGTTTAACTGAAAGTCAATCTAGTGTATGCAACCTGAAATTTAAAACAAGCCAGCAGCTCACACAGGATCATGGTAAAACCAATGGAAAAGACAGAAAGATGAGAACAAGAGAGGAATTGCTACGAGGCATTCAATACTGATATGGAGTTTATTTTATAAAATTATATTAGTCATCCAGTTACGCTGAATATGGAACCTGTAATTCACACTGTAATTACAAGTCTACACTGCAGGCCAGGCTGCTCCAGTATTCTATGGCCAAAGCAGAGATCCCAACAGGATACAACCCTGCCACTCCAATGAAAATGGGGCAAATTTAGAGTACACAGTCTTTCACAATGCCCTCAGGACGAGTTACTACAAAAAAGAGGCACAACTCTAAGTAGTTGGTTTATTTTCTTAGAAGCCCAAGAGTCATAAAAGCCACAGACCCTGAACTGGCTAAGACAGTCTTTGCCTAAGCATTACCGCTCTCTTTCCACCAACAGTTTGTTTGCAGAGGCAAAAAAATGAGATTTTGACTATGGCAAGTGACAATATATTGTATTTCCTTCATTCAACCACAGGTCTGTCGTGCATTTCCTACGTAAACATTCCTCCACACCAACTGCCCATGATCTAAGGTGTCTCTTGCCACGCAGTAAAAAGCCTCATGTGACTGCAGCCAGCAAATCCTCTTCAAAACCTTCTCACCAAAAGGCACTTATTACACCAGCTCCTTTTTCCTTTTTAATTCACGCCTTAGGAATGGATGTTTCCAGGTGCAGGTTGGGAAATTAACTTCTGAGGATTAAATATGAGAAAATAGACAACACCCAACCTTCAGCACTCTGCAGGAATCATTCCCTGCTCCAGCCCGAGCAATGCTGCTGGCAGGGTCTCCTGGCCATGTTGTTGCTCCTCTTCTCCTCCCAATCCAACATTAATTTGCCTTCCCTCCTATACCACAGCCGTGTTGCACTCCCCAGCAGCGCTAATTAGCCTCCATAACTTGCTTAAATTCTCCAGATATTTCATCTTCTTTGCACTATTTTCACCTGTATATAAAAGCCTAAAACCCACACTGGTTCATCATTGTCTGAACCAGCTCACCAACACCAGCTCCGGAACTTCCCAACGCAAACGGGGAACAGAATCTGCCTTTTTTCTTCCAAAACACCCATCTGAGCGCCGTCTGCCTCATCCTCTCGCATCGCTTTTTTGCATTTTAGCCCCCAACAACCAACCCACGCCCGCAACGGAGAGACACCGTGTGTCATTAGACTCCACACGCCTTACTCACCCCTCGGAGGGCGCACAGGGAGGGGGTTTAACCCTCCCGGTCCCCGCGGCAGCGGGGGCGAGGGCCGTGAGCGTTCGCCTCACGTGTGCGGTACCTGCGGCACCTCCCGCTGAACACGGTGCGAGAAAAACGGCCCCCCGAGAGCCTCCCCCGGGCCCGAGGGGACGGCTCGGCATTCCGCAGGGCGGAACAAACACCGGTCACTCGCCCCTGCACGCCGCTTGCTTTTCAAGCGAAACAGTCCGTTTCTTTTCAAACAAAACAGTCGATTTCTCATTGAAGAGACGGGATTCTGGTGAACTCGCCGCTCGCGCCGACCCCGCCTTTCCCGGCGCTCGCCGCCGCCGCCGCATCCCGGTTGCATTAGCGAGGCACCGACAGCGCCGGCTCCCCCCGGCCGGGAACCCCGGGGGGGAACCCCCCCCCCCCC
>VZTF01008977.1:39128-56196 GCA_013397755.1 Cnemophilus loriae | reverse complement strand
GGGCGGGACCCGGCGGGGAGGGGGGGGAGCGCGGCGGCGGCTGCGGGTGAGGAGCGGGACGTGCCCCAGCCGTGTGCGCTCGCAGCCCGCAAAGCCGATCGCGTCCTGCGGTGCCTCCCCACCCCTGTGGGCAGCAGGTCCAGGGCCCCTCTGGCCCGCTCAGGTGAGACCCCCACCTGCAGGGCTGCCTCCGGCGCTGGGGTCCCCGCGCAGGAAGGACGTGGACTTGTTGGAGGGAGTCTAGAGGAGGAATCAAGATGAGCTGTGAGGAAAGGCTGAGAGAATTGGGATTGTTCAGCCTGGAGAAGAAACCAGGGGTGCCCTAATTGCCCCTTCCACTGCCTGGAGCGAGCCTACAAGAAAGATGGAGAGAGGCTGTTTTACAAGGGCCTGGAGTGACAGGACAAGGGGGAATGGCTTCAAACTGGGTGGTCTTCAAGGTCCCGTCCAACCCAAACCGCTGTGTGATTCTGTGAGCTGCGGGCAGGGTCGCCCGCAAGGGAGGGAGCAGGAAACACTTTCCAGGGCAGCTCCACGGGCCAGGAACAGGCCTCCGGCAGCTCCAGGCTCTGGCAGCACCTGCGCACGGCCGAGGCACCAAAGCCGTCTCTCGAGGGTTGAACCTGTTCGTGCAGGTACCGCTCGGCCAGCGTTGCCAGAGGGATGTTTGGGCGCTGGCACGTCATGGGGTGATGGAACGCGATGGCCCTGGTGCCTGTGTGCTGCTCCAGGTACCTCTGCGTGTGTGGGCACGGGTCTGCTGTGACAACGCCCTCGCTGACTTCCGCTGGTTCTTCTTAACAAATGAGACTTCTGGGAATAATACCTGGAAACCAAAATGTTTTACTCATCATCACGTACAATTGAAGACCAGAGGCACAAGGAACACACAGGAAATGCTGTATTACTTGTTAAAGCGAATATAAACATTTATTTAAATTACCTAAATAGTGTGAGGCACACACTGAACCCGGCAATCCAATCAGCATTTTGGCATTGCTTAATTGTTCATGTGAATGAAATGTAACTCCGACAGAAATTTGGGGTTCTCATCAAAGTAAAAAACATTATTTTTGCACAGTAAAAATATACAGTAAACAGAATATTGGGGTTTCACTGGGTATTTCCCTTTAAGAAAACTAATATTTATGTGTTAGTCAACAAAATAATCTTTTTAGTCCAGTACAAAATGTTCCCTTTAATTAAATTATCTCCACTCCCTTGGGATGGATGCCTCGTTAAACCTCCTGGGTGCAGATTGCTTGCCTCCATCTCACCCTGGAATGGTTAAGAGCTTTACATCACATCTGCCCACGGTGCCAAATTAATCACCAAATAAATTAAGCAACAGGGTAATCTTCAGTTGTGAGTCAAGAAAATGACTTGTACAAGAAATAAACTGCAATAGAAAGAATCCTACCTAGGAAGTGTTAATAAAGCCAGGAGAGAGCTCTGGTTTGGGCTTTGTGCGTGTTTGTAGCAGAACTGATGAACAAGATGCCGAGTTTCTGGAATGAAGCTGGGGTCAGAGTGAATGCAGACGTGTCACCCGCATCGTCTGTCAGTGCAGTCGCTGGGTTTTGCCTTCACAGGAGAGCGGCATCGCAGGAGACGGTGCAACAAGCACTTCAACAACAAATCACAGTAGGGAAATCTTCCAGCAATGTTTTCCTCTAAATCTGTACCCTCCTGCCTCCCTCGTTACTTCCTGCACAAGTGCCTTCCAGAATTGCTCATCTTCTGCTGCCCTTTAGTCCTTTTTAACCACATGTACTGAGGGGAACGCAAAGCCAGAATCATTCCCATTTTTCCTTCAGCAACTTACTAGCATAGCAAGTCACTGACTGCGCACAGCTACGGTTCCAAGGAGGAAGAATAGATCCACCTACAAGAAAATATTCTCAGAACTGATGTCAACTGCTTATATCTGTATCCATATCATTCCTAAGAAAACAGATTTCAAGGCACAGGTCTGTGAAAGGGAAAGGAGGATCTGATGCTTCCAGTACAGAGCTGAGAATCCAAGAATCACTGAGAATGAAAAAGACCCCCAAGCCTGAGTCCAGCCCGTGACTGATCACCACCTGTCAACCAGACCAGAGCATCGAGTGCCACGTCCAGTGGACGCCTCCAGGGGTGGAGACTCCACCACCTCTCTGGGCAGCTCTTTCCAACGCCTGACCACCCTTTCCATGAAGATATTCCTCCTAATGTCCAAACTGAAAGATATCAAAAGGAATTCAATAACAGCAGACGACCAGCTTCCACATGGCAACAGTGGAGTCAGTGTCTAAATATTTAGTTATTTGTGTCCAGTGTAAACCTTGTGTTCATCCCGGGTGAGAATTCCAGTGAAACTGTGCCGTGCCCGTTCCCTACGCGGCCCCGTGTCCATGGCCAGTACACACAGGCAGGTGTGAGGCCGCGAGTGTCCCCAGACGATGTTTGGAGCTTCAGGAGCTCCCGAGGCACACAGGACCCCCAGGTACTGATGCTGCACACGCTGGCTCCCTGTACCAGTGTCAGCTGGGGACTGCAGAGGGAGAACCCGAGGAGGATGAAGGAGCTTCGTCAAGTCACCCCTCGGGTTTGAAGTTCCTGAGGCTGAGGACTGAGAAGAAAGCGTCTCCGCTGCTGACAGCCTCCCTTGCGTTTAGAAAGGAGCCAGATCCCCCTGGAACACAGGGAGTTTTCTCTGGGGCACGCAGCATGCTGAGCCCCGGGATCTGGCTTTTCACACTTCCTGAGAAATACGGCACCAGCCTGACCGGCCCTGCACGAGCGCAGCCGCAGGTATGTCAGGAATATCAGCACCAGTCACCTACAGCATCTAAAGCCTTCCAGATGCACTAAGGTGGGAGGGGGAGTTGCAGGATCACCGTGCCGACTTCGGACCAGAGATCCAGTCCGAGTTCCCTTTCGGTGACATCCACACCTTGTTACATCTTACCATTATAACCACTCCTTCAACCAGCTCTTTGTTCAATCTGGGAGCCAAAAACTTCCCATAAAACCTCAGTCAACTCTTTGTGTTTGTACTGGAAGCTGCCATGAAGTTTGCACAACAGCAAAGACAAAATTTGGCTGTAGTAAACAAGATGTTTTCTCTTAAATAGCCAGAATCCCTCCAGGAAGCTATAAAAACGCTCGGTCTCTTAAATCATCTGTACCACGAGATCTTCTAGACGAGCTCTGTTAAGTGTGACCATATAAAAAATAAATACTGCTTACAGTATTTGTTATCTAAAAAATATTTGCCTGTGGAGAAAATACTCCTGTAAAAGTGAGATACTAATTTTCTTCACACTTCAGCAGTCTGAAGGAACACAGGGCCTGCCATCCCCTCAGTAACTAACGAAAGGCAGAGCTGTTTGTGTAGTCTGGGAACTTTACAAATAGATTTGATTTTTTTTTTTTTTTCAGAAGGAAAGGGCCATTTCAGTTTTGCTGGCTATTTCATTTCCATTTTTGAAATTTTTGTGAAGAGCACCATGAGCTGGGGATAACTGACTGTGGTTTGTGTAAGACTAAATAAATATGTGCTTTATGACCCTTCTCCCACCACCAACATTGCATTTTAATGCCAGCATTACCCTTCATCTGAGCAGTGGCTGACACCGGGGCTTGCTGACAGCTCCAGAGAAGAAAAAAGAGCAATATGATGAGTAAGAATAGCTTTATTTTCTTGTATACACCTGTTTTGGGGGAAGATGACCAGGCAAAATGAAAGGAAATGCATTTTGGGAATCTCAGAATTAATACCAGGTTCTGGGTTTTTTCAACAACAGAATCCAACAGAGACAAAACATTTTCTGCTGGCAGAGCTCAGAAATCCATATAACCAAACCCAAAACTCCCTGCAACACTGAGAGCAAGGCTCTGTAGGGACAGAGCGGATGTAAAAGCACACTCAGACTTACACCAAACAGTCGTGCCTGCACAGGAAGCCGCTCACAGCCTTCCTGCTTCCCCCCACAGCAGGTGCAAGCACAGGAAAAAGCCACCGTGTTTGATGGAGTTCAAAGGTGTTTGGCCAAGGGATGATGAACCATGAGCCAAGGGGACGTTACTGACCACCAGAAGGATTTATTTCTGTGTGATCAGAGACCTTTCTGCAAGGTCTTGCGCGCTGTCCTCAAGAAATTTTTGGCAACGGCAGCGCAACAAATGACCTTGTGGAACTGTGTTACGTGGGATGTTGGGGGTTGGTGCAGCGCCGAGCAGAGAGTGCTTTTCACAAGGGTGATCGTGGCCCCTCTCTAGCCACTGTGTCCTCCTGCCACACCGATGTTTCCTCATATTTTCTTTTCCAAAACAGCCAGTGGAGAGTCTTTAATCCACCAACCAAATACACAGGCCTCAGGTCACAGCTCTGTGCCTGTTGAACAGAAAACACCCATCCTTGAAAGAACGACGTTCCATGTCGAGCTCTAATTGCAGTTTTGAAAGAGAGGATGTTTATGCAGGTCATCATTTAGTAACAATACCGGTCTCACCATGTTCTGCTCTCAGTTTAAAGACTTTCTGCCTTGTCCTATTAAGGGCATGGAGGGATAGGACAAGTGGAAATGGCTTTGCACTGAACTCAATGATCCTTGTGGGTCCCTTCCAGCTCAGGATATTCTGTGAAGATAAGATCACTCACCTCTACAATCAGACTCAGGAAATCTTCAGAAAAACACCAGTTCTAAAGCAGCAATAAATATTTTAAAAGGCAATGAAATAAGTGAGGCTACTTAGAGTAATTATGTCAGAAGTTTGAGAAGTTGATTTAATATGCTGTATTTTTAAGAGCACAGTTTCATCATAGTCATTTTCATGAAAGGAAGAAGCTTTGGCTCACTTGACTTGTTTCTGTCAAATTCACTGTAACTCTTAGAGGCGATGGAATAAATGGTATTTAGTGAAATTGCTAAAGCAGTTCCATGCATTGCATTAAGCCCAAGCAGTGCACAGGAATATGTCAGGTCCTGTTCTAGCAGACCATGTCCCCGAGCCATCCCAGCTGGAAATCACTGCAGATTTGGGGTTTTTGCTTGCCTACACCAGAATCCAAAGCACCATAAGAGAGCACTGGGCTGAGCAGTTATTTTCTTACCTGAACAGCAACGATGACGAAGGGGAAACGGCGCAGTAACTCGACATGACAGCACTGGAATGTTTCCTTTCCTCTAAATCTGGGCTTTAGTTTACGATACTGACCCTGCTGGACTGGGTCAAGGTTCTCCCATCGTCCTCGCTGGGGGAAAGGCCTGACCTTTAGTGGCTGGTTTAGATGGAGCTGATGATCTCACTGAGGATCCATCCAGCATCCAGGCCACAAAGCTCTGAGATCCCTCAGCTCCCACTGATACAAGTGACAGTGACCAAACCCACCACATTCTGCAGAGGTGAATCTCAGCGGGAGATGGGGAAGTGCTGCCTGTCCAAAATCAGCTCCAAATCAAATTTCCATGAAAAGGGAAGAGGACATCTCCATCCAGAGTTTAGACACAATAGCTGCTGAATTTGCTGTGAGGATATTTTAAAAGCGTTATCCCTATCTCCAGAAGCATCTTCCAGTTCTGATGCACTATCCCAAGTGGGCATCATTATCATGAACCACAACAAAGCTCCAAATCCTTTTTTCATGACATTCCTAAACTGTTTGCTCCACCCTGATTCACTTTAGGAAACTGATAAGACAGCTGTGAAAATACACCGTGTAAAGCACTCTCATGTTACAAACCTGCTGGCAGAATTTGCACTTTTTTCCTCCCAAGGGAATAAAGATCGTTGTTTATCCCACTTTCTAGAAGACCTATGAACCAAAATGTAGCCTTCTTTTAATATCCACAGCTGGAATTGTTCAGTAGGTGTGGACTGATAGAACATTTTGGCTTCTGACTTGGCAAAGCAGCTGCCTCCGAAACACGCGTGGGATACACTGAAGAATTTCTCTTACTGTGAAAGGGGTCGGGGTCTTTCCTTTCGTGAAAATGCTCATCATTGTCACCGTTCCTCTTCAGCATCAGTGCTACCACCACTGCACTTGTCACTGACAGCTCCCTGCCAACCTGTGGTAGCTGTGAAGGCGTGTAGAGCTCGGGTGCTCACCCCACTGCAGCACTGGGAACACTTAATGCCTTTTTTCCCCAGAATTGTGTGTGCTAAAGGCGAGAACACAAACAAACTGCAGCTCCCTAGGCCTGCTACGCTGCTCTGTTTGCACACCCTCCCCACAGGCCTTCCCCTGCCCTGGCGTTGCACTGACACCTCTTCCTTGCGCTCCTCGCGCTGCTGTTGGTGCCGTGGCGCTGCTGATTCGCAGCCCGGCACTGCCCGCGGTGCGGTAACGGATCCCTCTGCCGCAGGCATCGGCGCAGGAATCCCACGATATTCTATCACAAGGATTACCCAGTCCAGCTCCTGTCCTTGCACAGGATACCCCAACAATCCCACCCCGTGCCTGAGACCGATGGCCAAACGCTCCTTGAGCTCTGATCATGGCCTGATCACTCTGTCCTCTTGCAGAGATCCTGAAAAAGAGAATTTGGTGGCTGGGTACCCAAGTGGAAGAGAGGTCCTAGAGGTGCTCTGTTGTTTTGTCCCTAGGAAGGATTTCTCTGAGCAGTCCCTATGGGAATAGTATTGCTCTCCCCAGCATCCCATCCTCGTTGCTTTTGAAGCCCACAGGGGACAGTACATGACAGGAGCTGGTGACAGTGTGGCTGTGTGGCCTGTGCCTCTCCAGAGCCTTTCGGGAGGCTTCTTCCCTGAAAGAGGGTGATGTGATAGACCAAACCACTCTGTACACAAACAGTGACTGCCTGGCACTCCAGGAGGAGTTCAAGCCAGAATAATTCAGACCACCACTGGAACCTTTCAGCTCATGCCTAGAGCTTTGCCGTGCCATTTTTTTATCATGAATATCTGTTGTGTAACAGCAGTTACTTCGCAGCTAATTTTTTTAAGGTAAATCATATTTGAACAGAATCAAAAATAAGCAGGAGCTAAAATATCTGCAGTGCTGGGGCTGTGCCAAACACCCACAGATTCTGTACCCTGTACTCAAGCCTTGTCAAGTAGCTCAGCACATCTTTATTCTAATCATTTACTTTCATTTTATGCCTAACAGAATTGTCCTGATTACTCAAGCAAAGCACAGCAAGAAAAGCACAGAAAACATTTGGTCAGCTTTGGGTCCTTGGTGCTGCTGGCGGAGCTCGAGCCTCCACGGCCCCTTACAGTGAAAGATTTCGGTGTACGTGCAGTGATCACAAAGCTCTGGACTCTTCCACTAAATCTTTTCAATAAGTGATCAGATCACTCTAAGCAGAGAGGCAGCAAGAGCTGCTGGAGGTTACAGAGTGACTTGAGCAGCTGAGAAAGGCCAGGGGTCCGTGACTCTTTGGGCAATGCAATTCCAGCCAGGAATTCAGTGTCGCACTCCTGACCACGGACATCCTGATACAGCAGGGGATGGACGGACTGAGCGAGTGCTTTTCACTTCCACAGCCAGCTCTGCATCTCTGCACACACAGTGCTTGGCTAGGTGATAAAATTGCAGAACCAGGCAATCGTTAGGGTTGGAAAACACCTCTCAGATCATTTGATGATCTTGGAGGTCTTTTGCAACTTTAAAGATTCTAGGATCATTGAGTCCAACTGTCAGCCCAGCACCACCACCACGTTCACCACTAAACCATATCCTCAAGTGCCACGTCCACACATTTTTTGAGCACTTCCAGGGATGTGACTCCATTACTGGCCTGGACAACCTGTACCAAAGTTATACAACCCTTTCTATGAAAATATTTTCCCTAATAATTAATCTAAACCTCTCCTGGCACAACCTGAGACGGTTTCCTCTCGTCTTGTCAAAGGCAAAGGCACTTATTGCACATTATAAAGATGAACATTATAGAACACTCATCTCACACACGGAGGGAGGTGCAGAGGGAGAGGGACAGGCAGAGCCCCAGGGGAGCAGGGGCCCCAGCCCTGCTTGCCAGTGCACTGGATGCACCTGGGAAAGGAGCTACAGCAGCCTCAGCTGTTGGGTGAAGGCTTTTGGCAACCCCAGCACCAGCACCAGCCTCTAGAGACAAGTCCGCACAGCCTTCTGCTCACACGGCAGTTCTCTGGCATGGCCAGCATCACCATGGGAACATTTCTGAAGTCATTTTTATAAAGAGTTCAAAAAAAATCTCTGTTCTGGCGAGAAAGGGCGCGGTGATAGAATCCTGGGATGGTTTGGGTTGTTATACTCACTTTTCCCAGGGCTGGAGATCATCCTCACTGCAGCATCCAGGCTCTGTCCCCCCCAGCACTCTCGATTAGTATGCACAGGCAATGCTGACTGTACCAAAACAAAGAGCTCCGGGATAACGTGCCCAGCTCAGAGTCTGGAGCAGGGGGAAAGGCAAGAGCAAGGCATAACCAAACAGGAATTGTATAAACTCCTGCAGTTAGGGAAAGGCTGAGAGGACTCCTGTGCTGCAGAGCAGCAGGTGTAGGGCCCAGGGCCCTGCAAAGGGCACAATGAGCTGGTCAGGATGAGTCCTGCCACTGGAGAGCCAGGAGCTCAACCCTCGGGAATGCTGATTCCCAGGGCCCTGCAAAGGGCCCCCTGAGCTGGTCAGGATGAGTCCTGCCACTGGAGAGCCAGGAGCTCAACCCTCGGGAATGCTGATTCCCAGGGCCCTGCAAAGGGCCCCCTGAGCTGGTCAGGATGAGTCCTGCCACTGGAGAGCCAGGAGCTCAACCCTCGGGAATGCTGATTCCCAGGGCCCTGCAAAGGGCCCCCTGAGCTGGTCAGGATGAGTCCTGCCACTGGAGAGCCAGGAGCTCAGCCCTCGGGAATGCTGATGCCCTGCTGGGGGCAGTGCCTGCGGCTGCTCTCTGTGCCACCTCTTGAGCTGTCCTACCCCCAGACACTCATTTCCACAGAAGTGCGTCACCTTCTAATATTGAGTTAATGATTGACATTTTAAAGTGTTCCTGAGGGCGCGTTGTTAGTAAACCTGTAAAACAGTGTGACCTGAGGGGCAAAAGTAACCTTGTCCTCCGTCTTTCAGTGCAAGAACTTCAGGGGTTGTCCCCTGGAAAAGTTTGGGTGCAGTAGATTAAAATTTAAATCAAAGTTAGAACGATTAACTTGAAGAAAAAAAAAATTCCAAAAGCAAATCATTCAAGCACTCAAAGTCAAGGTGGTCCTGAAAGGAAGAAGCCTGAAATAGTGCTTAAGCACTTTTTGAGCAGGAACTAAAAAATTCCTGTAGGGAACAGGCTGTGATTTCAGTGTACTGTGGTGGGGCATGATGTCTGCTGCATGTAGGAAATCCACAGAGACTCCTGGTGAGGTTATTTGATCAAGGCTGGATTTATTAGAATAGGAAAAATAAGTAAATGTAAAAAAAAAACCAAAAACTCAGATTCCAAGAAACTCGGCTGGAAAACAGTCATTTGATGAAGCAGGAGGATGATTTTCCTTTGCTGGAGCAGGACAGGGAGACCCTGGAAGGGGGTCCAGGGAGCCCAAGGTGGGTTAGTGGGAGACAGGAGCTTCGCCAAGGGGCACACAGGGCCAATTTTTGCTAGAGTTTTCAATCTTTTTCCAGTTATTACATTTCTGAGCATAAGGCAGATCATTCTCACACCTTGGGGAAAGGACCCTCGTGACTGGGTCCCAGAATATCTGGTGAGCCCCAGAGCAGGGTACAGCAGCTGGGCCCAAGCTGACCCGTAAAAGAACTGACCCGAGAAGTTTAGGATTTAGGTACGTTTTTCTGGACAGCAAAAATTTACACTTCAAAATTGTAACGTCACCTTCCAAAAGGGTTTCTAATGCAGACCTTCCCGTTATCATCCCTCACCTTCAGCCTCCCTGCAAATGGCTTGTGGGCCCTTCCACGATGCACTCAGGGGCAGTGGTTTTTGAACGACTTCCAGCAGAGCCATTAAGTTCCTTCCTGGCTGCCTTCAAAACCTACTGCAGGTTTGAGCTCTGAGACTTGTTCTTCAGAACAGAAAAGCAGCCAGTTAAAGAGGAAAACATTTCTCGAGGCTGCTTTGCACAAACCCACCAGGAAGGGCACAGCACAACAGCAGCAAAGGACTGAGGACACAGAAATTGTTAATTCTCTTCATTCATTTGATGTTCAACTACAGAAATAGTATTTATGACACGCAAGAAGCATTAAGAAAACAAAAAAGAGAGAAAAGAAATAAATGCAGCACCAGAAAAACCATTCCCAAACTGCAATATTTGAGAATGATCTCATATAAAGAAAAATATTAAGTGCAGTAAAGCATGTAACTTGAAATAAGAGAAAGAGTGAAATGCCTTAAGATGTAGCATTTGAGGAATATTGAACAGGTTTTGCCAAGAATTATTAGTATACATCTGCACAACCCCCAGCCACCTATTTTTACTTTTTTTTTTTTTTGGTGGGCCAATAAAGAACTGTGTATTGTTAGTCCTAAAAATAAGAGCTTAAGCTTTAAAAACCATTTGTGCCACGTACAGAAAAGAATGATTGTGTTCAAACCACCCTCTCCCAGCCGTGTTTGACTGAGAGCACAGCGTAATCTTTTCCTCACCTTCATACAGGAACGAGAGAAAACACACCAGAAAAGGGCTCGGATGGTCACAAGCAGAGATCACTTTAGCCTAATTTTACTGCTTTTGTGTCCTAGAACTCTTTCCTGCAGGGGTTTTGCATCCCAGGTTGTACCCTGCAGTGCCACGTGTTCTCCCAGAGGTCACCCTGGATACATCCACGGTCCCCGCTGGCCTCGAGAGCTCGAGGTGGAATCCTGGCTCCCTCCAAATAAATGGCAAAACTCCCTTGCTTTGAAAGGCATTTTGCACTGCAAATCCCAGAGTCACCTGCAGAACTGTCCATCTGCTTAATTGTTTGCCCTCGTTGTTGGTTTCTGACAGCGTTACCGTCCCTGTGTACTTAATGGTGGATTTGCTCTAGGTAATTAGTTAATTACCTGTCAGAGACTCTCCTGTGGACCAGGCAGGGGTGCCTGAACGGCCACCCTGTAGACAGGCTTAATAATGGCTCAAGAAAATAAATGTTCCTTTCTTTCCTTACAGCCGAGTTTCAAAAATTAGGGAGATCTCCCCGAAGTTCTCAAACACACGTTTACAAGTGGCCGTAAAAGCCCGGAGGGGATTTTCCTGGGACAGAGATGACGTGCACCAAGGTGAGGCACCAAGGTGAGGCACCAAGGTGAGGCACCAGGGAGAGGCAACCCCGCGTGACCTGCTCCTCACCACGGGCCCCCAGCTCTGCTGGCCATGCCCAAACTGCCCTGCATCCACACTGCCTCTCTTATATTCCCTTCTAATACAGGAAACAAATCCGTAATCTGACAAACGCTGATAGTACAACCCCAAATGTCCCTATTTACATACCTGAGTGCTGCTGTTATTGACAGAGCCCTTCTCCAGTGGCTGCCATCATCCAGCCATTTACCCAGCCGGCACTATTCAAACACAGATTGTTTATTCGGTCGCTGCTGACATTTCCTGCAGTTTGTTTAATCCACCGCAGGGACCCCGATAGGGAAGAGGGGGCATATTCACCCCCAGGGGGAGATCCCACAGCTCCCCCAGCCATTCTCACTTGGTTATAAAGCAAGAGGTGGTTTTAGCAGCGTTCCTTTTGGTTTTTTCTCTGTTTAGACAACAAAAGTTAAACCTTCCCAGGAAGCTTTGAGAGCTCACTTGCCATTAACACCTGGAGTGCTGCAGCCAGCCCTGGGATCCCAGTGCAGGAAGGACAGGGACCTGCTGGAGGGAGTCCAGGGGAGGCACTGAGATGATCAGAAGGACGGAGCAGCTCTGCCGTGAGGAAAGGCTGAAAGAATTGGGATTGTCCAGCCTGGAGAAGAGACCAAGGGTGACCTAATTGTGACCTTCCAGTACCTGAAAGGAGCCTGCAAGAAAGATGGAGAGAGATTATTTACAAGGGCCTGGAATGCCAAGACAAGGGGGAAAGGTTTTAAACTGTCAGAGGGCAGGGGGAGATGGGATACTGGGAAGAAATTGTTCCCCATGAGGGTGGTGAGGCCCTGGCACAGGGTGCCCAGAGAAGCTGTGGCTGCCCCTGGATCCCTGGCAGTGCCCGAGGCCAGGCTGGACGGGCTTGGAGCAGCCTGGGGCAGCGGGAGGTGTCCCTGCCCACGGCAGGGGGTGGGACAGGGTGATCTTTAAGGTCCCTTCCAACTCAAACCATTCTGACTCTACGATACCACGAGCGATACATTGACCTCAGCAGCAGCAACACAACTGAAAACCTTGGATTCTGGATCAGAGTGCCGAGCTGTCGGGACCCTTGCTGAGGGCAGGAGCTGCCAGTCTAGGAGATCTTTGCCTTTCAGCCAACACTTTTATTCACACGCAGTAAAGGTTTTCCCCTTTTTCATTCCTTCCCACTGGCTTTCCTGATGCTGTTTTGCTGAGTGTTTGCCACGGGTCTGTTCAGAACTGTAAAAAAGCCAAAGGTTTTTACACCGGCCGTTGAGCCACGTCTGCCACGGCTCCACTGGACGCATCCCAGCTTCACGCTGGGGCTTTGACAGCTCAGTGTAAACACTCAGCTGCAGGCATGCAGGTTAAAGGAGTAATGAACAGAGAACAGCTGGAGACGTGAGTCCAGTGCAGCATCTCCTCTGCTTTGCACGCTGAGTTATTCCTGTGCAGCCAGGCTGTGGAATTCCTGCAGCAGTGACATGCATGTGGTTGCTGCATACTTGGCCCTGTGTCAATAACCACCCAGCAGGTGATGGAAAAGAAAATGAGGCATGTGGCAAGACAGCTCAGGCCTAAATGATGAATGAAATCAAACAGGAGCCTCGATTCCCTCGTTTCCTAAGCTTAAATCCTTGGCTTTGCAATTCTAACATCATTTTCATTTAATGCTTAATATTATTTCCTACAGTCTCTTGTTTGTTGTTTAGAGGAATAGGAAAAGCAAATGCTCCATCCCCTATAGGAGAATTTGAATGTGTCAGAAAATTTTGACAAAGGTATTATTATTAGGAAAATAAGATTTCATTTCATTGCAACTTTTTTAGAAAAGCAAGATTTCAATTAATTGAATTTTATTTAATTTCTACTGTACTTGGAAAAAGATTGCTTCCAAACATGTTTCCAGGCTTTTGCAGAGTGAGCTTTCCCTCCTGACATACATGCACACTTCCCTACTATTTTCCAAATTTTTCCAGCTGGAAGGCAGTAGAAATATGTGGGAAACACCGTCAAGCTTTGGAACCCTTTTCAAATTAAAATAACTTTCAGGTTTGAAAGCAACACTTCCCAGGTGTTAAGCGTTTGATGGGATCAGTTTTGAAACGGCTGCATGACCCTGAGGCGGTTTTTAGGCTGTTTGGGTACAAGATGTCAGGTTCCTGCTCCAAAGAAGCTCCAGAGCTCTTCAAGACGAGCAGCCACATTTCTAGAAATGGGAAAGAGGAGGCTGTTTACAGGAGGGGCCGTCAGCACCTCCCAGTGTCAGCTGGACCACGGGGCAGGAGAACAGCCACCTCTGCGACACCCGGGGGGGGTTGTACTGCCCCAGGGGAGGTTCAGGCTGGACATCAGGAGACATTTCTTTGGAGAAAAGGGTGGTCAGGCACTGGAAGGGGCTGCTCAGGGTGGTGGTGGTGGAGTCCCCATCCCTGGAGGTGTCCAAGGAATGACCAGACGTGGCACTCAGTGCTCTGGGCTGGTGACAAGGTGGGGATCGGTCACAGCCTGGACTCGATGAGCTTGGAGGTCTTTTCCAACCTCAGTGATTCTTGGATTTTCTTAAAGCTCTGTGCTAAAAGGCATAATAATTTAAGAGTAGCTGAGGCATTTTTTTTCTTTAATCAAATCAAGTGCAGATCTATGTGATTACATGATGAATTATGCAGTAATAAAATCACCCTGCCATAAAAATGGAAAATCAGAGGGCAGTCTGTGAACTCAAAGTTTTCCTAAAAAACAACCTGTAAATATCTGCAGGGGAAGCAGCATCCTTGGGAAACAATGACTCATACAGGTTTTGTTTTCTTTCTTTGCCATCCTGAGCACAACGAGGAGCTAACACGGATAGTAGCTGCTAGCATGTTTGTCTTACACCAACTGGCTTCATGTCTGAGAAGAAAAGGAATCCTTTAACACATGGCAGATAAATATTTGTCCTGGTTCTTTTTATTTTTTAATTATTTTCCCTTGGATGAAGCACTCTCATTTCCAGGCACTTATTCCCCATGTGTCCTGGCTTCTGATGTTTTGTTTCTCTTGCTCAGAATTCGTTAAATCAACACTTTGCCATGAAGAGATTCCCAAATAACCTGGAATGTGTTCAGATGATCGCAGGGGGAGGGATCAGCACATACAGAGAACACAGAACGTAAATATGATTCGGTCATAAAGTAAAATAAAGTAAAGTAAATATGATTCAGTTGTATGTCTGAGCAGGGTGGATTCTCTCAGCACAACCCAGAATGGGGAAGATGCTGACCTACAGGTGGATCCCTTCAATCTAATGGCATCATATACAGAATAAAGCTGGAAAATGTTTCCCCCAGCAATCACCACCTGGCATAACCGTGTTACTCCTGAACAAATCCTTCGACATAAACTCAGAGGGCCCTGATTTACCAGATGTTTGGCATATTTTTTTGAAATCTGGTTCTGACTCTTCAGAGGGAATGCAGGCAGAGGAATGACAAGGAGCCCAGCGCTGCAGATGTGCTCGTACAGACACAAGGCCTGGTCCCACTTGAAGCAGCATTAACTCACTGCATAAACAGAGTGAAAGTTCTACAGTAAATAAGGGCCAACCTGCTTTATACAGGCAGGACACCTTCCCACACCCTGACTTCAGCTTTGTTTCTTCGTAGAATCTTAGAATATCCTGAGTTGGAAGGAACCCACGAGGATCATTGAGTCCAACTCCTGGCTCTGCACAGGACAGCCAAACAGAAAGAGGCAAAACGAGGGGAATTGAGTATTTTTAATACTCAATTCTGTCAAAGAGCTGGAGGCAGCCCCCAACAGTTTAAAACACAAGAGCACTGCAAAGTTGTGCCTTCGCTGCTGTAAGAGGAGAGTTCAGTGCCATCACATCCCACAGCACACGGGGAAGGACAGCCCTGTGGAACACGTCCCAGCACAGCTCCTCAGCCACTGATCTTCATGTTTCTCTTCTCTTTCCGATCTGGAGCTGACATTCCTTTCCTAGAAAGAATCATGGAATCATTAAGGTTGGAAAAGATCTTCAGGGTCTTCAACTAAACACCACCGTGGTCACCACTAACCCATCTCCTCAAGCGCCTCATCCTCCCATTTTTCAAACGCTTCCATTGTAAACAACGTGTGATATCCAGGCCTGAAATGCAGTATAGGTGCAGCTGTCAGTCTCCCACAGATGTACAGATTTTTTGCAATTGATCCATTTCAAATACCACAGCAATCTGTAAAGCACATTCACACCTCGTCACGTCGGTGTTGAATCTTTAGCCTCACCGAGATCGAATATTTAAAATGGAAGTAATATATTGAACGTTGACTTTAATTCACATGATAGTTTGAGTTGGAAGGGACCTTAAAGCTCATCTCATTTCCACCCCCTGCCATGGGCAGGGTCACCTTCTGCTAGACCAGGTTCTTCCAAGCCCCATCCAACCTGGCCTTGGACATTTCCAGGGATGGGGCAGCCACAGCTGCTCTGGGCAATAATCCATTGCAACGCTTCCCTTTATAATCTACAAATTATCCAGGCAGAATCCCTCCAGAGGTATAAAACAAACCAGATTTTAAATCGGATTTACAGTGCTGGTCGTTCGCAGGCGGTCAGAATCCACTCATGTGTGCACAGATTGTGGATAAATGGGAAATTGTTACCTTCAGAGCTGTCAGTCCAGCACCAGCATTTAGTGCAGAGGATTAAAAGCACCAGTTACAGCTGACAACAGACTGGACTGAAGCTGTGCAGGTACAGACAGTCAGAACCTGCTCTGCTTCAGTGAGGCTGTGAGACTCACCCCCCTCATTAAAATAACACTGGTCCCTTATTGCGAAGTGATAAAATCGATTCTCTCAGAACAGCAAAGATCAACTTTCCCAATCCGTTTGCTAAATAGGTAGAATGTGAAATTACTCCCCCTGACAATGAGCATTCTGGGGGGGGACAGTACACACACAGCACAGCATAACAGGAAATTTGAAATGAGAGCACACAGGGCATTATTAAGTGTCACCATTCGTTAGTGCTGACATATGGGGCTAATCACAGTCGCTTTAGGGTTGATGTTAAGTTTGCCATTTGTACAAGGATTGAGTAATGTTAAATATCACTGTGGGCAGGTATAATTGGTATTTAAAAGGAAATTGATACCAGATATGAAGGGTCATGCCTACAGTTGGTGTAACAAGCTGGTACTGCCCTTTTCAGGACACCAGAGTGATCCCAACTAAAATCATAGAATCACCATGGGTTGGAAGTGACCTTAAAGATCATTTTGTTCCAACCCCCTTTCACGGGCAGGGACACCTTCCAGTAGCTCAGGTTACTCAAATCATCTAGGAGCCTTCTTGCTGTATCCAAACAAATTCTCACATGCTGCTAAAAAAATCCTCCAAACTCAATAAAAGCTGTGCAACCAAAAATAGTGTTTACATCTGCCTCAAGAAGCAGAAATTAATCTCAGGCTTTGGGATACACAAATTCCATGGCCAAAGTTAAGGGCTTGGCCTTGAGTTCAGAATATCCATTGAATGGATCATCAGCATCTTCATGATTTCCTGTACTTTACTAATTCACACCCTTCTCCACAGATTGTTATCAAAACTCCTCCAAGTACTGGGGAGGTAAAACCGAAGGAATTCGAACCAGAGCAGAAACGAGGAGAAACTTCCAAAGAGCATTTCAGCACCTGCATTTTGGGAGGCTTGTCCTGGAACATGACACTGGATCAGCTGCCGACCTGGGAAGCAAAGGATGCAGCTCTTTCCACCCAGGCAGATGGTCTGCCTTTAATTATTCTTCAGCAGCATGTGTTGAATACAACTTTTTTTTTT
>VZTF01008977.1:28543-39108 GCA_013397755.1 Cnemophilus loriae | reverse complement strand
TTTTTTTTTTTTTAAATAAATGGACCGTTGTCTTTGCCTCCCTATGAATGTTCCCACACTGAACATTCATGTGAGAGAAATCGTGGAGGGGAAGATCCCCACAAAACAGGGATCTTTCTGTAGCACTCCACAGCAATTATTTCACATCAGAAAGACCAAAGTTGACAAAACGAACATATGATCAAAATCCTGGGCAATATTAAAAAGCACTGGCTGCATTTCCTAGTTATGGGAGCATAGGAGTGGGTTGCTTGGTAACAGCTCCTGCCACGATCTGCTCGGAAATCAGCCATAAAAGCAACTCCCATGCCATTGCAGCGTTGCTACAGCAACATGCGCGAGTGATGGATCCCAAGTTAGAGACACACCTTACGCAAAAATATGTTTCCTGTCATTTTAAACACTTTCCAACCCATAAATACGTGGTGTCTGCCATTCTGAGCAGCTCCCAGCAAGGCTGGCTCCCGGGGGCTTTGTCAGCGTTCGCACGGGTTGGGGATTTGTACGTGTGGGAAAGCCATCAGCGAGGGGGAAAAACCCAAAGCGTGGTGTCTGCAGCCCTGGGTTGCAGCCTCCATCAAACGCGGAGGTGCTGGCGTAGCAGCCGTGTCACTGCAGCCCCACGGGGCATTCAGGAACAGAGTTCCTCCCTGTAGGTGTGAGCGGCACTGAGGCTGCAGCAGGGACCGTGTGCCAGCCGGGCTGTGGCTTGGAAAACCCTTCGGGGGCTCAGCAGAGATGCTGCAGGTCCACCCGTGGCACACACAGGTGGGATCTCCTGCCTGCCAAGAGACACCTGCAGCACACCAGGTGCCTGCTGCCTCTCAGCCCACAGGCAGAGTCCTCACGGGCTGGAGGGACAGCCTGAGCTAACTGACCAAGCAGGGGGGACCAATTTTGCAGGGGCGCAAATCACACCTTTGGGTGACTGACCACGAACTTGCTGTCCAGGACCCCCGAGTGACACAGGATAAACGGCTCGGAGATGCCTGTGTGCGAGACACCCACCTCTGATCTGAGAACCCGTCCTGCTGCCCTCAGTGCCCCGCTGTGCGCAGCCGTAACCCAGTTCCGTGGAATCATGGAATGGTTTCAGTCGGAAGGACCTTCAAGCCCATTTCATCCCACCCCCTGCCATGGGCAGGGACATCCTCCACTATCCCAGGCTGCTCCAAGCCCCGTCCAAGCTGGCCTTGGGCACTGCCAGGGATCCAGGGGCAGCCACAGCTGCTGTGGGCACCCTGTGCCAGGGCCGTGCCACCCTCACAGGGAAGGATTTCTTCCCAATATCCCATCTCACCCTGCCCTCTGGCAGTGGGAAGCCATTC
The DNA here is from genome assembly GCA_013397755.1 of Cnemophilus loriae. NCBI lineage: Eukaryota > Metazoa > Chordata > Aves > Passeriformes > Corvidae > Cnemophilus > Cnemophilus loriae. The sequence goes on along the minus strand of VZTF01008977.1, from coordinate 37,780 downwards.
CCCCTTGTCCTGTCACTCCAGGCCCTTGTCCAAAGTCCCTCTCCAGCTCTCTCAGAGCCCCTGAGGGCACTGGAGGGGGCTCTAAGGTTTCTCGAAGCCTTCTCTGCTCCACGCTGAATACTCCCAGCTCTCTCAGTCTCTCTCCATAACAGAGGTGTTCCAGCCCTCTGATCATAAAAACTAACTAAAGATCTGCCATGTCCTAAAAAAACAGTCCCGTGGGGGAAAACTTTACTGCAGCCGTGTGGAAGAGTAAGTTTATTGACTCTCAGAAGTAAATCTTTGCCTTGAAGTGAAAGAGTTCGGCCACTTTGCAGCGTGTCAGCCTTAACCCAAAGTGCCTTTTCTTGGCTCCAGCAGCTGCTGTCCACGACCTCTCCTCCACACAGAGATGCTGCCACTAAACCAGACGCTTACTTTGACTGGGAGCTTCACTTTTCAGAGCCAGTCAGTGCCAGCGTGTGACAATGCCAAGCCCGTGTTCATCTCGCCGGTGGTGCCAGATCCTCGGGCGAGTACCAAGTGCAAATGATGAGCACAGACACAGAGCTCCTCTGTCTGAGCTGCGGCACGCCGCTGACCGGCAGCCGAGCACCAACGGGGTTAACAAAAGCTGAATTCTTTTTCTCCGAAAACGTCTGAAATGGCCCCACAAACCAAAATTATGAAATAATTACACTCCGCCTTGAGCCGAACACAAAAAGGTTATTCACTACAAAGCCCTAGCAACCATCTTAGCCTTAAAGGAAAAGAAAGCAGACTGCCAAAGCAGTAATGAAATGACACACAACTGCTAATTTCATGTCTGTTTTTCAGAGGTCTGTAATAATAACCAGTAATTCCTTACAAAGCATCCCATTCTTGCTCCCTAATTCCCACCTAAGGATATTAAAAGGCTTAACCATTCCCTGGCTGTATCTTTCAGGAAGATAATGTCCACTTAATGCCTCAAGTATAGATAGGCTTTTTTTTCTTTTTTTTTTAAGGGAAAAAATCAAATTTATAAGGCTCTATAAAGTGGATAAGTGAGTCCAAAGGGCTAAGCAGGACCAGCAATGACACCTGGACAGGCAGATTCATTTGTTCTGTGGCCCAGCATGTGGCAGTTGGGTGGCCTCAGCACAGTGCTCCAGGGCAGAAGGTCGCCTTGCAGAGCCTTGACAGCTCTGGGCAGGAAAGAGTGAGACCTGCACCGAACAAAGCTGCACAGGTTTATGCTGTAATTAGCTGGAAACACACAGTTTCATCGTCACCATTTGCGTGTCTTCCAAGAGGCCGTGTATTTATCACCAATTAAACAGAGATCTGAAAATCATAGCAAAGGCAGGCAGGATTGGGAAGAACTCCTCTAACTGTGCCTCAACACGGTGTTACGGCACAATCACAAAGAATTCAGTTCCAGAAGCAGAAATCTTGGTGCAGCTCCTGTGATCAGCCACTTGAGAGAAAGAACGGCCTCGAAACATCGATCGTGCTGTCTCACTCAGGACTGACATTCATGGGTCTCCCGGTCCCAGCCTGCTGCTCTGATGCACACAGGAATGAACAGGGCCACAGGGACCCTTGTGGTGTCAGAAGAACACCAGAGATGCTCACCTAGGCTCCCTGCTGGACACGAGCAGATGCAGGCGCACAAACGCCGGTAGGTGGAACAGGAGGAATCTCAGCGAGCGGCCCCCCAGCAGACGGCTGCCGCTCCTCCAGAGCTCATCCAACACTCGTTCCACTGCTCAGCATCCCGCGCGGGCTCTGCTCTGCTTCGAGCTGGGGAAACCCCCGGGGCGCTCGGGCAAGGCGCTGGCTGCGCAGGGCCGGGCGCTGTTTGCGTTCCTGGGGCTCCAGTCTGGAGCTCCGCGCTCTCTCTCGCTCTCTCTCTCTCTCCAAAGGACCAGCTGTGCTCTCCATCAGGAGGTGGGATGATCCAACCCTCAGCCTCAGCAGCAGGTCGAACAGCATCATCAGACCACCTCCATCATCTTTAAGGTGCTTCCAACACTAAGCAGCCCCTGAGTGTATGGGTTTGGTCCCCAATTTCTGCCTGCTGTTCCCTTGGAATTCCGAAAGGTAACCTCCAGCACAGCACCACAACCACTCTCTGTCACTCTATGCTGGCTAAAAAGCAATTCAATGAGCATTATATTTTTATTTACATCTGAAAGAGCTGAAGTAAAATATTCTGCGCGGGCTATGCATAAATACATGCAATTTCTTCTTCTTCACTAATGAACTATTGTGTGTAACAAAATTAATCTCATTTCTCCCATGATAGATCTGGTTTAATTTTTTGAAGCGGGGAAATTTATACACGTAATTTGTAGAAGGGGGGAGCGAAAATCCAAGAGATTCACTTCAAACCAATCAGGCAGTTGTTTTATTTATATAGCACCCTTCAGAAGAATTATCTGAAGGCACTTTACGATGCAAAAATAACTCCACTTGGCAAACGTCCAGCAGGGTGGTTGCTGCTGCTGATGGTGACCGTGGCTTCAGACACTGCTTGTATGGAAAACAGATTCCTTAAGGCTGGCTTTTTCTGCCCCAATGTGCTTCGTACCCTAAAGTTACAACTCCAGCCACCCCACGCAGGTATCTGCCGGGAGCTCAGGCACACAGCTTGTCTGCTGGCCGACCCCAGCTGCCCTGTGGGCTGACGTCTCACCTCCCTCACCCATCTTTTGGGACTGTAATATTCCCTCCTATGCTCCAGGCAGGGCAGGAAGCTGCCTGAGCCCTTTCTGCACCCTGCACGCCCTGGTGTAACGCGGGGCTGCGCGTCCCGGAGCAGAGGAACCGCAGAACAGAAGCTCCCACGGAGCTTTGTGGAAAATACTCACACAGCAGCCCCAAAAGCAAAGTCGAGCTCCCGGAAACACAGCAGAGCCTCAGGAAATGCTGCGCTGACTTGTGCCAGCAAGCCCTGCGTGTTTTCATTATTTATAGGGAGCTGGAGCCGAGCGCAGCAGCGTGCACTAGGTACAACGCACTGTGCAAACAAGAGGCAGCTCCAAAAATGCACGGTGTGAGAGCACCGGGGGAGCTCAAAAATCAACACAAAGCACACGGGGATGCGGGGCGGCGTTTCGAGTCCGAGAGTGCCTGGGAATAGGGTCAGTCTTAAGAGCCATTTCTGGAAAAAATGGGCTTTTGTGAGCTCTGGATTAGAACAAAGGGAAAAGCACCAAGCCAGTGACAGCGAGAAAAGAGGAAGGGAGGGAAGGATGGTGAACTGTGCAGGACTCGGGACGCCAGAGGCACTAAGGATGTGCATCAGAAGAGAGCACTCAGCAGCACCTTGATGAACTGGATCATGGAATGGAAGGGATCAAGACCCTGAACCTGCCGAAAGAAGCAGCACAAGATATTTTAAACAAGGGGAAGTGAACCCTGGCACGGCTGGTAGATGCTTCTCTCTAAAGTAATTTTAATTTAGAGAGACCCAACAGCAAATCTGGAGTTTAAAGCTGTGCTATCAAATGGCATTTGAAAATAAAAACAGTGGCACTGGCATTTAAATTTATGCATCGTCATACAGGGTTAGTTTCAAATGGTTTTTTGCCATGTGGCTTGCGCTCTCTCTCGCTCAGTCCTCTTGCACACAATCCTCAGCTTTCTGAAGGAACTGCTGGGATTAGGTTCAAGCTAAAATTCAGTCTCAGCTGTCACAACCTTCACTACAAGAACATCCACCAAGCATTACGAGGAGATGGAGAGAAAGCTCCTCAACGGGTACAGTGCCACAAGTACATTCACTCTGCAAAGATTGATGCTAAGGATTTTTTTCCAAGTATTTTACCACATTCTGGATAAAACCTTGTGTGCACCACAGACAGACCTGACTAACGAAGGCCTCCCATGCAAAACCATTTAATTCAGTCCCTTCACTAACCTGGAGGTGCCCCAGAGCGGGATATACAACTGATGACTGGACCCCAGATCCTCTCCACGGGGAATGATATCCCTACAGTTTTCAAGACCTTGACTACAGCATTGTCTTTGCTGCCTGAAGACGTTAACCTTCTCTTATCTCTGCTGTGCATGAAATCCTTTGTTAAACGCTGATGTCCCAGAAGTTTCTGTGCTGAGCACACAGAGCTCCTGGCCCTGGCTGAGTGAAACACACTCCAGCAATAACTGTGTTCAGAAGGTCAAAGGCACGGGAGGGAGGCTGTGTGTGCAGCACTGGTGTTTATACAACAAGGTGTGTATTTAAAGGTGGGAAGCAGGATCTGTGGAGCAGGTAACTCCCCAGCTCCCTGCTGGCACCCCCGGGTGCACAGATTACCAAAGGCTCCTCATGGTTTTTTACTGATCACGTCCTGTGAAAATATGTGCTTCAGTGGGGGGGAAAAAAAATTGGCAGTTGTTGGCCTCAACCCAAAAGGCATCAAAGGACAGATCCTGAACGGCAGACGGTAAAGTCGGTGCAGAATCAGGTCCTGCAGCATTCCAAGAGAAGCTTTGGAACGGGTTGCCCAGGACAGCTGAGGGAACCCATCCCTGGCTGAGGCCAGGCCGGGCTGGCCGGGGCTTGGAGCAAGGTGAGGGAGTGGAAGGTGTCCCTGCCCACGGCAGGGAGGGGAGCTGGATGGGCTGTAAGGTCCCTTCCAACCCAGCCCTCGCTGTGATTCTGATTGTGTGATCACTGACGGGCAGTAGCTCCTGTCTTCTGGCTGTCACTGAATCCTGACAGCGACAGGGACGCTCTGCTTCTCCCGAAAATCCACACACCGCCACCGAACTGACCAGGGCCGTTCGCCCTCTCTGAAAAATGCTGTCTCCAAGTTCCTGCTAAGTTTCTCCCGACACATTTAACACCTAATTTGAGACAGGAAAAAGTGGTCAGAGCCCATTCTTTTCCCCAGGAAAGTCTGCCAATCCCTCCTGCCTTCTCTAGGAGGGGTTAGTCCCAATATTTTTGAGGGAATGATGCTCAGCAAGCTGGAACAGGAATGTGCCACACCAGGGGAAGGGAGAACTTGGTCTGTGCTCTCACCTGAGCTACCAGGTTGCCAAAACACGCATCACTTCGTCAGACAGACTTCAAAACTCATTCAAGCAATTCAGAATTCCCCTTTCTCTTCCCCAGTGAGGTGGCCAGAACAGGAGAGGTGACACAGCACAGAAAAGCCTGGCCCTGCTGAGGGCTCCTGTTCTTCCTGGGACAGACTGTGCCTGGTGTAAGCTGAGGGCTTTTCCTGCCCTCTATGGGCTGTCCACTGGTTTTTGCACGTTGGTTTTGTTGGTTTTGGGGGATTTTTTTATTGGCTTAAGACATGGTGTTCAGCAGAGCTTTTTCCATTCTTTTCTGGGAAGAACAGGCTGTTTTGGGGAATTTTCATCCAGTGACCTCTAAAAGAAAGGAAAGCACAGGAATGAAAATCCAGAGAGAAGACGATCAAGAGACATCACCTCAGCAGCACTGGCTTTTTTTTATGAATACTGGATAAATAGACTCCTGTGGGGATTCTCCTCCCCCCAAAAGTGTACATTTTTGCATATTTACACATGTGCACTGTGTGTCTGTAAGACTCGAGCCAGTAACAGACCCTCTGCTTGCAAAAACATTGCATAAAAAAATGTTTAGTGGGCTTGAAAACACTTCGGGAATCACCTTCAGAGGCACGTAAGCAGGACACAGAAAATAAACTCCTCAACATCCACAGGGGTTTTAACATTTGTTTGTCTCTCCTTATAACCTTCCTGAAAACACATCAGGTGTGAGGGGGGAAAATCTATTGCACTGGAGTCGGAAGGATGGAACACATCTTCCTGCTCTTAATGAAGTTAATGCAGAGTTTCTAATTGAGCAAAACCAGAACACGATTGATTCAACCCGTGTCACAGACAAAACCACAGAATATGAAGTATATTTTCTCCACTCACTGACTGAAGCTCCATTAAAATTCTTGAGGCCATACCAAGAAGAAATTCTGCCAAAAGCTGCCCATTAACAAGCAATTAATATACAAGCTTTAAAGTACAAGGTTGCTCATACCATCCCACAGAAAATATTCTTCGCCTGCTATTTCTCACTGGAGACATTTTCTGACAGAACCTTCTAACTCTGCCAGGGATTTCAAAAAGTACTGAAATTCTTGAGAAGAATAAAGTCTATACTTGCTCACTCTCAAAAATACTTGATTAAATTGTTTTCTGGCCCAGTTAGCAACTGATGTAATAACAGAAGTGACACCGTTAGCTCTGCCAGCTCTCGGACCAGGGGAGCAAGACCTTTCAAACACACACCCTGGATATGTCATTTGTAACGTGGGGATTTGGGGGGAAGAGCAGGGGGACTCACTTTGGGTTTGCACCATCAGCGTTTGTGGGCTCCCTGTTCCCACCAGGCAGTAAAGCTCTGACTGCCACGCCAGCGTTCCTCTGGACTGGTGATTCTCAGCACGGGAAGCTGCAGAGATGACAGCAGCCTTTACAGAAGTTCTGCTTCACATCTGACCCCTGCGAGGCCAGGGGAGGCTGTGAGGAACAGAAAGGGTTTTGCGTTTCAGTTCCCAGTCGTAATAACCGCTTTCAAGGACTGACCGTAGCTGTTTATTCTTCAGCCAGGACAGGCTGAAGGGCTGAACTGGAATCTTCCTCTGCTCGGGGCTTCCACCGGCGTGGGGGCTGTGCCCAAGCTGCTCCATCCTTAGCCAGCAGCTGTGAGCCTGCACTGTCAGTCCAAGAACGAAGGCTGAAGCAGAAAACCCCATCGAAAGGGCACGAATGCAGCTCCACGTTCCTCGGAGGACGAAGGATTGTTGTGGTTTTCTAAGTAAAATACAGCTTATGACAAAAACCACCAAATTGTGTGTTTTGCCTGGTAAAAAATAGGCTGAGGCCAGCAGCAATTAGTGGCCCCTGTCTGGGAGTCCAGCAGTGCTGGAGCCTCTCCAGCTGCACCATTCGGACCTGCCAAGTGCCGCCCGTTGAAACCGAAGCACGTTCGGTTTTCTGGCTTCAATCAGCAAAACCCAAAAGGCCTCATTGCCTCGCCCCTGCAGTACCAGAGTTCTGATCAATGGCTTTGATCATGTTAAGGGACACAGAGCTGACAAATAAAGGCTTTTTACGACAGCTCGAGGTTTCGGGGTGACCTGCTGCGCACGCACCTTGCCCGCTGCCCCGCTCACATCGACAGGGACAGAAAACAGCTCCTAAGGCACACAGAGGGATTTTCTCCCTGCTCTGCCATTCCTGCTCCTGGCAACAACCAGGCACGGGTTTCCTGAGCCACGTGCTGCGTTAGGACCATTGCAATATGCAGCAGTAGCTGATGGACCCACCCTTTGCTCGTGTGGAGAATCCCTTCCTCAACCTATTTATAGCTCTATCCTCCACGGGAGCACTTCCATCTTTTAATTACACAGCATTTCATTAGTTTATTCACCAAAATGAACAAAAACTCTTGGGATAAAATTCAGTGGATCAAACAGTGATTAATTTTAATTACCTTGAGACACACATGAATTAAATGTATTTATTCCCATTCTAACCACTGTACCTTGTCTTATAATGAATTGTTTTAAAAGCATCTTACTCTCACTCCTTCTGTTCTGAATTTTAAGTGTGGTGTTATTAAAGCACCAAGATGGTTTTAGCCAGCAAGATCTGATTTTAAAAACATCCCACAGTGAAGTGCTACTATTCATTTTTGTATTCATCTCCAGCTTTTCTGAACTCGTTTATGTTTGCATGCCAGTTTCATGCACGAGAATGCAGCTTTAGAGCACGATAAACAAGTTGTGATCCTCTAAGAATATATCACTTCCCAGATGGTAAAAAAACCCAACACCTAAACCAGATCTTCATGTTAAGGTTCAACTCTTAAAAGTTTCCCCCCAGCCAGTGGGGAGACCTGCAGAAAGCATGAACACGAGTACCACGATATTCTGGTTTTCCCAAATATGGTTTCGGCTTCATTCAAGTTCCTGCTGTGGCCACACTGTAATTTTGAACGAAATTACAGACTGTCCAACTTCAGAAACAAACTGAATTCAAATGTGACTCTTTCAGTGAGCCAGGCGAGGTTTGTTGCTGTTTAGGAAGATTTTTATATCCCTGTGATAACACTCCACAATCCAAATCTGCCCCTGCGTGTGCAGCACTGCTGGCTCTTGCTTTAGGCCACCCTTGCAAACGAGGTCATGAATCTCATACCCATTAGCCTGACGTGACATTTTAAATACATTTCAATTCTAAAGGGCCTGACAAGGCTAAGACCTTCCCATTTTCATAGCTCTTAGCTGGATTTTGCAGTGTTTATTCCTAAAATAAAACTGCACAAAGCAGAAACCTGGGCTTTGAAAACCCTTTGCTACAGCTCGCTCAGGGGCACGCTGGAGATTATTTCGCCACACAAGAAACCTAAAAGCATCTTAGGGAAGGCAAAGTTTCCTCTCGGGGCATATTGCTGATTACATGCACCACAGGACAGCAATTTTATCATGGTATCCCTGACTCGTGTGTGTTGCACACTAGAGATTCTCTCCGTGGTGATAAACTCTGTGATGAATCACACACGTGGATGAAAAGGGAAAGATACAATGCACAACACGGACTGGCATGGTGGGATGAAGCAGCTGCAACAGCAGCCTCAGTCATGGTGCTTGTAGAGAGAAAAAGCAACTTTAAGCCACGTGGGTAGCACCAGTTGGTTTCCATCTGGTAGTTCTTTGCCTTTGTCATCTGCCCAGCACAACTCCGTGAGTGAGATGGGCAGCAGTGAAAACTCACTCCTGGGAAAAACCAGAGAGGGGAAGGCAAGGGCAACAGAAAAGAAAAGAGAAGAGAAGAGAAGAGAAGAGAAGAGAAGAGAAGAGAAGAGAAAGAGAAAGAGAAAGAGAAAGAGAAAGAGAAAGAGAAAGAGAAAGAGAAAGAGAAAGAGAAAGAGAAAGAGAAAGAGAGAATAAAATTTTTAAAAAAAGAAAATATAAAGGAGAAAAAAAAAAAGAAGCACTTAAAGATTTAATTTTCAAAAAAAGGCAGACAGTTAAATGGTCAGTTCTACAGCCATGATGGTATCAAGTCTGTAGTAATTGTTAATGAAATCAGCTTAATTTCAGTGGGAAAGGAGAGCAGGGCCCTCGTTGGGCACCGCAGTGTGTGGTAACTGTGGCTGGTGTGCACGGGGGGAGCAGATGCTGCTCACAGACCCCTCCTGTGTGCTCACCGATCACACAGCAGATCTGCAGCAGTATTTTGGGAGCTCAGCAGTATTTGGGGAGCTCAGCAGTA
>VZTF01008976.1:56662-67871 GCA_013397755.1 Cnemophilus loriae | reverse complement strand
TAATATGCAACATATAAAACATGACACATATACGTACCATATGTATAATAACACATAAAATATAATTTATAATATGAAACACATCATATAGACTCCATAACAATAATTAATATATAACACATATATAATATATACCACATACAATATATATTTTATACTATATTACAATATATAATAAAACATAATTTACAATATACTGAAAAATATATTAACTAGAACACTACAGAATCTTTTGCAATATATAATAAACAGTATCTCTTAACGATAAATACAGGAATGTAGGTGGGGGTTCCTGAATCGCTCCGGCCGCTCCATGAAATCGTGTTGGAGATTCCGGCCGCGTCTCCTTGCCCGGCTTCCTGACGGAACGGGAACGGCCTCTCCGCACCCGAGACTCCAAAACACCGGACGCAGGCAAGGGGGAAGGGCAAACAGAGGCTTCGAGCGATCCCGGCACGTTTTTCAGGTTGATTTTTTCCTCACTTCGAGGGCTAAGGGCGCTGAATGAACTCGTTCGTCTCTCCGGTCTATTGGACTGGAAAGCGATGAGTTTAATCTTAATTTATTCCCTAGGGGATTCTCCAGGAAAAATTAATCGTGTCGGGAGTTGGATGCGCTCCCGCTCGAGCAGGACGTGCCAGGAACGGTCGCTCGGCTCTTGGTGTCCCGCCCAAAATTATTGCCTGGGCTCTTAAACCCGGCTCAGCAGCACGGGAAAGAACCGGGATTAAAGTTTAAAAACCTGTGAATTACGCCAGGAGTTTTCCCAGCTCGCTGGGCCGTGGATCACAAGCAGAAGCTGGGGAAGTGGGATGGAACTGAGCAGTTTTTCATCGCCACGGTGCTAAAACGCCGTGAAAAATCCAGCTTTGGAAAGAAAGTCCCCTAAAAATGGGGTCAGGGCTTCGTGCTCCAGCCCCTCCGAGGTCGCTGCTGCTGGGTTTAACAGGATCCAGGCTGGGATCACCGCGTTTCCCAAGGAATCGCCTGTTTTCCTTTCATTCCCAGAGGTGCGAGGCGCGGAACGCTTTTCCTGGCGGGATGAGGAGGAGAACCCCAACATTCCCAGCCTGCTGAGCGGAGGCAGCGCCGGCTCCTCCGCAGGCAGACCCGCTCCTGCGGGTTGGCGTTCCGGCTGCGCAGTCGTTCCCGCTGTTCCACTCGGAAGCAGCAGCACCTCCCTCGATCCCAATTCCTCATTTTTTAGGGAAAACTTGTCCAGGAGCATTCCCAGCGTTGCTGAGGCCACAACTGCCCCGTGTCCCCCATCCACAGGGGTGTTAAATCCCTCTGGGAATGGGGACTCCTGGACGAACCTTCCCAAGAGGAATTTTCCCTGAAATCCCACCTAAACCTTCCCGGGCACAGCTCGAGGCCTTTTTTTTGCCAAGGGGCTCAGATGGTTGGTTTGTTATGGGGGTTCCGTGGGAANTTTTTTGCCAAGGGGCTCAGATGGTTGGTTCGTTATGGGAGTTCCGTGGGAGTTCCGTGGGAGTTACACACGAGTTACACGGGAATTATGTGGGAGTTAATCGGGATTTACATGGGAGTTACGCATGAGTTACACATGAGTTACATAGGAATTACGTGGGAGTTAATTGGGATTTACAGGGGAGTTACGTGGGAATTACATGGGAGTTAATTGGGATTTACATGGGAGTTATGCATGAGTTACACACAAGTTACATGGGAGTTACGTGGAAATTATTACACGAGAGTTACTTGGGATTTACAGGAGAGTTACTCGGGATTTACACGGGAATTACTCGTGAGTTACACATGAGTTACACGTGAATTACATGGGATTTACATGGGAGTTATGTGGGAGTTAATTGGGATTCACATGGGAGTTACACGTGAGTTACGCACAAGTTACATTGGAGTTACGTGGGAATTATTACAGGAGAGTTACTTGGGATTTACATGGGAGTTAAATGTGACTTACACACGAGTTACACGGGAATTATGTGGTAATTATTACACAAGAGTTACTTGGGATTTACATGGGAGTTACTCATGAGTTACACACGAGTTACACGGGAGTTAGTTGGGAGATCAATGGGAATCCTTTTGTTAGCCAGTGGGCTCAAATGGTTGGTTTGTCTTGAGGGTTATGCGAGAGTTACACACGAGTTACACATGAGTTACACGAGAGTTACACATGAGTTACATGGGAGTTACTCAGGAGATTAATGGCAGTCTTTTCTTTTTTCCCAAGGAGCTCGGTGGGTTGCTTTGTCTCGAGAGTTACCTGGGAGTTACGTGGGAATNATTGGAGTTACGTGGGAATTATTACAGGAGAGTTACTTGGGATTTACATGGGAGTTAAATGTGACTTACACACGAGTTACACGGGAATTATGTGGTAATTATTACACAAGAGTTACTTGGGATTTACATGGGAGTTACTCATGAGTTACACACGAGTTACACGGGAGTTAGTTGGGAGATCAATGGGAATCCTTTTGTTAGCCAGTGGGCTCAAATGGTTGGTTTGTCTTGAGGGTTATGCGAGAGTTACACACGAGTTACACATGAGTTACACATGAGTTACACGAGTTACATGGGAGTTACTCAGAGATTAATGGCAGTCTTTTCTTTTTTCCCAAGGAGCTCGGTGGGTTGCTTTGTCTCGAGAGTTACCTGGGAGTTACATGGGAATTTCCCTTTTTTTTTTTTTTGCCGAGGGGCTCAGGGGTTGGTTTGTCATGGGAGTTAAATGTGAGTTACATCAGAGTTACACAAGAGTTACTTGTGATTTACCTGGGCTTTTGCCAAGGGCCTCAGAGTGTGCGATTGTCGCGTGAATTCCATGTGAGTTCCTGTTTTTCCGCCTGGAGCGCAGATAATTTATTTATGTATTTATTTTTCTCTCTGTCCGCCGGTGGAGCCTCACTTCCCCTCACGAAATAACGACGCGGCTCCTTTAAGACGCGCCCTCACTCTGGCCCCGCCCCTTCAGCGCGCGGTGGGGGCGTGGCTCGGCCAGGCGGAAGGCGGTGAGGTTGATTGACAGCATCGCGGCCCAATCGGGAGGCAGAGCGGGCGGCGGGGGCGGGGCTTCCGGCGGGGCTGCTGAGGCGGCGGAGCTCGGAGGGAGCGGGAGCGGGGCCGCCATGATCAAGAAGTTCGATAAAAAGGACGAGGAGTCCGGTACGGGGGGGCTGCGGCTGAGGGGAAGGGCGCTGAGGGGTGCAGGGGGCTGAGGGGTGCTGGGGTGACAGCGGCGGTTGAGGTGAGGGCGGTGCTGAGGTGAACGGGGGGGGCTGAGGTGAACGCGGGGTGGAGATGAGGCAGCGGAGGGGATGCTGAGGTGAGGGAGATGCTGAGGTGGGGAGGGCCTGGAATAGAATTCCCAGAGCAGCTGTGGCTGCCTCTGGATCCCTGGAAGTGTCCAAGGCCAGGCTGGAGCAAGCTGGGATAGGGGAAGGTGTTCCTGCTCGCGGCAGGAGGTGGAAGTGAATGATCCTTAAATTCCTTTCCAACCCAGCCCACTCCGTGGTTCTGCGATCTCCCATCTCTCACAGCCCCGGGATATTTGTGCTTCAGCTGTAAGAACTGACTGTCAAAGTATTTCTCCCCTCATGTGACGAATCCAAAGGAACTGGGCTGTGTTTGCTCTCGCTGTTTGCACAGCCGGTTTCTGGAGAGGATTTTATCCCCGCCTCTGCTCAGTGCAGATGTTTCATCCCTCAGAAGAAGAGAGAATTGATGACGTGTATTTACATTTATATCATTACCTGAACAGCGCTGCGATATATGTAAAGAAAATAAACTTCTTTTTTTAGTCATTTTGCTACACAAAGCAAAATCCAAGAAGCTTCCGAGAAGCCTTTCCAGACCTCCTTTGCCCGGGCTGTGCCTGCACATCTGGAATTCACAGCAGGGAGTTTAGGCAACCTCTGGCCCCATCTCCCTGTGCTCAGCAGCACCCAAGGGGGTAAAATCTCGTTATCCAGAGCAGCTGTGGCTGCCCCTGGATCCCTGGCAGTGTCCAAGGCCAGGCTGGACGGGGCTGGGAGCAGCCTGGGACAGTGGGAGGTGTCCCTGGAAAGTCCTTTCCAAAGGTCTGGGAGTTCAGTCCGTGTTCCTACAATAACTGATGCTGCTTTGAGTCTTCTGTGCTGCTGCTCTGAGCTCCAAATGTGCCCAGCTGGGCTTGAGTTTTGTTTCATTTTCAATTTGCTTCTGCTTGGGATGTGAGAACTGAGGAATAAATGACCTGAAAATGAGGAATTCCTGCCTGGGGGGAGAGGATCAGGAGCAGAAGGGAGGCTGTGGAGGGAATTGTGTGTCTGAGAGGTGGTTTCAGTTCTGTTTCAGGTCCTGAGCAGCAGCTCTTGTGTTGATGCCTTCAGTGCTTTCGATGCCTGAGGGAATAAAAAGAAGTGGATTAGGAAAAGTAGAAAAAAGAAATAATTTTATGTAAAGGCAAATTAAATAACAAACAATTTTCTTCTTCCTCGCCTTTTTTTTTTTTACCTTTATTCTTTCTCTAACTCTGAATCCACCACTTCAGAAAGTGAATTCAAAGCTGTTGGTGGCCAACATCAGTTATTCAAAGAGGAGTGTCACTGTTTTGAGGTGGTTTTGTAGAGTTTGAGGGCTGTTCCTGCATGTTCAGATCTGCTGGGGTTTGTGAGGAATTCATTCATTCATTCCTTCATTCATTCATTCATTCATTCATTCATTCTCTTTTTCCTCAGGTAGTGACTCCAATCCTTTCCAGCATCTGGAGAAGAGTGCTGTGCTTCAGGAGGTAGGAATAATCACAGGATAATGCTGTTTAATTATTTATTTTTTCCTTCAGGAAGCGACTGTGGGGAAATGTGAATGGCTAAATTCATAGAATTAATTTAAAATCACAGAGGGTGTAAATGAATTCACTTTATCTACAGCTAATGAGGGGGTTTTTTAGGGTAATTAGATCACACGTGGCTTCTGCCTTCCATATGGACGTGTGGCATCTCAGGGGGCTCTCCCTGAAGAAAAAATATTTTATTTTGAGGCATTTTTGCCAGTTCCAGATGGCAAATTGAGCTGTTTGTGCTTCGTTCAGATTGCTGCAAGCTAAAGATGCAAGAACACGTTCTCTGGGACACATATTTAGTACAAAGAAAAATCACAAGCTGCTTGGCTGGGAACAGATTTGTTTCATTCGGATGTGGAAAGAGAAATAATTATTGTTGGGATGTATTAAAGCAGGATCTCTGTTTTATTTCCAGGCACGGCTCTTCAATGAGACCCCAATAAACCCACGAAGATGCCTTCACATCCTTACCAAGATCCTGTACCTGCTGAACCAGGTAACTGTTAGGATTTCTCTCCATCCAGAATGACAGTTCCTGAAGGTTTCTAGCAGGAAAGAAGTTTCCCACCTCTTCCAGTCCCAGGGAAAACTCCTTGGGAAATGATTCCAATCCCATGGAGGGCATTTCGAGTGGAGGGAATTGTGGATTCCCTGGGAAGGACAGCAAGGAGAGGATGGTTTCTAACAGGAGAAAGTCTCCAAGGAAAGATTCCTGGCGTGTGGGAGGCCGTTAGAAAAGGGAGCTGGGTAATTCCTGCTTTTCCTCTCTGATATTCCAGGGTGAACACTTCGGAACCACGGAAGCCACGGAGGCTTTTTTTGCCATGACCAGGTTGTTCCAGTCCAACGATGTAAGCAGCTGGTGTTTCGCCTCTCCCTGCTTCTGTCAGGGCTTGCAGGAGCTGCCAGACCCTTGGGTTTTGGGATGGGGGAGGCAAACACTGCACAGGAGGAGCTCTGGAGGCAATTCCTGGTTTGGAGACAAATGACTGAATAATAATATGTGGTTATTCTGTGGGTTGGTTCGTGGGTTCTGAGTTAATTACTGCTGTGAAAGTGGGGATAGCGACAGGTTCTGGGTTAATTACTGCTGTGAAAGTGGGGACAGGTTCTGGGTTAATTACTGCTGTGAAAGTGGGTCTAGCGACAGGTTCTGGGTTAATTACTGCTGTGAAAGTGGGGACAGGTTCTGGGTTAATTACTGCTGTGAAAGTGAGGGTAAGACACAGCCTGAAAGTACAAATCACTGGCACTTGATGATTGTTGCTTCCACTTGCAAATCATCACCATCTGCTTAACTTAAAATAGAGATTAGAAGTTGCCTGCAGATCAAAGGCTGCTGTTCCCTAGGACATGGATCAGCATTGATCTCTTCGGGGCAAGGGGTGAGAACACCCCAAAAATCGTGGAATGGTGTGGGAATTGAATTTGGGAATTCAGCTTTGGGCTCAGCAGAATGTGAAGTCCTTCCATGATCTCTTCTGCCGAGCATGAGAGCTCAGAGCAGTGTGTTCGTGTGAGGGGGCTCATTAATTTTGATTAAAAATGGTTTGTTTGTTAGAGGTTTGTCCGAGGAAGGCGTAGCTGTTCAAAGATGGGATAAGATTTCTGCAAGTACGGAGTGTTTGGAATGTTTCTCATATCCACAGTTTAGAAAGCAGAGGGTTTTTTAAAATATAAAGTTAATTGTTTTCAAAGAGTTAATGTCAGCACTCCGTGTGTGTTTCTATTTTTTTTTTACAATAACAAAGTTATTTTCAAAGCTTTTAACTGATAATTGTGAGGCTTCTGAGTACAGATTGCTGCATCCCTTCTTTGATAATTAACATGGATTTTTGTATTAGTTCTCAGCATTTTACTAAATTGAATTATTACTAAATATTTCTCTTTACTAAATTAAATCTTGGTGTCTTACTCTTCTGATTTGTTTGATATCAAGGAGTTTGGCTCTTATCCAGTTATCAAAGGTAGTTTTACACTTACAACTTTGCATTGAAAAGAATGTGTTCTGCTTAAAAGCTTACTTAATCTCGTAAAGTGAAATATTTAATTTTTATGTTTATTTATCACTTGAAACTTCTAATTGCCGTCGAGTCTAACGGTTCTCCGCGCCACGTTTCCCCAGCAAACCCTCAGAAGAATGTGTTACCTCACAATCAAAGAGATGGCCAATATCTCTGAGGATGTCATCATCGTCACCAGCAGGTGGGGCGCGCTGCGGAACCCGGGGTCAGCCGCGGCGAAAGGGGCTCGGCTCCGGCTTCCTTCGAGCTGCTGCGGTGTTGAGGTTTTGTAAGGATACAGCAGCCCTGTGATACACAGTACGAGCCACCCCCCCGAAACGTTATTTTGTTCCCACTCTCTGGGAGAATTCAGTTTATCGGATGGGTGTTACTTTGTTTTCTTGTGTTTCGGAGGTGGTTTTTTTTAAATTCTTGGTGCTCTGTGGATTTGTCAGAATTTAGGCTGGGACTTTGCTGCCAGAGCAGTTAAAGAAAAGCAGAGCAAAGCCCAGATCGTTCTCCAAACTTCACTCTCTTTCTTTTTTTTTTTTTGGAATACAAAAATAGACATCGCAGCTGTTGCAAGAGCGAAAATTGGATTTGTGGTGTGTGTGCCAAGCGATTGCTGAACAGCTTTAGAAATACAGAAAATAAACCCAACTGAACTTTGGTCACTATTTCTAAATCAAAATTCTGTGTAGAGCAAGCAGTGCCACCGAGAAAGAGAATGAAAAAACAGCACCACTGAGAAAGAGAATGAGCTGAACAAAGCAGGCCCATGGCAAAGTGATACAATGGACTGTGCATTTTATAGCTCTGGATTTCCCCAGGTTTTAGTGTTAATAACTCTCAGATTAAGCTGATTATTAAGAAGCTGTTCCTAGCCAGAACTAGAGCAGTTATTGCTAGCAGCTAAATGAGGTGAGTGTCACATAAAGGCTGTGACCTGGGGATATTAAAGAGGTGTTAACAGGGTGTTTTTGGTGGTTTCAGTTTGACCAAAGACATGACAGGCAAGGAGGATGTCTATCGAGGCCCGGCCATCCGAGCTCTGTGCAGGATCACTGATGTGAGTACGAAGTGCTTCACTCTGGGGGAGGGGTGAGGATTTAAAATCCCCAAACTGCTCTCCTGCAGGGTGCATTTTACAGTAGCACTGGAACTGCTGCTCCAGGGAGGGCTGCTCGATTCCCTCTGCGTTGGCAGGAGCTCTGTGGGGCTGGAGCACTGGGAATGTGCAGTTGGAATGTTTGGGAGCTCCAGTTCCTATCTGGGATTGCTCTGCTTGATTCTCTCTGCATTGGCAGGAGCTCTGTGGGGCTGGAGCTCTGGGAATGTGCAGCTGGAATGTTTGGGAGCTCCAGTTTCTGATCTGGGATTGCTCTGCTCGATGCTCTGTGGGGCTGGAGCACTGGGGATGTGCAGCTGGAAGGTTTGGGAGCTCCAGTTCCTATCTGGGATTGCTCTGCTTGATTCTCTCTGCATTGGCAGGAGCTCTGTGGGGCTGGAGCTCTGGGAATGTGCAGCTGGAATGTTTGGGGGCTCCTTTCTGATCTGGGATTGTTCTGCTCGATGCCCTCTGCACTGGCAGGAGCTCTGTGGGGCTGGAGCCTCACTGGGAATGTGCAGCTGGAAGGTTTGGGAGCTCCAGTTGCTATCTGGGATTGCTCTGCTTGATGCCCCCTGCGTTGGCAGGAGCTCTGGGAATGTGCAGCTGGAATGTTTGGGAGCTCCAGTTCCTGTCTGGGATTGCTCTGCTCGATGCTCTGTGGGGCTGGAGCACTGGGAATGTGCAGCTGGAATGTTTGGGAGCTCCAGTTTCTATCTGGGAATTCTCTGCTGGTGACTTTGTCCCTGACCCTTCAGGACCAGGCAGCTCCAACCCACGTCTGCCTTGCAGAATTAACTCAGGATTTTTGCTGAGGGTCCTTTGAATGTAGATTTTTGCCTTGTGCTGCTTTTATGCTCTCCCTCCAAAGCATCCACACCTCCCTTTTTCCCTGTTTTCCCCTGCCTAGGGCACGATGCTCCAGGCCATTGAGAGGTACATGAAACAGGCCATCGTGGACAAAGTCCCCAGCGTGTCCAGCTCTGCGCTGGTGTCTTCCTTGGTGAGTAAAGCAGCAGGTTATTGTTAATTACTGATTATTGTGTCAAGCTGGGAAGGTGAGGCTGCTGTGTCTGCTTTGTTCTTTCGCTGAGATGTCTCTTCATCTCACTGGAAAATAAGGGAAAAACAGAATTTCCTTTCTCTCCTCAAATTCCTTCCTTGAGTACATCCATCATAATAATTTCTAGTGCAAAATGCTCATCTCTGCAGTCAGTGTAGAACATGAATTTGTCTGGGGAGGGGACCATGAAATCACCTGCTGAAACTGCAGTTCAGGATTATGTCTGCTAAATGACACCAGGAGGGCAAGATAAAGGAATTCACTCTGTTTTCCTCTCCCTTCTTTAGGGGAAAAAGCTGGCAAAGATCTCATTAGTTAATATTTTTATGAATAGAAGTGGAGCGTGGTAGTTTGAGACTGGGATGGAAGGAAGCCCATGGTTTATAGGGCTGTAGGATAAAGAGTGGCTGTGAAACCGCTGTGAGCTTGTCTCCAATCTCAATTTTTTATCCAGCACATGATGAAGATCAGCTATGACGTGGTCAAAAGGTGGATCAATGAAGCTCAGGAAGCAGCTTCCAGTGACAACATCATGGTACAGGTGTGTTTGAGGGTGGCTGGCCCTAAAAACACTGGGGGAGCTTAGTGGCAATCTGGGATTACTTAAAAAAACTTTTAAAAAATCCTATTTTTCTTTAGTCTTCTAAAAGCGAGAATTGTGATTTGTGGGAAACAACTCAGCTGTTTGAAAAAAATCATGAGTTTTTCTGTGGTGCCAGCACAAGATTGTAAATTAAGAGCTGGCTCTGGAGTTCTCTTCCCTTTTCCTGCTGAATTTTCTGATAGCTGGGGTGCTGCTGCCTGTCCCACAGTGGTTGTTGCAGAAGGGATTTGAATCTGAGTGCTCAAGAAGTTTGGGAAATTATCTCACAGCCTCCCCATGGCTTTCAGAAAATTTGCCAGATGCAACAAGACCACGAAAGTGAACCCAAATATCAGTAAGATCTCCACAAAAGCAAAGTTTTTGCACGGATATTCCAGACATAAATGAAATTATTCTGTCTGATCAGGATATGGAATTATTCTGTTTGTTGCAGACTCGTGGTCAGAAAGATTCTGTAAAATCAGCTTTGTTCTCGCCCACTTAGCAGCTTCATTAAGCCTTGCAGTAGATCAGTTTTATGGGGGGAAAAAAACCCCAAAATAACTTGGCAAGGAACTAGAAATGTTCCTTTGTGCTTCCATCAAAAAGGCCTCGAGGATTTTGGTGAGCTCAGCTGTCATTTCAGGGCCTTGGGGTGTGGAGTTCATTGGGAATGCAGGAGTTACTGTGCAAAGCTGAAGCCTTTGAAGGTATATTTAATGGGGAAAAAAAAGGAAATAAATTAACTTTGTGGCTCTTTGGATCTTCAGGAATAGTTGAGAGTGGACAGAAAAGGCAAGGAAACGTTGCAGATCTTTGCAACTTGTCAGGAAACTCAGCTCAGTTGAGGTTAGAAGGTATTTCTGCCAGGAAACAGCAACGATTCCCCCTCTTTTGATGTCTTGATGTGGCTTTTCCAGCTGTACTCAGTGCCTGCCCCTCTGTTTCCCATCCCATAGTATCATGCTTTGGGGCTGCTCTATCACCTTAGGAAAAACGACCGCCTGGCTGTCTCCAAGATGCTCAAAAAATTCACCAAATCCGGCCTGAAATCCCAGTTT
This sequence comes from Cnemophilus loriae, assembly GCA_013397755.1. NCBI lineage: Eukaryota > Metazoa > Chordata > Aves > Passeriformes > Corvidae > Cnemophilus > Cnemophilus loriae. The sequence goes on along the minus strand of VZTF01008976.1, from coordinate 57,243 downwards.
GCCTACTGCATGCTGATCAGGATTGCCAGCAAACTCCTCAAGGAATCTGAAGAGGGGTAAGTGAGAGGCAAGGATTTCAATCTCAAAAACAAATCAGGGTTTGGAAACAGCAGCGGTTTGTTAGGGTTTGTGGAAATCTCCACAGAGACAGAACTGTGGTGCTGGGATAACACTTGGACTCCATCTTAAGGGGTTTTTCCAACCTAAAAGATCCTGGGATTCCTGTGTTTGTGGCCAGGAAAGTCTTGGACTGAAAGATCCTGGGATTCCTGTGTTTGTAGTCATGAAAGTCTTGGACTAAAAGATCCTGGGATTGTTGTGTTTGTAGCCAGGAAAGTCTTGGACTCCATTTTAAGGGATTTTCCAACCTAAAAGATCCTGGGATTCCTGTGTTTGTAGCCAGGAAAGTCTTGGACTGGATCTTAAGGGGTTTTTCTAGCCTAAAAGATCCTGGGATTCCTGTGTTCGTAGCCAGGAAAGTCTTGGACTAAAAGATCCTGGGATTCCTGTGTTTGTAGCCAGGAAAGTCTTGGACTCCATTTTAAGGGATTTTCCAACCTAAAAGATCCTGGGATTCCTGT
>VZTF01008976.1:37970-54151 GCA_013397755.1 Cnemophilus loriae | reverse complement strand
CAGGAAAGTCTTGGACTAAAAGATCCTGGGATTGTTGTGTTTGTAGCCAGGAAAGTCTTGGACTAAAAGATCCTGGGATTGTTGTGTTTGTAGCCATGAAAGTCCCCTGTTCGACTTCATCGAGAGCTGCCTGAGGAACAAGCACGAGATGGTGATTTATGAGGCTGCCTCTGCCATCATCCACCTGCCAAACTGCACGGCCAGGGAGCTGGCACCTGCTGTGTCAGGTTGGTCACAGCCCTTTGCACCCCTGAAGCAGCTGAAACAAAGAAATTTAGAGAAAATGCCGCATAATTGTAACACCCAAACCCTGAATTTTCTGATTGTCGCCAAGTTAAAGGGCTTTTGGATGAGATCCCTCTTCACTTTTTCATCCAGAGCTTTAGATAAATGGCTGTAGAGGTGGCACAGGGTGATAATTGTTTTATCCAGCTGCGGGAAGTTGGGGTGGGAGGGAATCAGGGAATGGTTTGGGTTGGAAAGGACCTTAAAGCCCATCCAGTGCCACCCCCTGCCATGGGCAGGGACGCCTTCCACTGTCCCAGGGTGCTCCAAGCCTTGTCCAACCCGGCCTTGGACACTTCCAGGGATGGAACACCCGCAGTTTCTCTGGGAAATCTCTCCTCCACCTGGAATATAGAACTGGAATGTGGAGGCAGCTGTGCCACCCCCCTGTTATTGGCAGTGGGATAAGAACCAGGAGTTTATTTTTAACCAGTGTGTGAAGCTCGTGATAAATTATGCATAGAGCTGCATGAATATTTAGCGGTGTGCAGTTGAATGGGGATACATTAGACTTTCTACTCTATTCCCTTTCTTTGAAAGAGGCCGTATCTTTGTTTTCTGGTTTTTTATTTTCCCAGTGTTGCAGCTTTTCTGCAGCTCTCCCAAACCTGTCCTGCGCTACGCAGCCGTCCGGACCCTCAATAAAGTGAGTGCTTCCAAAACCTCTGAACAAGCTTCCTTCTCTGAGATCAGAGCCAGCCAGCAGTGCCTACTGATGTGTTACCTCAAGCAGAGCAGCTGCGCTTGGGATGACTTTATTTGGAATTATTCCGTGCTGGAGAATTGGCTTTTCCATGCCAGATCTCCTGGTGGGACAGAAATCTCTCCTGCATTCAGGCTGTGTTTGCTCATTTCTGGGGTATAACAAGCTGTAGTTTGGTAATTTGCGAGTGTTCAGCTGGAAGGAAGCAGAAACCTGGGTGTTTAATATTACAAAACCCACGTGAAGGAAATACTCTGATTTCAGAGCTGCACAGCACGACAGCAGCAATGTGTGACCGTCAAACCCACGGGCCGTAATTTAAAATTCATTTAAAACGCTGCAACCAAAAACCCTGAGCTCTGACTGCATCCAGAGCTTTGAACCGCAGGGTGCTGCTGCTCCCACATCATCTTGGGATTGCATTCCTTGCAGGTGGCCATGAAGCATCCATCTGCAGTCACTGCCTGCAACCTGGACCTGGAGAACCTCATCACGGACTCGAACCGCAGCATCGCCACCCTGGCCATCACCACGCTGCTGAAGACGGGCAGCGAGAGCAGCGTGGACAGGCTCATGAAGCAGATCTCCTCCTTCGTGTCGGAAATATCAGATGAGTTTAAGGTGTGGCATTGGAGGCCTCTGCCCTTTCCAGCTGCAGGTTTTTCTCCCATTCTTGGTTTTTTTTTTTTTATCGAGCTTTTCCTGTTTGTTAACGCTTCGGTGGTTTAGTGTGGCACGGCAAAGTTCAGAAGGTGCAATTCTCTGTTTTCCAGCCTAAATATCCTGTGTTCCTTCCTCCCACCTCTCCAAGAAAGGAAAAATATCATTTGGTGGATTCCTGGCTCCTGTGCAATATCCTGCAAATCCTGTGCTTCCTTCTGGTTGTCTCTTTAGGGAGGAAGAAGGATTTTAACTGTTCTGGTTGAGTTTGGATCTCATCAGTCTTGATGCATAGTTAGGAAACTGTGTGAATTAGAACTTTCTACCTAATTTGTAAGTTTTATAGTGACTAAACTGGTAATAAATTAGTTCAGGATGGTTCAGTTGTACCTGTTACATGATGAGGAGCACAGCAGGTCCCTGCAAAGTCAGTCTGCTTAAAGTGGTCTTAAATCCTTGTTTTCATGAGAAAAATAAGCATTAGGCAAGTTTGAAATTGCCAAGGGTTTTAATGACAGAAGGTGACAAGTTAAAATTGGATCGTGATCGTGCCTGGGCAGAAGGAGGGCAGGAAGGGAGGCCTTTGAGTTAACATATTCCATCCTAACATATTTCAAAGGAGGCCTTTGAGTTACCACATTCCATCCTGAGTTCCAGTCCCTTCAGCAGAGCCAGCTCTTGCAGCGCCCTGGCACAAGGTTGTTACACGCTGACCCTGAGAATCCGCCGCCTGATTTTTATCCTTGCACATGAATTTAATCAATCAAAGTGATAAATTGAGATAGAAACCTGTGTTCTTCCTAGGAAAACAAACACGTGACCCACGTCCTTCTGTGTTTTCTGCAGGTTGTGGTCGTGCAGGCCATCAGTGCCCTGTGCCAGAAGTACCCTCGGAAGCACAGCGTCATGATGACCTTCCTCTCCAACATGCTCAGGGATGATGTACGTGGGACACCTGCTCTGGGGGGTGGATTTTGGCAGATTTGGACCTGTTTTGGTGATGTGAAGAGTCTCTTGTTGGGTTGGACTTGATGATCTTAAAGGTCTTTTCCAACCTTGTGATCCTGTGATTCTGTCAGTGGGTGCATAGAAAGATGGGGCTGAGTGGTGACAACACCTGGTGGGTCAGATGTGTTTGAAATGCTCAGGAATTAGTGATGCCTTGGAGTGGCTGCCTAGAACAGAGGCTAGACAAGATTAAGGGAATAAAAGCAGGTATTTATTGAAGGCCTTCAAAAGGTGCACCTTGGGCAGTCACAAGCCTCCCAGAGGCTGCACCGAAGATGGACGATGGTCACGAGTTTTTCAGACAATTACAAGTTTGACCCATTTACATATCAGGGGTTAATCCTCCAATTACAGCTTCAGGTAATGAAGTCATATACCCCCAGTTTGCTGCAGCACCAGTTCACTTTTGTTTATACTTTTCAGGGCCTGAGGCAGTAGAGTGTCCTTGAGTTTCAGGCCTAGCGGGATTGATTTGTCTGACCAAAATGTGAAGACAGTAATTAACACTCTATGTGGAGTTTAGACTTATACCCTGAAGCAGTACAGGATTTGAAAAATATAAGAGCCGAAATCCTAAGGCATCATTCGAGCTGAGGATTGCCCTGGGAGGTCATCCAGCACAGCTTTTCTTACCCCAGTCTGTACAAACACTTGTTTTCTCCATGGGAAGCAGTGACTGAAGCGTGAGGGAGCTGAGCAGCGCTCAGGTCAGGGAGTCACTGTCCCTGCTTTCCCTCTGCCAGGGTGGCTTTGAGTACAAGAGAGCCATCGTGGATTGCATCATCAGCATCATCGAGGAGAACCCTGAGAGCAAGGAGTCGGGCTTGGCTCACCTGTGCGAGTTCATCGAGGACTGCGAGCACACCGTGCTGGCCACCAAGATCCTGCACCTGCTGGGCAAGGAGGGCCCCAGGACCCCGGCCCCATCCAAGTACATCCGCTTCATCTTCAACAGGGTGGTGCTGGAGAACGAGGCTGTGAGGGCTGGTGAGTGCAGCTCGGGGGGCTAGCAAGTGCAGCTGCAGGGCTGGCGAGCTCAGCTCGGGGGCCTGGCGAGCTCAGCTCAGGGGCNCTGGTGAGTGCAGCTGCAGGGCTGCAATTCTGGCTCGTTGCCTTTTCCTCAGCCTGGAAATGAAATTCGAGATGATTTCAGTAAGGAGGTGATATAAGAGCAGATTTTTATTTGGAAGCCTTTAGGGGCAGTTGTGGAAAGATGTCTACAAAAGCCCACCCCCACAGGGGTGAGTATATTTTTAGAGGTTATAAGAAGTTAGTGGAATTGATGAAAATCACCAATTAAGAAGACAAGTGGTGATGCAGTTTCCTCCCAGGTCAAGTCTTTTTTCTGGAGTCTTCTCCTTGTGTTTCGTTCATAAGAATATATTTAGAAGAGTTGTTCTTCACTTTGGTTCCCCAGAACACCCAAGATAGCGTTGGGATTTTGTATACTCCTAGGCTTGGAATTCTAGAATTTTTGTCTTTTTACTTAGAGAAAGGTCATGGAAAATTACTGAAAAAACTAGCCACTAGTACAATAAGCTATAGAGCTACAAATAGATATGCAAAGACTACAAAAAAACATAGAAAAGAAGAAAAGGCAAAACCAAAACAGCATCAGGCTGAGCTCTGCTGGAATTCCCAGGGCTGAAACTGGGTTTGGAGTTTGGGGAGTGATGGTTCTTCCCTGTGCGGAGCTGTGGAGGTGCTTTTATCCTGAGGTTGTTTAAACTCCTCAGATCTTCTTGACCTCCTGCTTCAGGACATGAATAATGGATTGGTGCTAGGCCCTTTGAATGCCTGCTGGAATTGCAGGTGTAATCCATGAGGAGGGGACACTGCTATTTCCCTATTTAATGTCATTGTCATGAGTTTGTACTTCCTGAAGCAGCTTCCTCTTCTTTCTGGGCGGGGATTTTCTCCAAGCTGATGCCAGGATGAAATTCGATTCGTTTGGAGAGGCAGCTCCAAGTGGTGCTGAGGGGTTGGAGCTCCCTGCAGAGCCGCTGGGTGTAGCCTGGCCCTGGATGCTTGTGTGGAAAACAGATTTATCTGGAGTGGGAGCAAATGGAAGAACATCTTCCAACAACTGGAATATTCCACAGAGCTTCAACACATATCTGAGGGAGAACTCCCTCAGAACAGATTTTCGGGGCTGTTAAGCTGATATCGATCACAAAACTCTTTCCATGTGTAAATACAGGAATAGTTTAGTCTTTCCATAACACTGAAAGGTTTGTGATGTGGAAGTGAAAAGCTGTGTAAATTGAAAATCCAGGACTGTGAGAATGTGTTTGTGCAGAACTTGGGCCCCTCTGACGCCTCCCTGTTCTCTCTGCAGCTGCTGTCAGTGCTTTGGCAAAGTTTGGGGCACAGAATGAGAATCTGCTCCCGAGCATCCTGGTGCTGCTCCAGAGGTGAGTGGGGCTGGCCGGGGCTGTGCTGAGCCTGTGCTGACACAGGGCCCTCGGATTCCCTGGCAGCAGCAAGGTCACACCGGGCTGGAACTTGCTCTGAGCTTGTCAATCCCACTTGGGGAGGGAGAAAATGCTTCTCCCACCTTTCCTGCGTGGCTGGGGGGAGCAGAGCACTGCTGGAGAGAAGGAAGTGAGAGTTGGGATTAGTCATGGAAACACGTGATGGTGATTTGGTCTGAGAACATTGCCCAGGGGGTAATAAATCACAGGGTCATCGACTGCTTTGGGTTGGAAGGACCTTAAAACCCATCCAGTGGCACCCCCTGCCATGGCAGGGACACCTTCCACCATCCCAGATTGCTCCAAGCCCCGTCCAGCCTGGCCTTGGACACTGCCAGGGGCAGCCACAGCTGCCGAGGCCTCCCCACCCTCACAGCCAGGAATTTCTTCCCAGTATCCAACCTAAATCTCTTTTAGTTTAAAACTCTTCCCCCTTTTCCTATCAATATCTGCCCCTATTAAGTCACTCTCCCCTTACAGAGCTTTTCTGCATGTGAGCATGTTTTACACCCCTTGAAGCAAGAAAATTCCCATCCAGGTTACTCATAAATAGCTTTTGTGTTTCTAGAGCTGGGTGTTCCCATCCAACCTAAATCTCTTTTAGTTTAAAACTCTTCCCCCTTTTCCTATCAATATCTGCCCCTATTAAGTCACTCTCCCCTTACAGAGCTTTTCTGCATGTGAGCATGTTTTACACCCCTTGAAGCAAGAACATTCCCATCCAGGTTACTCATAAATAGCTTTTGTTTTTCCAGAGCTGTATGTTCCCATGTCACAAGTTCGTGTCCCTTGTTAAGACATGCGCTGTTAATGATTTCATTGAAATCAAACCAACTCCTGTGTTGTACCAACACGTTTTTGCATCGTTTGGAAATCTCTTGAGGGAGCTCTGACTGTCGCTGCAGTATCAGAGCCAGTTTTGGCAGTGCCATTTTTAGCTGAGCCTGTCCCCTTGTCCCCAAACAGGTGCATGATGGACAGCGACGACGAGGTCCGGGACAGGGCAACGTTCTACTTGAATGTCCTGCAGCAGAGACAGCTGGCCCTGAATGCTGCCTACATTTTTAATGGTCAGTGAGAGAAAGGAAACCACTCAGAGCTGTTCATTCTTGTGTTTTTTCTGACCTTAGCACTTCCCTGCTGAGTTCGTGTGCTGAGAGTGGCAGATTTAGCAATCTGAATCTGTCCAGCCTGGCCTTGGACACTCCCAGGGAGCCAGGGGCAGCCGTAGCTTCTCTGGGAGTTCTAAATAATCTAAATCTGGGAGTCGTGCTCTGGGAAATGGAGCCAGGAGTATGAGCTGGGCTTTTCTCAGTGACTCTTCCTTCACTTGACACAAATGTCTTGATTTTTGCTCCATCTTTTCCAATCCAAAACGAGGATGAGGGTTGGTTATAAAAACATTTCATGTCTGTGATTGAAAATTCACCGGAGCAGAGCTTTTAATTAATCCGTGTAAGATTCTTGGGAGTGAGCTGTTCAGACTTGGCAACTTTGTGTCATCTTCAGAGCAGTTTTTTTTCTGCTTTACCTGTTTTGTGTTTCCTGTGTATCAGCAGTGCCTGGGGCAGTTCCAGCTGTTAAAACAGAATTTTTCTGCCTTTCTCCTGTGCAGGGCTGACAGTCTCTGTTCCTGGGATGGAGAAAGCCCTGCACCAGTACACGCTGGAGCCCTCAGAGAAACCCTTTGACATGAAAACAGTTCCCCTGGCTACAGCCCCCATCTTTGAACAGAAAGCAGGTAACACCCAGGCCCCATGGAAATGGGCTGGAGGCAAGGCTCAAAGCCTTGGGGCTGCTGTTGTTCTGCTGGTCTCGTTATCAGGGACGAGTCTGGGCATAATCAGAATTTATTGGTTCACAGCCTTTGGAAAAAGGCCGTTCCAGGAGCACTCAGTCACTTTTCTGGCCTTTTTCCATATCCTTGCACTATTCTTGAGCATCTTCACTTGCACAGCCAGCTTGGGGTTTCTTTTTTCTTCCCTTCTCTTCCTCCTTCCCATTTTTTTTGCAGGCTCTTCAGGGCTAAGGTGTGGTTTATTCCTCATAACTCAGACTTCTTTTCTCTACTTGCAATCCAGTATTTCCACACCAAAAAACAAGATATTTCAGTGCGTGAGGAGCCAGGCTGGCAGTGGTTTGCAGCAGAATGTGTGGAACATATAGGGGATATAATAAATATGAGGGATATAACAAATGGAATATAACAAATGGAATATTTAGTGGAGATTTAATGGCTTTTAAACCTCCTGCTTGGTTTAGTTGAGACAGAGCACAAAGTCTTTGCTTTTTTCTCCGCAGAGATTGCCCTGGTGACCAGCAAACCGGAGAAAGTGGCTCCTTCACGCCAGGATATATTTCAAGGTAGGAGGGAAGATCAGTGGCTCTCCAGAACTGCAGGAAAGCTGGAGAGGGACTGGGGACAAGGCATGGAGGGACAGGACACAGGGAATGGCTTCCCACTGCCACAGGGCAGGGATGGGTGGGATATTGGGAAGGAATTCCTGGCTGGGCTGGAATTGCCAGAGCAGCTGTGGCTGCCCCTGGATCCCTGGTAGTGCCCAAGACCAGGCTGAACATTGGGGCTTGGAGCACCTTGGGACAGTGGGAGGTGTCCAGAGGTTGGGACTGAATTATCCTTAACGTCCCTCCCAACCCAAACCATTCCTTGATTCTGTGGAGTGTTGGGATGATGGCAGGATCAGAGCCTCTCCTTGTTGATCTTCTTTTCCTTCCTACACAGAACAACTGGCAGCCATCCCAGAATTTAAGGGCCTGGGCCCTTTGTTCAAATCCTCAGAGCCAGTGCAGCTCACAGAAGCAGAAACAGAGTATTTTGTTCGCTGCATCAAACACGTCTTCCCAAACCACATCGTCTTCCAGGTGAGGGAATTCCCCCCCTTTTCCCAGGGCCCAGCGGGATTTGGCAGAGCTGATCAAAATGCAGGAAGTTTGCTGCTGCATGCCATGGAGGATTTGAGCTGATCTGAGGGGAAAGGCTCCTGCTGAGGAGGTGTTTCCAAGTGCTTTTCCCTGTTTGCTGCTGCAGTTTGACTGCACGAACACCTTGAACGATCAGCTCCTGGAGAGAGTCACGGTGCAGATGGAGCCATCGGATGCTTACGATGTGATCTGCTGCATCCCAGCTCCCAGCCTGGCCTACAACCAGCCTGGAATGTGCTACACCCTGGTCAGGATCCCCCAGGATGACCCCACTGCAGGTGAGAAACTCTGCCCCACAAACCCCTCAAATGAAGGTTTTGAAGAACGCCAAGAGTTGGGGGTGTGGGATTTGGTTCGTCCTGAGATCCTCGGCTGTTTCTTCTTTGTGTGTCACAAGTGCTGGCTTTTAGCAGAATAGTTTTTGTAAATAATCAGTGGTGTTGGATGATTAAAAATGGGGTGTTAAAGAGGATTGCAGAGCATGCAGGTAATGGAAACTTGGATTTACTGCCTGGAATCAATGAAAGGAGCACATTTAAAACCATGGATGTTTGGTAGTGTTCAAGAACAGAACCAGTAAAAGGAAAATGCACGTAGAATGAAAATATTCCTAATTTGAGGCTTTATTTAGTGGGCTAGTTTTTCCTGTCTTTAGAGAATTAGAAACAACTACAAAATGTAGGAATGAGATTTTCTTGGGCATGAAACTTCCCTTTCCTTTCTTAGTCTCACTTAAACACCACTGGGTTTGCAGTTATTCACATGACTTATCACTGGAGTGGATTTTGAAGTTATTTTAATACTAGGCAAGATTGGAACTAATCTGAATTTGCTCAGCTGTGGGTTTGGATCATATTCCATTTGTCAGACATCCTTGTGGATTTCTGGTGGCTCCTACTGGATCTCATGGCAGCATTTGGAATCAGTGACTTGTTACCCCTGGAATTCTGCTGACCTCCTTTGGTCTTTATTTTAAAATCAAATGGAAAAATCGTATTAAAGTGCTTTGTCCCAGACACATCTATATTCCTGGGGCAAAGCTGATGGATATTCCAGTCTCTTTTCGGGAAGAGAGGGCTCCAGCAGAGGAATCTGCCCCAATTATCCGGGATTTCTGTCTCTTCCCAGTCACCTGTACCTTCAGCTGCACCATGAAGTTCACGGTGCGGGACTGCGACCCCAACACGGGGGTGCCGGAAGAGGATGGCTATGAGGATGAATATGTGGTGAGTCCAGGATTTGTTCCCTTTTCCCTTGTCATTAATTTGGGATAAATGTGGCCACTGGGTCAAGTTTCCTCTCAAACCTGGAATGAGTCATTGGCAGGTCTGCCTGAAACACCAAAATACTGTAAAATGTCGTTTTTAGATCCTTCCCCAAAACCTCACTGCTGTCAAGGTTTTAGTGCCCTGTGGAATAGAATTTGTGGGGACAGAGAAGAGGGAAGGAAGAAATAACTTCCATTGTCTGTTTTCAGAATTGTGCCCCAATCTTTCCACCTCAAACGTTTGAATTTTTGTCAATTGTGTGGCCAGTGATGGGGATACAAATCAGATCCCAGGAAGTACTGCAGGAAGTAAAGGTTCCTTGTGGAGCCAGGCTGGGAGAGCTGGGGGTGCTCACCTGGAGAGGAGAAGGCTCCAGGGAGAGCTCAGAGCCCCTTGCAGGGCCTCAAGGGGCTCCAGGAGAGCTGGAGAGGGACTGGGGACAAGGCATGGAGGGACAGGACACAGGGAATGGCTTCCCACTGCCCCAGGGCAGGGATGGGTGGGATCTTGGGAAGGAATTCCTGGCTGGGCTGGAATTGCCAGAGCAGCTGTGGCTGCCCCTGGATCCCTGGCAGTGTCCAAGGCCAGGCTGGAGCACCCTGGGATGGTGGGAGGTGTCCCTGCCCATGGCAGGGGTGGCACTGGATGGTCTTAAAGATCCTTCCCACCCAAACCATCCTGGGATTCCATGGATTCTGAGCAAGTCTCTCCATGGAAGCCCAGTAGGGGCTGGAAAGGCCTTTGACCCATCAAGCGATGGCCTCATTTTCTGCTCTCCTTTAGTCTCACAGATGTTTTGTGTAAATATTTTTAAAGTTTACAGATGAACACCATAAAAACTACTTTTCCCTCATTTTTAGAAGCTATTATTAGATGGTTCTCTTGGAATTAAAATCAGGCATTGTTTGCGTGGCTCTCTTTGCCTTTCCAAGGTGAGGATCGTTTCCATAACTGGCCCCACCAATTCCCTTTTTTTTCTTTTTCTCCCAGCTGGAAGACTTGGAGGTGACAGTGTCTGATCATCTCCAGAAGGTTTTAAAGCCCAACTTTGCAGCTGCCTGGGAAGAGGTGGGGGATGACTTTGAGAAAGAAGAAACCTTTGCACTCAGTTCCATTAAAACCCTGGACGGTGAGAGAATCCCTCGTTTATTGGCGACCCAGCTGCCACGCTGGGGTTTTATTTAGTGTAATAAATAATTACCTGGAATAATTCCCTTCTTCAATCTCTGCATGCAGAAGCTGTCAATAACATCATCAAGTTCCTGGGCATGCAGCCCTGTGAGAGGTCAGATAAAGTGCCAGAAAACAAAAATTCTCACACCCTCTACTTGGCTGGTAAGTGTTCCTGCTGCCGAATTCCAGGTTTCCACATCCCCACAGATTTTTTTAAATGAAGGGAAATGGTTTAGGGGATCCTGCAGTTATTTTGGGAGGTTTTTCTCTGTAGGAAGAGGTTTTTTCTCTGAAGTGACCTGATGTGTTGAATGCAGCTGGTGCCAACTTGAGGCCCTCTGTTGTGGATGTGCTCAGGCCAAGCTGTTGGAATGGGGGAATTCCACCTGGGGGAGTGGTGGAGAATCTCTGATTTGAGAGCTTCCAGAGCAGACGTAATTAAATTCCTTGCCTGAGCTTATCTCAGGAGGGTGATTCTGGGAGCATCTTGTTCTCAAGTTCCTGTTGCTAAAGACACACCCTGAGTTGCCCTGAGGCACCCACAACTTCTGCTGGAATCATGGAATTGTTTAGGTTGTCCAGAACAGGAGCCCCAGGGCAGCAGGGGCTTTCCCAAGGCTGGATTGGGCTTTGCTGCTCCACGGCTCCGAGCTTGGCTGCGGGAATATTTATGGAGTGGGAGAATCCTTGGGGTTGGAAAAGATGTGCAGGAGGATGGGGAAGGAGAAGTTGTTTTAATGGGAAAAATCACTGGGAGGGCTCTAAAAACAGCTACAAAAAATAGGTAGAAAATTTTCCCTTTCTTATTCTGTTTGGACACAAGATCCTGGAGTCAGGGAATTATTTAGGCTGGGAAAAGCCTCTAAGGCACCGAGTCCAACCATTCCCANTGAGGCCGTTCCCTCTCCTCCTGTCCCTGTTCCCTGCGAGCACAGCCCGACCCCCCCCGGCTGCCCCCTCCTGTCAGGGAGTTGTGCAGAGCCACAAGGTCCCCCCTGAGCCTCCTTTTCTCCAGCTGAGCCCCTTTCCCAGCTCCCTCGGCCGCTCCTGGGGCTCCAGACCCTTCCCTGGCCACGCTCCAGCCCCTCCAGGACTCTCCTGTCCGGAGCTGTCCCCAGGATTCCAGGCTGTCCCTCAGGGGACAATCCCTGCCCTGAGGCTGTGCCCACACAGGGGCTGGCACAGCCCAGGTGCCATCGGCCTCTTGCCCACCTGGGGATGTCCAGCCACTGTCACCAGCACCCCCAGGGCCCTTCCCAGCTTTCCAGCCTGGAGCATTCCGTGGGGCTGTGACCCTTGTGCCGAACCTGGCTGAAGACTGAACCCATCCTGCCCTAAGCCGCTGGCCCTGGGTCAGGACTGGATCCCTGAGCCTCTCCCCAGGTGACCTCTCGCCGTTGCTTTGTCCCAGGTGTGTACAGAGGCGGCTGTGACGTGCTGGTCAGGTCCAGGCTGGCACTTGGGGACGGTGTGACCATGCAGGTGACAGTCAGGAGCAAGGACGAGACGTCCGTCGATGTCATCCTGGCTTCCGTGGGCTGAGAGTTCCAGCACAGCAATTCCTGGAATTCCCCCTTTTTCCTGGCTGTCCTTCTGCATGTAGTTTTTACTCCTCAATTTGGGAAGTCTTTTGTATGATGTTCCATTAGTGGCTGGCTGGTACTGAGCCATTCCCATGTCCCTTCCCTCGCTGTCACTCACACATTCCCACCTAACTTAGGGCATCTCAACCAGAGAAGAGAAAAGATGCAGGGGGTGAGAAAATGGAATCAGATTTTTTGTCAAAATTTGCTTTTTATTAACAGAAAATAAACACTGGTTCAAGTGGCGGAATTCATATGAATTACTGTTAATAAAATAGAAAATTTTTTTGTTCTAATTCTGTCTGCTCCAGTACAGAAAAAATAGCCCATAATGGCTGTTCATGAAGCAAAAACCCCTTATTCCTAAAGGGATGCTATTAAATTCCCAACATAAAAAGCCACCCCAAACCTCCAAATTTGCAATGTTTTTGTGACTATCTCCTCTTCCACACAGAGAGAGATTAAACTCCATCTTTTGAGGCAGATTCAATTCTCTGAGCTTTATGTCAGGTAATACCACACCTCAGGGCAGCCTTTTCCTGGGTTCAAATTGGGAAAATCCCATCTGGAAAACTGGGAAGGGAGGGGGATGGAGGGACCTGCTGATGACCTGGTGTTCCTTCCCAAGTCAGGGTGAGGAATAAGAAAGAAACACTGATTTAATATTAATTTAAACCCCAGCCTCTCTAAATTCAGAGTTAAGCTGGGCAAGAAGGGGAGTGCAGGGCTGGAGGAGCTGCCAGCATCCTGCTTTTCCCCTCATTTCTCCAGTTCTCCAAGGATTTAACTCAGTTTGGCAGCCCAGGATGAGGGTGTGAGCGCAGCGTTGGATGTGGGAGATAAAATCCAGGGGTTTTTCCTGCCCCCAAAGCCTGACTCGTTAGCAGAGGGTGAGAACTGAGCTGCAGCAGCTCAGAAGGAGTTGATGAAGTTCAGGTAGGCATTCAGGAATCCCGTGGGATCCTCCAGCTGGGGGTAGTGGCTGATGTGGTCATCCAGCACGGACACTGTGGACATGGGAAGGACCTTCCTGGTGGAAAAACGGAGCAAGGCTGAAGGACAGGAATTGCTGCACACTCAGCCCTCTTGCCCAGCCAGGATTCTGCCCCTTTTTTGGGATAAAAAAAGCCTGGAGCAGCTCCATCTGACCCCTTCCAAGTGCTGGATTTCCTTCAGGTTAGCTTGGAGGAGGAGGCTTCCTCAGGTACCAAATCTCCCCTCTGCGGTTTTAAAATGGATCGTGGGATCCACTGAAAATCCTGATTTTGGTGCCTAAACTGCTCTGACTGAATCACCTGGCTGTGCAGGTGACAGTGGGAATCAAAAACAGCCTCCGTGAGGATGGAATCGAAGGAATAGCCAGGCAAAACATCCCTCGGAATGAAGCCCCAGTTGCACGTTGCCACTTTTGTCTTACTTGTAAAGCTGGAGGAACTCCGGGTGTGGATTCACAGGGTCCAGGGGCCCGTAGATGAGGTGCACTGCAAGGGAAGCACAGACAGAGCATTTCTATCTGTAAATTAATGGATTCATTAATTAGGACATCCCCAAGGAGACCTGCAGGACTGTTCTCTCCTCACACAAAGCCTGGGAAGCTTCCAGTGGAGCACTGAACAAACCAGCTCTGAATGGGCTCTCGTTGGTCAGCCCTGGGGTCAAGTTCAGCCTCCAAACCCCAAACTTTTCCTTGGTTGCAACTTTTTAGGCTTGAAAAGCTCCTCAACTTCCCTGGAGCAGCACTTCGGGAAGCAGCCGGGAACCAGGGAATGTTGAACCTTTGCTGAAAAACTGGATTTGAGCTCAGCATAACGAGAGGCTGATGAGTGGAAGGAGTGAGGGGAGCAATTCCCAACAATCCCAGCCAGTGAAGGAACGGATTCCTACTCACGTGGGACCGAGGTAGACATCAAAGCCCCAACCCAGCGCTCTCGGTGCTTCTTTCTCTGGTTTATGTACTGCAAAATACTGAAGGAAAAGTCGGTGTTACGCAGTGGATGCTGCCCAGCCTGGAATTTGCTCCGTGGACACGATGAGATCCAGGTGGGATCTGCACCTCCCGTGGGAAACCAGCACCACACCATCACCCCTGGGCTCGGTGACCCCGTTCTCCCACGGGGGGAAGGGGAGACAAGGAACTGAACTCAGCCACCAGCCCAAAACTCTTCTAAAAGCCACAAACTGGAGAAAACAAAACTGGACATTTGGGACTGGGACTTCTGGGAATGGTCCAGAAGCTTCAAATCCAGAGGCAAATCTCTCCTGGGCCAGTGCTGGGGGATCTGCTCAAATCCCTGCCACAGCTTTAGCTCCAGTCATGACCAAAACCCCTCCCCAAATCCCAGCCCTTGACTTCCAAAGAAAAAATCCCCAGGTTCCACATCTCCAGCCATGTGCAGGCTCAGATCACTCCAGCCTTCACTCCCTGCCTTGCATCCTCCCAGAGAATCCCTGCTCCGACATCACCCCCCAGCTCTTCCTTGGGATGCAGTGTTGATCCCAGACTCCAAAAGAAGCAGCTGCAAGTTCTGGAGAGCCTGGCTGAGCTCCGGGAACCTCGGAGCAGCTGTGACACCAAGCTCCTGCAGGAATTCCTGCCACTGGTACCTGTCCATAACGAGATTCCCGTCGTTATTCCGCACC
Source organism: Cnemophilus loriae (assembly GCA_013397755.1). Classification (NCBI taxonomy): domain Eukaryota; kingdom Metazoa; phylum Chordata; class Aves; order Passeriformes; family Corvidae; genus Cnemophilus; species Cnemophilus loriae. The sequence goes on along the minus strand of VZTF01008976.1, from coordinate 39,414 downwards.
GCCGTCCACATATCCCAGTATTCCGCCTGGGAGGGCTGCGTGTAGGGCCCAAAAACTGCCCCGAGCCTGGGAAAAAAAAAGGAATTTGGAGAGATCCAGCAGCAGCTGTGTCAGGAAACCACTCAAAACCTACTTGAGTGCAAAAAATTCCTGCACTTCCAGTTTCCATGGCAAAACTCCAAGGGCTGAGATGTCCCACAAATAAGTGGGGTGAGTGTTGGATACCCTAAAAGGGCTTTTTTGGGGAAAAAAAGGGGTTTGAACACTGCTAAAAACATAAATCTGATTGTGCAGGGGTTTTGTTGCCTCTGAAGTGGGTAATTCCAACACTTGTGGGAGAGGAGGATTTCAGGGAAAAGCCATGGGGTTTATTATTACGCTGAAGTGCTTGGCCGGGGTGGAGAGGGAATGGTCCAGGAGGTCAATCCCACCTCTCTGGGGACAGTGCCAGGGATCTGCTCCCCCGCCAAATCCCTGATGGATGGAATCATGGAATGGTTTGGGTTGGAAGGGAATTTAAGGATCATCCACTCCCACTCCCTGCCATGGGCAGGGACACCTTCCCCTATCCCAGGGTGCTCCAGCCTGGCCTTGGACACTGCCAGGGATGCAGGGGCAGCCATAGCTGCTCTGGCAATTCCATCCCAGCCCCTCCCCACCCTCCCAGCCAGGAATTCCTTCTAATTCCTGCATTGCCCCTTTCCCACTTGGCTCACATCCTTATGGATTGTGCCCAGCACCCCCGAGACCCGACTCACCCTCCGGAGAAGAAGAAGAAATTCATCAGCCGCGTGATGATGGGGGACAGCAACCCCCCATCCTTGAGGAGCTTGGGAAGAAGGGATGAAAGGAGACAGCACAACTCGGCATGGGACACGTGGATAAATCCTGCCTCCATGGAGAGCTCTTCCCACGGCGCCCAGCCCCTCGAGGTGTCCGTGGTGGAGCGACAGCAGCGCTCCAAGGGGCGCTTATTTGGGATTTTAGGGTTCAGTGTGACTAGAGGGGGGAGCAGCTCACCTTCTGGATGAAGCGGGGGTAGTGCGTTTCGGGAAAAATCCCTGGAAGGACATCAGAGAATGGAGCTGGAACGCCGGAAGCGTTTTGCTCCACATCTCCCAGTTTTTCCCGCTTCACGGTGCCATGAAAGCGGCCCAGGGAGCCTCAGGATTGATGCTCCTGGTTAATTACAGCACCTTGATTGCAATCCTTGGGATTTGGGTGATGGAGATGGGAAGGCCACCCCATCCTGTGGGTCCTCATCCCATGGATTCCCATCCCATGGATCCCCATGGATCCCCATCCTATGGGTCCCCATTCCATTGGTCCCCATCCTATGGATCCCCCTCCCATGGATCCCCATCCCATGGATCCCCATGGATCCCCCTCCCATTGGTCCCCATCCTACGGATCCCCATCCCATGGGTCCCCATCCCATGGATCA